>CM042167.1:58494491-58514491 GCA_023376005.1 Doryteuthis pealeii | reverse complement strand
TATTGCTTATCCGCTGAATTCTTATTATTTTTCTTTCCCTTTTTATCCTATAGGTACAAACATATACACATGAAATTAATGGAAAATATTTATACCTCTTCATTAATAGACATGAAGGTAATGAGAATGGGAAGAAATTATTTTTTTGTTGATGTTTTGATTGTGTTGATAAAAATTAACTCTACTAGAAAGAATATGCACCCTCCGTGAATAATAATAATAATAATATAATAATAATAATAATAATAATAATAATAATAATAATAATAATTGTTGTAGGTGACTCCCCTATGACCAGAACAATGGACTTACCCAAAGGGTATATTTAGCAGAGTAAAGCTGCTCAAGTGGGAAGTAGCAAGTGCATGTCTTCGTGTACGTTGTACCAAGAAAACCCTCCTTTTATCTATTTATCTATCTGTCTTTTCATATCAATGTATTTATGTCTTTTAATTCTTTAAATTTAAATGTATGTGGTGCAATTTCAGTTGATTATTTTATAAATTAGATTTAAGTTGCTAATTATGAAAGCAATAGCTCTAATTTTCTAAATTCATTTTGGCTCCACTAGAAATGTGTGTGTATGTGCACACTTGTTATTTCCTTTCTCTATTAATCCATTTTTTTTTTGTAGAGATGACTCATATTTAATCTTGGAGTCTGTGATATAACAGTTGCTATCTCTTAGGAACTTTTGGCTCTCTTGTTTTTAAGAGTTATAACATTACAAAACCTTTTATATACAAACAAAACTTTGTAAGATTTATGAATATTTACATAAGCTTAAGAAAAAGTCATTTTGAAACTGTTTAAAAGTTAACACAAACTGTTGTATACTCTTTCTTACTTCTTACTTCTGGTCGTATTTTCTTCTGGTTCGGCTTTGGTTTTATCTTCTAACATCTTGACTAGGTCTGGTCTCTTCTAAGGTCTGGACTTTCTTGGGGACTTCGGGTCTGGTTTCTGTTAGGGATTTCTCCTTATCAAAAGCCCTGTGTCATTGTTAGTTTTTAGGTAATAAACACAAGACTTTGATTTACTTTGATGTTACTTTATTTTCAATACCCAGCCCAGACATCTGCGCAGGTGAGACTTACGTCCTGCGAACTCGACTCCTACTTGCTAACTGCGACTTGCTTACTATCCTTAAACCGGAAGACAGGGTTCTCTATGCCTTCCGGTTCTCACGATTTATCCCCGGAAGGCAAGGTGAGAGTGAGGTCAAGCCTTGTCACTCATACTTCAAGGCCGTGGGCTGTAGCTTATAACGGCCATTTTGATTTCTACACTATTGCCATAAATATTAGGTATCTAAAAATTATGTAACAAAACCAAAATACGTATATTTCTTTATGATATATTAAACACATAGCAGGATAACCCACTAATCGCACTAATAACATGGGTTTTTTAAGGCAAATCTAACTCAGATATTTATAGAGATGTCATATGATTTATTCTATGTACTAATGATTTTGACTAAGACTATAAATTAAATACTCATTAATAAAATTACGCAATTCATGGGGTATTATGACGTAAGCAGGGACGTAGTTTCAGTTAAATACAGCGGGACAGACACCGAATCTCCATTATAAATACTAAAAAAGTAAAACGTAAAGTCATCGGGGTGGCCTAAAGTCGGTGGAAACTTAGTTCTGTCCTTCTCAAAAAAATGTCACGTGCCTCCATTATTTATTAATTAAAAAGTTATTCATATTAAAAAATATTAATATAAATATGTTTATAAATTAATTATAGTTTTGCTTTATGATTTTAACAACACTGGGTTTGATAAATAATTATTTGCAGCAAATGATATCTAATATTATCATCTCATTTTCAAACATAATAAAAACAATCCTATGAATAATTTTATATTGAGAGCAATTAAAATACAATTAAGATAAGTGTAATACTTTTATATTTGTTCTTATTTAGTTTTGATTGTCTTTCTAATTCAATAACATATTCAATTACATGAAAACTTAAAATGATTGCACACGGGGTTTGCAAATTTTGCTAGTATATATATATATATATATATATATATATATATATATATATATATATATATATATATATATATATATATTAAGAAATTTGAAAAAACAATTGTTCCAAAAATAAGATGAATTTATTTATCGACGCTTAAAAAAAAAAAAATTCATGAAGATTTTTTTTATCTCCTGTCATCTATAAAACATCCATGAATTTCTTCACCACATAATACATCCTGATGAAGGTTTAAAGAAACCGAAACGTTTAAGAGTCGATAAATAAATTCATCTTATTTTTGGAACACTTGTTTTTTCAAATTTCTTAATATTGTCGGATTTATTTCCATATTACTCCCATGTATATATATATATATATATATATATGTGTGTGTGTGTGTGTGTGTGTGTGTGTGTGTGTGTGTGTGTGTGTACATATATATATATATATATATATATATATATATAAGTTACAGAGTAAAGATGGCGGAGTGGCGGATAGTCAGTATCAGCCAGACTGCTAGAAGAGTGAGATTTTTTTTCTGGAATGGAGCGCCAAACTTACCGTCAGCTTCCTTCTTCAACCAGAAGATCATATTCTCAAATCCTTGTTACTCATGTGCTGAGTTGGTGAGGACCGTAATCGAACCAGGAACCTTGCGATTAATAAGCGGCTGCACTCCCGACAGAGAGACAGATAGATAGATAGTGTGTGTGTCTGAGAGAGAGAGACAGACAGACAGACAGACAGACAGACAGGAATGGAGGATATATGGTTGAAAATCTGTATTGCAAATGACGTTGATGTTTTCAAGTGTCATGACGAATTATCATATATTACAAGTTTGTTTTTCTACAGATAAGAAGTAAACAAGACAAGTAAGTTATAAGAAAGATATAAAAATAATATAACAACAATGAGATAGCTCAACTGAGAAAAAAATTATATACACGCTATATATATATATATATATATATATATATATATATGTGTGTGTGTGTGTGTGTGTGTGTGTGTATGTGTGTGTGTGTGTGATAAGATAATTTTTTCCGTTGTTTACAAGCATGAAAGAAATTGCACTCATTTCGTTCAGGCTTCTAAACAACCAAAGATTATTTTCCCAAATATATATAATGTAGATATATAATTAATATATACACATATAAATAGTTTCATCGGATAAATATATATACATTTATGTATACAAATATATATATATATATATACATATATATATAAAGATATATGTGTTTGTGTATATATATATATTATATATATATATATATATATATATATTATGCACGTCTATAATTCATCTGACATTTATGTTTCCCATGTCAGTTCAAATTAGCTGATATTACATTGTATATGCTTATTTATTGTTTCGGAATTGCAAGTGAAACAAAAAAAAATGCATTGATATGTAAATACTATTGTACAATTATTAATACTGACAATACACCAGATTCGACTTCATCCATTTATGACAATTAGTTATAATCAAGTGACAGAAAAAGTATATATATATATATATATATATATATATATATATATATATATATATAATATATGAAAGATAATCCAATTGACTGGTAAGTAAGGTATGCTTCTATCTGGGATAATCAGAATCACACTGTCTTTACATATTGTATGCTCTTGTAGGTGCAAACATATAGATTCATTAAAGGATTTTTTATAACTCCCTAAGTGAGCTCAATGTATAATAATTAATAAATCAGTAGTATATAGAGAAATATCTATATCTTTACTATACCTCTCTCTCTCTCTCTCTCTCTCTCTCTCTCTCTCTCTCTCTCTCTCTACAATATATATATATATATATATAATATTATATATTATATATATATATATATATATATATATATATATATATAATTTAATTAATCATGACAAGCAAATTCGGCGAATACCATGTGCGACGTGAGGAACACTGTACAGCTGTTTCGACCTAATTTTGGTCTCATCAGCAGTTTATACCTACGATCTCCCCCCGACAGAGATCGAACCGGCGAACCCAGGACGCAAAGTCAGAGACTCTACCCCTAGGCCAACTGGACACGCCACACATGAAACCCGCCAAATCAACTTGTCAATCATAAGTGCGCAACTACTATAACATGATGTGACTTTTTCCGCATCGTATTCGTTACCTCTCGCAGAGTCACGTCTTCCCGGCATGACGGCACGCATCCACGTGCTCACAACCATGCTAGGCAAAGAAGTATAGGTAATTTTTTTTTTTTTTTTTTTGTGGAGAGAAATTTTATTTATATAATTTTAATTAATCATGACAAGCAAATTCGGCGAATACCATGTGCGACGTCGGGGGAGATCGTAGGTATACACTGCTGATGAGACCAAAATTAGGTCGAAACAGCTGTACAGTATTCCTCACGTCGCACATGGTATTCGCCGAATTTGCTTGTCATGATTAATTAAAATTATATATAATAAAATTTCTCTCCACAAAAAATAAAAAAAAAAAATTACACACACATATATATATATATATATATATATATATATATATATATATATATATATATATAAAGGAATGACTTACCGGTGAAAATATTGGGGGTCCCAATATTTGGTTGGTACAAGTTTTTACCTGGATACACTCTTGTTGTTGTTGTTGGCATCCTTCCGTCTACGAGAGACGATGGAGTAGTGTCAAGGTTTTTGTTAACTTGAACTACATAGCCTGGGTGGGTTCGTATAGAGGATGAGCTGTTTCCCGTGCAGCAAATTCCCCCTCTCCACACTGCCGCTGTGATCCAAAGGAAAGGTAAAGGACCAATGCAGTTAACACCACGCACACACAATACGCTCTACATTTTACACACACAAGCACGCGCACACACACAACTTACACACACAAACACACACATAAGCAGGCACCCCAACACTACACTACACACACAGAATTTGAGAACCAAGCAGAACGAATCTAGCAGCCGCTAGGACAACTTCAGTTCCAGTATCTTCTGAGGATGGGAATTCTTCCCGAAATATTGAGAAATAAATGACAGGTTAACAAAAAACATCATGTACCATCTTTTTTCTTTACACTCGCATTGTGACAGCCTTCAAAACCCAACCAACAAACCAATATTATATATATAATATATATATATATAATATATATATGAAGTGAACAAACAAGTGTATGAAATGGCGAATGACCGACAATCTTTTGGGAGATTATGTGCTTAATTAAGTAACCATAATTTGTTATTAATTAATTATGATTAATGAATAGGCGTGCATATCGGTTTAAAGTTAAAGCGCAAACAAATCGAGAAAAAGTCGATCTCAGTATATACATTTCAGCCTATTAGCCTCATCACTGAGCTATAGACAGGGCAGTGCTTTGTGCGTGATTCGAACCCTATATATATAATCCAAAGATCAGGTGAAAAATCTTCTTTGACGTAGTAGTTTTTAAAAATTCATAATTTGCAGAACTCAATGTGTGTTCTTGTTTCAGAGTCACACACAAAATTATATCACTAAGTTGTCAAAGTCATTCCCATCTTATGACAATTTCTCTAGGTTCCCGGAAATAGCTATATAAAGCGAAAACAAATCTTATGTATATATCATAACTAACAATATATGCACCCTCCGCGTGCAAGTATTTAAGTAATAAAAATATCATATAAAATTAGAAAGGCAAATGAAACTAAATAAAAATGTCGGGTATGATCAAAAAATAGAACAACTGAAACTTACTCTACATCAATCCCGTCTTTCATTGACAAATTTTCCTAATTTAACTATTTAGTTAAAATAGGAAATAAAGAATAAAATTGCAGTTATTGTTCTTGTAATGAATTTCATTTAAGATTTATGAAGAGATTTTTGCTCATATCTCATAATTAAAATCAAACAATTAGAATCCATAATGCTAAGCACATATTTATTAAAATCAAATTCTAATATCAATATGTAAATTAGCCTTCCATTCAAACATTAAACCGCTATTTGTGATATTATATAAATACCATTGCATTTTATTAATATGCAAATAAGTCCAACAGTTTAAAAAGACTATTTTATAGTAATTGAGGTTTGAATAAAATAAAATCATGGAAATGTGATGTAAATAAACTAAGGGAATTGTGACGAGTAGTGATATAGTTTCGGTTACAGACAGACAAATACACAATCTCCATTTAATAAGATATATATATATATAATGATATATATAAATGTAAATATATAATATATATATATATATTATATAATATATAGAGAGAGAGAGAGAGACGGAGAGAAAAGAGAGAGAGAGAGTGTGTTTTTTGCCTTATGCCACTGCCATGCACCAAAGTGCCAACCAGCGTTATATCCCCCACCTCTTTTTTTTGTTTTTTTTCTTTTTCACCAAAACTACTAAGAGATATGTACAAAAGCCTAGACTCCGGACGCCCAAAATAGGATTTTTTAAAGTCTTAAACGGCATGATACTAAGTCTGCTAACTTATATAATCTAACAGCGCTGGTATATCACAACGTGTACAAGAACGAGCGAGTTTCAACTTATACATGTGTAAAACAGTGAACATCAGAACTACCCTGACGCCTCTAGTGAAGATTATTCTGGCAGCCCCCCCCAAAAAAAGAAAAAAAACAAAAAAAACCGAAATAACTGTGCTTATCTGATACACACCAAATGCAAATATACCATATCTCCAACACCTTCAATTCTTTTTCAGGCAACACCAATCTAGTGGTAAGATGTGAGTGTACTTACTACTCGCATAAATCCACAAATATTTGAATGGGCTCTTTAGCCTTGGTCGGCCCAAACATCAACTCAACGAGAAGGCGACACAGAACTTACTGTTGTCTTCGGGCGACCCAGTCAAAAAGGGGCCCCGCATTAATGGCATCGCTTGACGGAGCGCTAAAACCTAGTTCACGGGGAGTTACAAGGCAACTAAATCCCCAAAAAAAAAAAAACCCCCCCCGAAAAATCGAAAGTGGGCCTAAGTGGTGTGATGCTGAATCTAGTGCTACCCTATTNTTAAAATAGGAAATAAAGAATAAAATTGCAGTTATTTTGTTCTGTAATGAATTTCATTTAAGATTTTTGAAAGAGATTGCTCATATCATTAATATAAAATCAAACAATTAGAAATCCATATGGCTAAGCACATAATTTATTAAAATCAAATTCGTTAATATCCAATATGTAAATAGCCTTCCCATTCAACATTAAACCGCTATTTTGTTGTATATATAGAATACCATTGCATTTTTATAATAAAATGCCAAATAAGTCCAACAGTTAAAAAGACTATTTTATTAGTAATTGAGGTTTGAATAAAAATAAAAATCATGGAAAATGTGAGTAAATAACTAAGGGAATTGTGACGAGTAGTGATAAGTTTCGGCTTACAGACAGACAATACACCCAATCTTCCATTATAATAAGATATATTATAGTATATATAGTAATATATATAAATGTAAATATATATATATATATATATATTATATATATTATATATATAGAGAGAGAGAGAGAGAGAAGAGAGGGAAAGAAGCAGAGAGAGAGTGTTTTTTTGCCTTTGCCACTGCCATGTCACAAGCTGCCAAACCCAGCGTTATATCCCCACCTCTTTTTGTTTTGTTTTTTTTCTTTTTCACCAAAACTACTAAGAGATATGTACAAAAGCCTAGACTCCGGCACGCCCAAATAGGCGATTTTTTAAAGTCTTAAACGGCATGTATACTAAAGTTCGTAACTTATATAATCTAACAGCGCTGGTATAATCACATGTGTACAAGAACCGAGGCGAGTTTCACTTATACTGTGTATAAACAGTGAACATCAGAACTACCCTGACGCCTCTGACTTATCCTGGAAGCCCCCCCCAAAAAAAAAACCCAAAAAAAAACTGAA
Organism: Doryteuthis pealeii; assembly: GCA_023376005.1. NCBI lineage: Eukaryota > Metazoa > Mollusca > Cephalopoda > Myopsida > Loliginidae > Doryteuthis > Doryteuthis pealeii. The sequence continues at coordinate 58,506,561 of CM042167.1, read as the reverse complement.
GATACTGTTGCTTACTGATACACACAAATGCAAAATATACCATATCCCAAACCTCAATCTTTTCAGGAACACCAATAGTTTTGGTAAATTGGGGACTTACTACTCGCATAAATCACAAATGGATTTGAATGGGCTCTTTAGCCTGGTCGGCAAACCATCAACTCAACGAGAAGTGCCCGACAAGAACTTTTATTTTGTTTGGTTCCCTTTCTCCAGCAAGGTAGGGAGTAAACCCCGAAAATAAATCAGAGCTGGAGCCCTAAAGGTGGTGTGATGCTGAAAATCTAGTGCTACCCATTAACTGCATTGCGTCCTTTACCTTTCCTTTGGATCACAGCGGCAGTGGGAGAGGGGAAATTTGCTGCACGGAAACAGCTCATCCTCTATACGAACCCACCCAGCATGTAGTTCCAAGTTAACAAAAAACCTTGACACTACTCCATCGTCTCTCGTAGACGGAAGGATGCAACAAACAACAACAAGAGTTATCCGAGCTAAAACTTGTAACCAAACCAAATATTGGGACCAACCCCAATATTTTTCAACCGGTAAGTTCATTCCTTTTTATATATATATATATATTTAATATATATATATATATATATATATTATGTGGTGTGTAATTTTTTATTTTTATTTTTTTTGTGGACGAGAAATTTTATTTATATAATTTTTAATTAATCATGACAAGCAATTCGGCGAATACCATGTGCGACGTCGGGGGTCAAGGGAGATCGTAGGTATTACCACGCTGATGAGACCAAAATTAGCGTCGAAACAGCTGTACAGTAAATTCCTCACGTCGCACATGGTATTCGCCGAATTTTGCTTGTCATGATTAATTAAAATTATATAAATAAAATTTCTCTCCACAAAAAATAAAAAATAAAAAAATTACACAACACATATATATATATATATATATATATATATATATATATATATATATATATATAAAGGAATGACTTACCGGTGAAAATATTGGGTTGGTCCCAATATTGGTTGGTACAAGTTTTACCTGGATACACTCTTGTTGTTGTTGTTGGCATCCTTCCGTCTACGAGAGACGATGGAGTAGTGTCAAGGTTTTTGTTAACTTGAACTACATAGCCTGGGTGGGTTCGTATAGAGGATGAGCTGTTTCCCGTGCAGCAAATTCCCCCCTCTCCACACTGCCGCTGTGATCCAAAGGAAAGGTAAAGGACCAATGCAGTTAATGGGTAGCACTAGATTTCAGCATCACACCACCTTAGGGACTCCAGCTCTTGATTTATTTTCGGGGTTTACTCCCCTAGCCTTTGCTGGAAGACAACATAAGTTCTGTGTCGCACTTCTCGTTGAGTTGATGGGTTGCCGACCAAGCTAAAGAGCCCATTCAAATCCATTTGTGGATTTATGCGAGTAGTAAGTACCCCAATCTTACCACTATTGGTGTTCCTGAAAAAGAATTGAGGTTGGAGATATGGTATATTTTGCATTTGTGTGTATCAGATAAGCAACAGTATCTTCATTTTTTTGTTTTTTTTTTTTTGGGGGGGCGGGTGGTCCAGGATAAGTCTACTAGAGGCGTCAGGGTAGTTCTGATGTTCACTGTTTATAGACATGTATAAGTGAAACTCGCTCGTTCTTGTACACGTGTGATTATACCAGCGCTGTTAGATTATATAAGTTACGACTTAGTATACATGCCGTTTAAGACTTTAAAAAATCCTATTTTGGGCGTCCGGAGTCTAGGCTTTTGTACATATCTCTTAGTAGTTTTGGTGAAAAAGAAAAAAAAACAAACAAAAAGAGGTGGGGGATATAACGCTGGTTGGCACTTGGTGACATGGCAGTGGCATAAGGCAAAAAACACACTCTCTCTTCTCTCTTTCTCTCTCTCCTCTCTCTCTCTCTCTACTATATATATATTTACATTATATATATACATATATATATATATATATCTTATTATAATGGAGATTGTGTATTTGTCTGTCTGTAACCGAAACTATATCACTACTCGTCACAATTCCCTTAGTTATTTACATCACATTTTCCATGATTTTATTTTTATTCAAACCTCAATTACTAATAAAATAGTCTTTTAAACTGTTGGACTTATTTGCATATTAATAAAATGCAATGGTATTTATATATACAACAAAATAGCGGTTTAATGTTTGAATGGGAAGGCTAATTTACATATTGATATTAAGAATTTGATTTTAATAAATATGTGCTTAGCATTATGGATTTCTAATTGTTTGATTTTATATTAATGAATATGAGCAAAAATCTCTTCAATAAATCTTAAATGAAATTCATTAACAAGAACAAATAACTGCAATTTTATTCTTTATTTCCTATTTTAACTAAATAGTTAAATTAGGAAAATTTGTCAATGAAAGACGGGATTGATGTAAGAGTAAGTTTCAGTTGTTCTATTTTTTGATCATACCCACATTTTTATTTAGTTTCATTTGCCTTTCTAATTTTATATGATATTTTATTACATTAAATACTTGCACGCGGAGGGTGCATATATTTGTTAGTATATATAACATAAGATTTTGATTTTTCGCTTTATAGCCTATTTCCGGGAACCTAGAGAAATTGTCATAAGATGGGAATGACTTGACAACTTTAGTGATATAATTTTGCTGTGTGACTCTGACAACAAGAACACACATTGAGTTCTGCAAATTATGATATTTTTAAAAACTACTACGTCATAAGGAAGATTTTTCACCTGATCTTTGGATTATATATATAGGGTTCGAATCACGCACAAAGCACTGCCCTGTCTATAGCTCAGATGATGAGGCCTAATAGGCTGAAATGTATATACTGAGATCGACTTTTTCTCGATTTGTTTGCGCTTTACATTTAAACCGATATGCACGCCTAATTCATTTAATCATAATTAATTAATTAACAAATTAGGTATGACTTTAATTAAGCACATAATCTCCCAAAAGATTGTCGGCATTCGCCATTTCATACACATTGTTTTGTTCACTTCTATATTATATATATATATATATATATATATATATATAATTGGTTTGTTGGTTGGTTTTTGAAGGCTGTCACAATGCGAGTGTAAAGAAAAAAGATGGTAACTATGATGTTTTTTTGTTAACCTGTCATTTATTTCTCAATATTTTCGGGAAGAAATTCCCATCCTCAGAAGAATACTGGAACTGAAGTTTGTCCTAGCGGCTGCAGATTCGTTCTGTCTTGGTTCTTTCAAATTCTGTGTGTGTATGTGTATGGTTGGGGTGCCTGCTTATGTGTGTGTTTGTGTGTGTAAGTGTGTGTGTGCGCGTGCTTGTGTGTGTAAATGTAGCGTTATGTGTGGTGCGTGGTGCTTATGTCTGTGTGTCTGATCATTTCTTTATTATTCTTTTAATTATTATCCAGATTTGATTCGCCTCTAAGCAAGGTTTTATCTTTATTTTATTTATTTTTTTTTTTTTGTTTGTTTGCTTATTAACCAGGATCATCTGATCTCTTTTTTTATTGCTATGTGTCTGAGACTAACATTCCAGATATTGCTTGATTGTTTATGGGTGCGGGTGTGTGAATTTACTGTCTATCAGGTGGCCTGTAACCTGTGTGCGGTGTATATGGTCAGTCCTAACACCATGAGTGTGTGTGTGTGTGTGTGTGTGTGTTATTTGTGGGCGTGTATGCCTATTTCCTGTACAATTAATGTATGTGTGTGTTATTTATAGTGTGTGTGCTTTGTACATGTACATTAATATATATATGTGTGTGTGTGTGTGTGCTATCGTGGGCCATCTTCAGGGTATTTCTGAAACCGTACAACAATGGGTTGTTCCATTTCCTATTTATATAGTTTGTGTTTATTTTATTGTTGTTGTTATTATTAGTGTTATTATTATTGTTTGAATAATTGCAGACAAAAAATGGCTGCATTGTTCAATAATATATGCCTACAAGAAGAAATGATGTCTCTCTCTCTCTCTCTCTCTCTCTCTCTCTCTATATATATATAATATATATATATATATATATATATATATTGTGTGTAAACAACTTTTAGCTATTTTCAGCCGACAGTATATTTGGGAGAATATGTGCTTTTTAATTTTAGTCAGACCTAATTTTTCAAAGTTAATCCATTTTATGTTTAATTAGGCGGGATTTAAACTACTTAAATGTGAGGCTAAACAAATCGAGAAAAATCAATCTCTGAATATGGTCGAAATATATATTCAGAGATTGATTTTTCTCGATTTGTTTAGCCTCACATTTAAGTAGTTTAAATCCCGCCTAATTAAACATAAAATGGATTAACTTTCAAAAATTAGGTCTGACTAAAATTAAAAAGCACATATTCTCCCAAATATATTATATATATATATATATATATATAATATATATATAATATATATATTATATATATATATATATATATCAGCAACTGGATAGATAGATAGACAGATAGATAGATAATTAAGTAGATATGAAGACAGATATGAACAGACCGAGGTAGATGGATAGATATGAACGATCTTCTTCCATGAAAAATGATTTAAAATTTCAAAGCACGATATATCTATATCTATATATCCAAGTAAGTATCCAATATATCCAGAGTGTTGGAGAACACTGGTACTGGACCACTCACCCAACAAGATACTGTCCTTAGGCATTCTTGTTCGCCCACTCACGACCAACAGGTGGCTGTATTTGTGGAGTTTTTCCCCTTCATATAATATATATTATATGATATTATATATATATATATATATTATACATATATATATATATATACAAGCGCCTTATATATATATATATATATATATATATATATATATATATATATATATATTATATATATATATATAAGCGCCTTGTCTTTCAATATTAAATAATTTCTCAACCACCAAACACACGCAAGTACACACACACAATATATATATATATATATATATATATTACAGCGCCTTATATATATATATATTATAATATATATATATATATATATATATATACAAGCAACCTTGTCTGTCAATATTAAATAATTCTTCAACCACCAACACACGCACGCACACACGGATGTGCGTGCACGCACGCACGGCGCACACACACACACACACACACACACACACACACACCACACACATATATATATATATATATATATATATATATATATATATATATATATATAAATTTCTTAATTTTAATTTGTTTCTAAATATATTACTAAAAATAATGTTAGCATTTTTATTAACTTCATATTAACTAATAAACAGAAATAATTTTACATTTGCGTGTATTAATAAATTAGGTGAAATAACTTCATATGTATTGATAAACTATCTTAGGTCTTTCATTAACTGTTAGGTTTTTTTTGTGTGTGTGTGCATGTATATATATGTAAATATATATATAAAATGAAGTTAAGTGTGTGGCAAATCAAGCGTCATTGGCAATATTCAAAATATGAACATTTCAAGATTTTAAAATTTAACTCTTCTCAGCTTAATTAAAAGTTAGCGTGCACTTAGAATAAACTTTAATCACAGTATTATAGTATATATAATATATATATATATATATATATATATATATATATTAATCACACGTTAATATATATATATATATATGTTAATATACATATACAAATATATATAGCACATACATATATTATACACATACGTATATACTTATATATACATATATATATAATATATATATATATATATATATATATATATATATATATACATATATATTATATAAATACATATACATCCATACACATATACATGTAACACACAAACCCCATGTATATTCATATCTACACACACACATATACATACATATGTACACATATATATACACACAGACACATATATACATATAAATAGACAGACATATAAACATATACACACATATAAAAATATATATACATATATATATAAACACAGGCAGATATATGTATATGTATGTACATACATAAATTTACACTATCATATACATTCATACGTGTAAATACACACCCATATATATATATATATATATATATATATATATATATATATATATATATACACAACAACCACCATGCGCCCCTACTTTACCGCACGGACTAGATTAGCTAAACTTTGTGATTCCTAGGATACACACACACACACACACACACACACACACACACACACACATATATATATATATATATATATATATATATATATATATGAGGTTAAGTAAACAAATAAATGTGTTTATTTTATATGGCTTTAAGCCGACAATTTTTGGAGGATATGTGCTTAATTGAAGTCATACCTAATTTTGAAAATTAATTAGTTAATAATTAATGAATTTAGGCGGGCATATATGTTCAAATGTAAGGCTAAACAAATCGAGAAAATGTCAATCCCTGAATGTACATTTCGACGATTCAGGGATTGACATTTTCTCGATTTGTTTAGCCTTACATTAGAACATATATGCCCGCCTAAATGCATTAATTATTAACTAATTAATTTTAAAAATTAGGTATGACTTCAATTGAGCACATATCCTCCAAAAATACCATTATATATACATCTGTCTAACACTAATAATGTGTAGACGGTTATATGGTCTATATAATCTCACCTAATACTAGGTATATATATATATATGGGAGTAAATATGGAAAATAAATCCGACAATATTAAGAAAAATTTGAAAGTGTTCCGAAAATAGGATGAATTTAATTATCGATGTTTAAACATTTCGGTTTCATTAAACCTTCATCAGGATGTATCTTGGGGTGAAGAAAATGATGCATGTTTTTATAGATGACAGGAGATGTCATCTATAAAAGTTTAGTTGACACAACTAAAAAGATTTTCATCTCCTGTCATCTATAAAAACATCCATCATTTTCTTCACCCCAAGATACATCCTGATGAAGGTTTAATGAAACCGAAATGTTTAAACAATGTTTAAATTCATCCTATTTTCGGAACATTTTTTTTTCAAATTTGTCTTAATATATATATATATATATATATATATATATATATATATATATAACGTTTTTATCGTTGAATTGACAGTTCCATTTGAAGAAAATCTTGATTGGGCCCATTAGCGGAAGTTGGAAAAATATGAAGATCTACGTGAACAATGCGTCAGAAACGGATGGATAACAGATGTATTTCCCATTGAAGTCGGATGTCGGGGATATATTACCAACTCAACCTCGGCATTTTTGTCTAAACTTGGACTTCTCTACCAAACAAGAGGAAATACTTAAAAAAGATTCAGGAGAAAGCTCTAACCGCATCAGCGTGGATATTGTGACATCAAACCGACAAAGTCTGGTGGTATCGTGAGATACTGCTGGGGCGCTCTGGGTTAGTGGTAATGATGTTTCGGCTCCGAAAACCATGCCTGTACCCAGAGTCATCATCTAATGAAGGCTTTGTTGGTTGCAATGCTACTGGTGTAAATAGCAGTCATTGTATGAAGATATATATATATATATATATATATATATATATATATATATATATATATATATGAAGTAGTCAAACAGTGTGTTTTGAAAATGGCGAAGGCCCGACAATTTGTGGGAGATTATGTGCTTAATCTACACATATATATATATATATATATTACGATGAGGAAATTAATCCGACAATATGAAAAGAAATATTTGGAAGAGGATACGATCAGGTAGTGTCAAGTATTTCGGTCAGGACACACATCTGATTATTAACATTTTCATAACGAAAATAAATGACGTGACAATGCACAAAATGGAAGGCGAAGAACAATGGCGCATGCATCTTTATTGACACGTAACATCCATATTTTTAAATATTTCTTTTCATATATATATATATATATATATATATATCGTGGAGAATGGACTCGTCTTCGAGTTCAATTCCTAGACGAAGTTGGCATTTCACATAGCGCTAATACCCTTGGGAAAGGTATTAATCCATATATTCTCCCTCCATTATGGCTTAAATAGTAGGGTAGACTGGGCCATTCAGCCTTGGGTAGGTAACCAGTCTAGGAGAGGGATAACTCTGAATTCAAAATTCCTGAGGTCGGTCGTTGATTGGGTTTGTGGCAACCCTTAATGCACCAATTCTTTCCTATCGACTGTGCCAAAAAGTGTAGATGGTCCAACACAAGCCTCACCACTATAAACAAATCACTGTGTGGGAGTTCATTGTGTGTATGAACCCTCATACGTCGAAAATCGACGAGAGAGTCCATAATATCTTATTATAATGGAGATTGTGTGTTTTTCTGTCTGTAACCGAAACTATATCACTACTCAAGAAACAATTCCATTAGTTATTTACGTCACCTTCTACAGGATTTTATTTTTATTTAAACCTCAATTATTAATAAAATTGTTTTACATTATTAATACTGTAGGTAATATCTACATACTAATAACATGCAATTGTATTTATATATACAACAAAATAGCAGTTTACAGTGTGATTGGTAAGGCTAATTTGCATATTGATATTAAAAATCTGATTTTAATAAATATGTACTTAGTATTATTGATTTCTAATTGTTTGGTTTTATCTTAATGAATATTATCTAAAATCTCAGGGATAAATCTTAAAAGAAATCCATTAACAAGAAAAAATAACTGTAATTTTATTCTTTACTTCCTAATTTAACTAAATAGTTAAATTAGGAAAATTTAGCAATGAAAGACGGGAGTGAGGGAAGAGTAAGTTTCAGTTGTTCTATTTCTTTATTATACTCCCCTCTGTTTCAAATCTTTTTATCTGCTTTCTTCTTATTTAGTTTCATTAGTCTTTCTAATTTATACAATATTTTATTATATTAAAACTTAAATACTTGCACCCGGAGGGTGCATATATTTGCTAGTATATATATATATATATATATATATATATATATATATATAATAGATCGATAGATAGATAGATAAGATATGTATGAAGTGCGCCGTGCGGGTGTGAAGTTGTAGACACTAACTACAACCGGGAAAATATGATCGTATTTTCTGTCATAAATCGGACCACATTTACATTTTTCCAATTTTCTACGGCTATCATTTTCGTTTTAATGGCGAATAATGTGTCCCCTTGTGCACAGTATGAATTACATTGGATGACTTCGTTCGATTTTACAGAATATTGCTGCATTTCTTGTGATTTCTCGAAAAAAATGATAACCCTGTTCAGTTGCGTTAGTATCCAGGTTATCACACTAAATTGCATCCCCACCTTGTCGGCTGGGGTTCTACTACTTTCGGCAATACAGTTTGCCATCATCAGGTAGGAAAAGATTTTTTTTTTAACGAGAACGAGTAGTAGCAAGGAATTAGTAATTGTTATTATCTCCCACTTCTAATTCCTTACTACTACTCGTTCTCGTTAAAAACGAGACACGAAACCATACCATCGTTTCCTACCTGATGATGGCAAACTGTATTGCCGAAAGCGCTCGTTTTGAAACCTTTGGTGGACCGTTACACCAGTTACACCCCGGCACCAAAAAGATGGCTCAAAAATTAGAAAGGATCAAGCAAAAACTTGTCCGACTAGAATTGTCTGTACAGTTCAACAAAACTTGTATAAAAGAAAAAATGCTGTCAAAATACACTTATATATATATATATATATATATATTATATATATATATATACATGTGTGTGTGTGTGTGTGTGTGTGTGTGTGTAATAGAAAAGGTGACTTAGCGGTGAATATGGTCACAATGGTTGGTTGATGAAAAATTCAGAAAGGTAAGGCAGCGATATAACAAATAAAAAGTGCGCAATACGTTAGTAGAGCAAATTTATTACAATATAGGTACAAGTGATATCCTACTCGAGTTTCACCAGGATCTTCAGGGTTAAATCCACTGAATTAATCAAGATATTGAGTAATTGCTGCCGATTACACGTGTGTCTTTCGCGATAAACTTTTTGTTATGAGAATATATATATATATATATATATATATATATATATATATATATATATATATATATATATATATATATAATCAACAAGATAATATTATTTCGTCAATTTCTTAAGCGGAGTTAACAAGTTGGTTAAAATATCGGGTTGGTTTTTTTTTATTTTTTGTTACCATTACATTTCAATGAACCCATTCTCCAACCATCTGTAGGTGTACAACTGGATGGGCGATACCTTCTATCATTTTGAGAAGATTCTTTATCATTCCAAGAATTGTTCAGATCCCTACCGTGTCGGTTGGTGTTCTAGTATACGCACCTCTCTAGTGCGGTTAGTGTTAAAATCATGATCGTCTTTGGAGGGGTAGTATTCATGAATATATATATATATATATATATATATATGTTGTGTGTGTGTGTGTGTGTGTGTGTGTGTGTATTTGGGCAGCGCTTTTTCATTTATGCATATTGAATTAAATAAAAGACACATCTCCCGTTTAAAAATTTTATTTGTGATCTTTTCGAGTTTTCTGACCAAAATTTTAATATTTGGGTGGAATTCGTGGATTAGTCCACCAAAGTTCAGGTCCCGATTACTTTAGTGGACTTTTCCACGAATTCCACCCAAATATTAAAATGTTGGCCAGAAAACTCTAAAAGATCACAAATGAAATTGTTAAACAGGAGATGTGTCTTTTGTTTAATTCAACATGCATATATATATATATAAATATATATATATATATTATGGACTCTCCCGTCGATTTTTGACGTATGAGTGTTCATACACACAATGAACACCTACTCAGTGATTTGTTTATAGTGGTGAAGGCCTGTGTTGGACCATCCACACTTTTTAATACAGTCGATAGGAAAGATTTGGTGCATCAAGGGTTGCCACAAACCCAATCAACGACCGACCTCAGGAATTTTGAATTCAGAGTTATCCCTCTCCTAGACTGGTTACCTACCCAAGGCTAAAGGGCCCAGTCTACCCTACTATTTAAGCCATAGCTGGAGGGAGAATATATGGATTCATACCTTTCCCAAGGGTATTAGCGCCATGTGAAATGCCAACAGCTTCGTCTAGGAATTGAACTCGAATCGACGAGTCCATTTTCCACGAATCTAAGCACTAGCCCACGCGCCTCCAATATATATATATATATATATATATATTATATATATATATATATATATATATATATATCCCTTTCCTAGACTGGTTACCCAGTCACGGCTGAAGGGCCCAGTCTGCCCTACTATTTAACCCATAGCTGGAGGGAGAATATATATATATATATACATATATATATATATATATATGTGTGTGTGTGTGTGTGTGTGTGTGTGTGTGTGTGTGAATCCCCCCACAGGAGCAGGTTGAGACACAAGATCAATTTATAACAGGTTTGAATTCAGAGTTTTCCTTCTCTTAGACTGATTACTTAACCATGGTTAAAGAGTCCAATCCGCTCTACTATGTCTGGATGGAGAGTTGATTCATATCTTTCCCAAGGGTATTAGCCATGTGAAATGCAAACAGCTTCGTCCAGGATTTTGCAATCGGGACGATGAGTCCATTTCCTACAACTTTAAACTTTACACCACGCACTTCCAAGGATGTGTGAATATATAAGTCTAACTTGTATTATTTGGATTCTTCGGACTATTGTCCTCATCTTTATTGTTATCTGTACAGCGTTTCCGACCTTCTTCAAGTATTTCTTGTCGGATTCGGGAACCTTCTCGGACCCGGGAACATTCTCTTCTCCTCTAGATAAATATAAGACTAAGTGTGTATTGAGTTCAGGTTCGTTGTTATCGGAAAGGTAGGTCTTCGTAGCACTATGTTTAATTAGCAATTGATTTCAGAAAAGCTGATTAACCAATTTTTACCTGATGAATTTTTGGGGAAAGTTCATAAATAGAAGTAGAGATTTGGCGTACATTTTATACCTCCACACACACACACACCTCATACTAAAGCCCGAACTAGATATATGTAATACCACCAATAGACTGATATATATACTTAAATAAACACATATATATACACACACATATATAACCATATATATACATATATAAACATATTTATATAAACATAGTATATATCAACGAGAAGCAT
>CM042167.1:58489491-58491991 GCA_023376005.1 Doryteuthis pealeii | reverse complement strand
GTCACGTGGGACCTTTTTCAGAGTCCCCAGTTTGCAGTTGGACGTCAGGCAGTGAAGATGTACTGCCTGAACTGTGACTCACTCAGCATACGCGCTCTATGTTAGTTAGCAGATGTCTGGTGGGGATTTAACAATAAAATAAGATCAAAAGTAAATCGAAGTCTTGTGTTTATTACCTAAAAACTAACAATGACACGGGGCTTCTGATAAGGAAAAATCCCTAACAGAAAACCAGACCCGAAGTCCCCAAGAAAGTCCAGACCTTAGAAGATGCCAGACCAAGTCAAGATGATAGAAGAAATACCAAAGACGATCAGAATACTAAAGACGACCAAGAAATAGAATTAAAGAATTTTATATATTTGCTGGTATCTCTAATAATAAATACGAATGTCAGTGTGTTGCATTTTTTCAACTTTACTCCGATTGAGTATATTTTAGCCCAACATAACATACCATTTTGGAATCGGGCCGACTCCATGAGCAAATTAAGAAATATCTCGGGTCGAACGAAGAGATATTTACAAAGAGTCGAGTCATTTCTGAATGGTGTTCTGATGTCATGTGTTTTGCATATCTTTTGAATCTTTTCAGCCAAGCGTTTGACACAGGGCAGAACGACTGTGTGTACGTTTTCGGGTATCATCCTCTATCCTGGGATTCAGATTTCTTGTAGTTGATGTTATGCTCTCAGGATAATTGTTACGACGGAGATTATCCGTTAAGCTGTCCATTTCCTTCTGATATACCTTGTCAGTTTTGATGGTTTTGCCCGGTGTTGTCGGCAACGGACGATTACTTTCTTTACATTGTATGAATGGTTAGAGATGAAATTGTGTTATTGTCCGGTGAAGGTAGACTTTCGATACAAAGATGAACTGAATCCTTGCTCTGTGCGAGTTATTAAAAAAAGTTACTTATATTTTTAACTATTTTGGTAAAAATTTGTGTTGAGTATTTTGGGATATAAGGTGTGTGCTAGATCCTCGCCCATACTTATAGACTAGGCGAGATTATGTAATCTATTCCTTGGCCAATCACTGGCAGTACTCTGAGGCTGATACAATACTTAACCCACCCTACTGGTCATAATTACTGCAGCGTTCTTGGACGATGGACATGGGATTAAATCACTGGACCTTTATCAATACGCAGGATAGGACTCCATAATCTGGACTTTCTTTAAGCCCTATTTCAACTGGCTAAGGATGGCCCTGAAAAAAACTTTACAATTAGTTTCACATATGAATTAATTATTTTCCTCAATTATCATGTCACCAAAACACTTCAATTTTTCTGATTTTTTTTCCAAGTGTGGAGTATGATAAAGTTAGCCAATTCAAAAAGTTTGAGCTTCCAATTCCAAAAATTGGCGGAGTTATGTCGTTTTTTTAGCTCTCCAAATTTGAGGGGGTTCGTGAAAAATGATGACATTTTGAAACCTGTTTTTGTCTGTAAAATGAGTTCTAGAGCTTCCCTACTCCTTAAAATTGGTTTATACAAGCATTTATTCACAAGTAATCCAATAGTTGTCTGAGTTAGAAAAAGGAAAAATTGTGACATAATATCTATAGACTGTCTTTTACTTGAAATATGAGTCTGGTAGCTATGTGAACAACGTAAAAGAGGTGATATATATATATATATATATATATAATATATATATTATATATATATATATATATATATATATATATCACCTCTTTAATGTTGGTCACATAGCTATCAGATATGTATTTATATATTTGGGAGAATATGTGCTTAATTGAAGTCGTACCTAATTTTGAAAGTTAATTAATAAATAATTAATTAATTAGGCGGGCATACCTATTCAACTTTAAGGCTAAACAAATCGAGAAAAATCAATCTCTGTATGTAAATTTCGGCCTATTAGGCCTCATCAGCAGAGCTATAAAGAGGAAGACCACCTTGTGTGTGATTCGAACCCTAACTGTCAAGCTGACAGGCGAGGACCGTAACCTCTACACCAACTGGATTTTCTTAGATTTTTCGTTTTGTTTAGAAGTAGGTTTTTATTCCTTTTATAGTGACTTTTTACACGACAGTATGAGAAATAAATAAATATATATATATATATATATATATATATATATATATATATTGTGTGTGTGTGTGTGTGTGTATGTGTATGTGTGAGTGTATGTATGTATTTATGTATGAGTAGTGGCTTACCGGTGGGTACGGGTACGATCGTTGGGAGCGCACAGGATCCAGGGGTAGATGCAAAATTTATTTAAGAAATGGATATAAAGTAACCTACTCGGTTTTCATCATCTGAATAGTCAGGGTTACATCCGCTGAATTAATCGATTTTTCGATTAATATAAGTTGATACCACGTATGGCTGTTGGAACGGGTCTTATCGTTACAGATGGACGCTTGTTTATCTGCAACGGATGTAACCGTGACGATTCAGATGATGAAACTTGAGTAGGTTACTTTATATCCATTTCTTAAATATATATATATATATATATAT
>CM042167.1:58481991-58486991 GCA_023376005.1 Doryteuthis pealeii | reverse complement strand
ATTTAGATGGCTATCACAAATTTTGATTTTACATCCAACACGAAACATTATACATCACCTTGGCCACAAAACACAAATACGCTTTTTTCATTCGCACATACACACGTACAAAATCCCGCGCTAGAATACAGTCTTAACGTCACAACCAACACGCATTTTCAATGTCACGCGCATTACAACATACACACACGTACAAACAAAAATAAACGCATTCACGCTCACACGAGAATACAGTTATTTAAAAAATAACATCATTTAAAAAAATTTTTTAAATCATTTGGGAAGAAATACCATAGCTGGACTGCTTCAGTTCAATTCTTTTGATAAAGAGGTATTAACTCGAAAATTCAAGAAATAATGAAAATACAGGTCAACACATAACACCATTGTTACCGTATTATTATTTTTTATTTATTCCAAACTGCATTGTGATAGCCTTCTAAACCTCCTAACCAATATATATATATATATATATATATATATATATATATATATATATACGTGAGTGTGTGTGTGTGTGTGTGTGTAAAATGAAAATGGAAGTGAATCCGACGGTATGTTGAAAAAAGAAATAAAAGAAAGAAAGTATAGAATGGATGAAATAGGATATTTTAATCGATTCTACTTACACGTGTTTCGGTCTGGAGTTTGTCCATGTGTACATTATTCAAACTATTACTATTTTAAAATAACCAAATGAAATGAAATAATAATAATAGAAAAATGTAGAAATGTTCCGAAATTGATTAAAATATCCTATTTGATTCATTCTATACTTTCTTTCCTTTATTTCTTTTTTCAACATAAATATATATATATATATATATATATATATATATATATATATATATATATATATATATATATATTTACCAACCCCTCCGCACGAGCAGGATGTGACACAAGGTCAATTTATTAAGCGGAGTTCAACAGGTTTGAATTCAGAGTTTTCGTTCTGAACCGGTTGCCTAACCAAGGTTAAAGAGCCCACTCTGTCCTACTATTTACCTGGAGGGAGAGTAGGATTCATAACTTTCGCAAGGGCATTACCGCTAAGTGAAATGCAATTACCCCATCCAGGATTTGAACTCGGTGCGACGAGTCCATTTCCCATGATTCTAACCATTACACCACGCGCTTCGTTATATATATATATGTCTATATGTATATGTATGCATATATATATATATGTGTATTTATGTGTATATATATGTATTTATGTATATATATATGCATATATATATATATATATATATATATATATATATATATATATATTAGTAAAATATGGAAATGAATTTGACACTATGTAGAAAATAGAAAAACAATTGTTTCCGAAAAAATGAATTTATTTTTCATGGCAAAGTCTCATGTAATCGTTTCGGTTTATATTAAATCTTCGTTGGGACAATAGAAAAGAATGTAAAAAAGTATTGTCTAAACAATGATGGATATTTTCTTAAATACATCTAAATCCCGCCATTTTAAAAACATCTATCATTATTTGCTCAGTCTTCCTACTACAGAAGTGAACACAACATGACATTTTTGGGGTAACGTAAAAACAAACATAAGATTAAACGATACAATTTTTGTATATCCAACCTCAACAGAGGAAACTCGGTGAGAGAAGGAGAGAGAGAGAGAAAGAGAGAGAGAGAGAGAGAGAGAGAGAGAAATGAAGCTGATTGATAGAAGATACTGAGGAAAAAACCATAAGAGAGAGAGAGGGGGGATGGAATGGAAGAGAGAGAGACAGACAGACAGACAGACGTGAAGGTGATTGATAGAATATACTGAGGTAGAAAGCTAGAGAGAGAGAGAGAGAGAGAGAGAGAGAAGAGAGAGAGAGAGAGGGTGGAATGGAAGAGAGAGAGACAGAAATGAAGGTAATTGATAGAAGATACTGAGGTAGAAAACCATAAGAGAGAGAGAGAGAGAGAGGGGGGGAAGAGAAATGAAGGTGATTGATAGAAGATACTGAGGTAGAAAGCCATAAGTGTGAGAGAGAGAGAGAGAAAGAGAGAGAGACGGGAATGGAAGAGAGAGAGAGAGACAGACAGACAGACGTGAAGGTGATTGATAGAATATACTGAGGTAGAAAGCTAGAGAGAGAGAGAGAGTGAGAGAGAGAGAGAGAGAGGATGGAATGGAAGAGAGAGAGACAGAAATGAAGGTAATTGATAGAAGATACTGAGGTAGAAAACCATAAGAGAGAGAGAGAGAGGGGAGAGAGAGAGAGAGAGACAGAGAAATGAAGGTGATTGATAGAAGATACTGTGGTAGAAAGCCATAAGAGAGAGAGAGAGAAAGAGAGAGAGACAAAATGAAGAGACAAAAATGATGAGAGGGATGGATAAAATGGAAGAGAGAGATAAATAAAGGTAATTGATAGAAGATACTGAGGTAGAAAACCATAAGAGAGAGAGAGGGGGGAGAGAGGGGGAATGGAAGAGAGAGAGAGACAGACAGACAGAAATCAAGGTAATTGATAGAAGATACTGAGGTAGAAAGCCATAAGAGAGAGAGAGAGAGAGAGAGAGAGAGAGAGAGAGAGAGAGAGAGAGAGAGAGGAGGATTGGAAGAGATAGAGAGAGAGACAGAAATGAAGGTGATTGATAGAAGATACTGAGGTAGAAAGCCATAAGAGAGAGAGGGATATATATATATATATATATATATATATAGATAGATAGAGAGAGAGAGAGAGAGAGAGAGAGAGATTAGAGACTTACTTGGTGCTTCATTTCTGCTTAACTTCTGCTAACTTCTTGTCTGGCCGTCATCTTATCGTCTTCTAGGTGATGTCTCTAACTAAGGGCTTCTTCTGAGCTAACTCTAGTCAATGTAATTAATTGATTGAACTACAAGATTTTTATTTTCTTTATCAAGATTCTATTAGTCTAGCCCATATCGTATTCACCGCGTGGGTGAGATTTAACCTCAGCAGAGAAAAGCACGTTCTCTCTGCTTCAAAGTTGAAACTAAAGTCTAAATCTAGTCACGTTTTTCACAATAATTAACACCTGTACCCGGCTATGTTTAGCGGAATGAGAACAAGTGACAGCCGTGGATTGAATAGAGGGTTGTGTTCAAAATTCCCCGACGGCTGCCGAGTTCGAAAAGAAGGTTCTTGAGTTCTAGTAGGTTCCTGGGTCCGACAAGAAATATCTGAAGAAAGTCAGGGGGCATATCCGGCAAAACGTTGTACAGATAACAATAAAGATGAGGACAATAGTCCGAATAATCCAAATAGTTTAGCGTTCCAAATAATCCAAATAATCCAAATAGTTCCAAATAATCCAAATAATCCAAATAGTTCCAATAATCCAAATAATCCAAATAGTTCTAATAATCCAAATAGTTCTAATAATCCAAATAGTTCCAAATAATCCAAATAATCCAAATAGTTCAAATAATCCAAATTGTTCCAAATAATCCAAATACTTCCAATAATCCAAATAGTTTAGCGTTCGGCTAGAAAGCACAAGGTTCCTATTTCGATACCGTCCCTCGCCAACTCAGCGTATGAGTAGCACAGGGATCTGTGCGGTAAAGCAAGGAGCTGATGATGGGTGTGGCACTCCACCTCTGACGCAAAAACAATCTCCTTGGCTGATTGGCTTATACTGACTTTAGACCACCCCGACGATTTTACTTTATCTTTGTCTAGTTAGATCACGAAAAGAGTTTACGGCGGCCATGATGTCTGTTCGTCCCTTCTTTCTTTTTCCATTGTTTCGGGGTAATTACCGTTGACTCCATTTCTAGAAAGAGTACATTTCTAACCGGCATAATTAAATCTAATGACATAAGACCGAATTGACTCCAATCAAATTAAACTTAATTCACTTACTATACTTAACAACACCGGGCCGGATTTCACCTTTGACCTCAATCGGATTTAAACAGCCTAAATGCATCTGCATGAGGCTCAGTACGTAAACACGTAATCCGGGAGAGTCCTAGCGTTGTCGGTTCGTTTTATATCACGATCGGTTAGCTCAGTCGGTGGAACGTTCAGCTAGAAACCGCAAGGTTCCTAGTTTGATACCGGCCCTCGCAAACTTAGCGTACGAGTAGCACCGGGATCTGTGAGGTAAGGAAAGGGGCGTATGGTAGGTCACATCAGACGCAAAACCAATCTCCTTGGTCTAGCGCTAGTGAAAAGGGAATAGACTCCCTCGATGTATGGCTGATACCGACTTTAAGCCACCCCGACGACTTTACTTACTTTTTAATTACAACTAAATGGGTATTTGCCTCAACCCCACTTGTATGGGCTGGGCACAAGGCCTCGTTTTAACAATTGCGTCAACCCCTTCGGCATTCCCCCTCAAGGGAGGCGCCTCAGGCGCTGGGCTATAAACCTAGCCCTGCCCTCAAGGGTGCAGGTATTGCCTGGGGGGATAGCCCCCTGGGACCGACGCTATTAATTGAACACACCGGTTCAGTGGCCGAAGCAGCGAAGGACTGGTTTTTACATGTACCCTACTTGTACACGATACGGCACAAGGCCTTTTTACGTGCGACCACGCACAAGCCGAGACTCATTGGTGGTAGGTAGAAAAATTGCATAGGTTTACGCATTGCGTTAATTTACTTACAACTAAATGTGACCCAATATGGATAGACATACATACTGATAAATATATACATACTGATATAGATAGACTACCAGCCTGTCGACTGTGGGCTATAAAAGACACCGACTGCACATCTACAGAGACGTAAACCGCCTTAATGGGGTTACCCGTTAGCCGTAGCTGGTGAGGCATCATGCTCAAATTGTTATCTATTAAAATGGAGATAATCTATAAAAACTTTTTTTCGTAAATAGCTAAAAATATATTTTATTGAACTGTATTTTAATCAATAGATTAAAGGTTTATTTATATTTTAGAGACCGCTCTCTCTTTCTAGCTGTCTCTCTCCCCCTCTCACTCTCTCTCTCCTTTATACATATATATATATATTTATATATATATATATTAGGTACC
>CM042167.1:58476728-58481891 GCA_023376005.1 Doryteuthis pealeii | reverse complement strand
GACTATCAGCTAATGCTGATGTGAAAACCAAGAAGGAGGTAAATAATATTTAAAAAAAGATCAACTGGTGGGAGGGGACTTGTTGGGGACGTGTGTCTCCCATGCTTAGATCACGAAGGGGTGTAACGAGTGCGGTGGGGAAGGAAGAATACGTGGGAAACAAGATCGGATAACGCCGTTAGGCGGAGATTAATTGAAGGAAAAGGTCTGTGGAATAGAGAGTGAGTGATAATAAGTGTTGTGTTAAAGGGAGCTTGGATCGGTCCCAATAAACTTGGAAAAAAAGAACTGGAGATCTGGAAATCATAGAGGAGTAGTCAATTGAGAACGCAGTTAGCGTAGGGCGGTGTGTTCCATAGTGAACGAGAGGACGCTGGCAATCGGCGCTAAGAAATACTCTGCAGAATAATCTTGGAAGGACCTGGGAGGAAAGACTTGTTGTACGCTAGACTGGGGGCGAGGCAATCCTCGTGAGCACGGCAGGGGTTGGAAAAATGCATGCAGCTAACTCTGGATGTGAAAAACTCAAGAAGGAGTGAAAATAATAAAACGTGAAGAAAGAAGACGAAGAGCGAAGAAGAAGAATGAAGGAGATACTTGTTTAATATCGTTGTGAGGACTTCTCAACACACCAAGGGTTTGTGGTTGTTGTTATCGCTCTTTCCTCTTTCTTTCTTAAACGCAAGCTTGCTCCGCGGTTTTCCCCCTTGATTTTCCGCTTTGCTTCTTTGATTTTTCGTGGTTATGATAATAATATATTTAATAAGTGCCGAATTCCTAATAATAATATATGAATGAAAAGTGAAGCGAGTTAAGTGAATCCAATTGTAGTTTGTGGTGCAATCTTCATTAGTGGAAACGGTACGCCAATAAAATGACTGGATAGGGGCTTGAAAAAGGGTGAATCATGGACGAATCATCCAGTTATAGGCATTAGGGCTAAACTCTGGAGGAGGAGAAGCATGACTCCATAGGCTAAACAGCATTGGGTTACAAGAAAACGGAAAATACCTAAGGGGAGCACGTCCTGGAAGAATGCGAAGAGGTTAGTATTGTGTTGCTTATTCAGACTCCTATGTGAAAAGACCAATGTCGGCTAATGTAGGGAGTTCGTAGAGGTAGGAGTTATATTTTGTAACGGTACGAAAATGATAGATAGGAAGTAATGTTGTCCGTTTTTTTCCGAGCACTCAAACGATATCTGTCAGGTGGCGGCGACGGCGGCGGCTATATATTGTTGTATATGGGTCTCGTCCACGTGTGCCTCAAAATTCACAGTGCTAAAATGGTGTTGATAGAAATTACAACGCGAGTATATGTAGTCACAACTGCTCCTTTATTTCGTGCTCGTCTAGTGGGCTCGTACCAGAGAGGAGGAAAGACAGAGAGAAAAAGAGAGAGAGAGAGAGAACACTACTTGATTATTGTGACCCCCACACTAGCCACTAGAGGCCCGATCCGTACCCTACGACGGCCGAAGGCAAAAAGAGGGCGATACATTTCTTCGTTGTTCCACGTCACCACGTGACTTCCGGTCAACACCCGACTTCCGGTCAACACCCGACTTCCGGTTGCGGTCAACACCCGACTTCCAGTTGCCACTCAATTCTCAGTTCGGGGTTACGCTACGGTCAAATCATCGTTCATCCTGTTTTGGCTCATCACTATTTTTTAAACCTTTATCATCTCTTATTTATTTATTTCTTCCTCCCCCTTCCATTAGCAGTCCTAGCTCACAAAAGTCAGGATAATATACCCATCTTGCAACACTAACGCTGGTGCGAAAAACTCACAGGAGTGAACATATTATTAGTAATAATAATAAAGTTGTTGATGATAATGATAATAATAATAATAATAATAATAATAAGGATTCAGATTATTATGTTGATAATGATGATAATAATAATAAAAATGATAATAATGGTGATGATGATAATGATGATGATAACAACAACAACAACAACAATAATAATAATAACACACACACACAGATATAGTATATATATATATATATATATATATATATATATATATATATATATAATATAATGTATATAACTTGAATCAAGAAATGTTAGTCATAGAGGGAGAAAAAGTTTTAATTATTCAAAATGGAAGTTTTATGTTTGTTTTTGTTTTTTGTCAAATGAATTGGAAAAATCTACACAGAAAAAAAGTTGATAGTGAATCGAATGCGAAATCAGATGAATCACGTGACCAATATCAGAATGAGACTCACAGAAAAGACAGAAGAATTCCAGGCGGCGTCAATTCATTATCGAATCTCTGGAATCTGTCAATACACAAAATTCTTCACTTCAACTTAAAATTGTCTTCGTTTTTGTTTGTTTGATTTTTTAAATTTTTAAAAATATCTTTGTTATATCTCTAAAGATTTCGTTGCAAGGTTGATTGTCTATAAATCAAACAGCCAAATATCCTTCTCTCAGTCTGTCTGTTTATTAGCCTTTCTGTCAGTCTATCTCTGTCTGTCTGTCTGTCTGTCTGTCTCTCTCTCTCTATATATATATATATATATATATCTATTTGCCAACCCCTCCCCACGAGCAGGATACGACACAAGGTCAATTTCTTAAGCGAAGTTTAAGAGGTTTCAATTCAGAGTTTTCATTCTCCTAGACTGGTTACCTAGCCATGGTTAAAGAGCCCAGTCTGCCCTACTATTTATCCATAGCTGGAGGGAGAGTAGGATTCATACCTTTCCCAAAGGTATTAGCGCTAAGTGAAATGAAATTACCACGTCCAGGATTTGAACTCGGGCGACGAGTCCATTTCCCATGTCTTTAACCATTACACCACGCGCTTCCTAACATAATATATATTATATATTATATATATATATATATATATATGTGTGTGTGTGTGTGTGTGTGTGTGTGTGTGGTGTGTTTGTGTGTGTGTGTGTGTGTGTGTGTGTGTGTGTGCCAAGTTTGAGAGTGAAGGAATTGAGCATGAAAACCTCAAGGGTCAACTTCGAAACGGATACACCTGTCATATTGTAGAGAACACGGAGGGCTGGAAATGTCAAACATGCGGTCGGATTCTGCTTTCTAAGGCTGGATATGTCAGTCATATGAAATATCATCAGGGAGAATTCATGCAAACCCCAGGAACAAACAATATGTGTAATCTGTATTAAATTCTGTAAGTCAGCTTCTGCTCTTAAGAGACATATGGTGGTGCGTAAGCATAACATTTTATCATCTGACCAATCTGATACAATGTGAAAGACGTCCTTCTTATGTCATATTTGCATCAAACTTTATGGATCTGCAACTGGTTTGATGAGTCATTTGAGGGCTCATGAGAGGTAAGGGTTTGGTGATGGGGTTATCGGATTGTGAGGGACAACAGTGATCTGTAAAGATAATACTATATATATATATATATATATATATATATATATATATATATATACTAGCAAATATATGCACCCTCCGGGTGCAAGTATTTTAGTTAAATTTTATAATAAAATATGATATTAAATTAGAAAGGCTAATGAAACTGAATAAGAATGTAGATAAAAAGATTTTGAACAGAGGGGGTATGATTGAAAAATAGAACAACTTTGAAACTAACTCTTCCATCATTTTCCGTTACTCCCGTCTTCTGTTGGTAAATGTTCCTAATTAAACTGTTTAGTTAAAATAGGAAGTAAAGAATAATATTACAGTTATTTCTTCTTGTTAAGGGATTTCTTTTAAGATTTATTGAAGAGATTTTTGCTCATATTCAATAAGATAAAACCAAACAATTAGAAATCAATAATACTAAGCATATATTTATTAAAATCAATTTTTTAAGATCAATATGCAAATTAGCCTTCCCATTCATACTGTAAACCTCTATTTTGTTGCATATATAGATACAATTGCATGTTATTAGTATGTAGATATGGTCAACAGTGTAAGTAATGTAAAACAATTTTATTAATAATTGAGGTTTAAATAAAAATAAAATCATGGAGAATATGATGTAAATAACTAAAGGAATTGTGACTTGTGTAGTAATATAGTTTCGGTTACAGACAGACAAACCCACAATCTGCATTATAATAAGATATATATATATATTTGTTAATGAATAAGTAGTAGCTATATATATATATATATATATGAGTAAAATATGAATATCTAACCGACAATACATAGAAAAAGGAAAAAGAAATTATTCCAAAAACAGATGAATTTATCAAATTTGTGTCGACGTTTAGACCTTTCGGTTTATATAAAACCATCTTCAGGACAATGTGATAAAAAGAAGAGAAAATAGTTATGGGCCTTTTTTTACATATTTCCAACTCAAGTCATCCAAACACATTCACCTTTTGAACAACAAAATATTTTTTCTCTTCTATCATGTTGTCCTGAAGAAAGCTTTATATAAACCGAAACCATTAAACGTCGACATAAATATTTTAAAAAATTATATTTTTGGGAACTATTTGTTTTTCCTATTTCTATATACATATTTATATACAATATTAATAATAGAAATAGTGGAAAAGAGTTATGGGTCTACCATGGTTTCGATGTATATGATTTCATCAGGACACTACCTGAGACCTCAAAAGGAGTGAAAATAATAAAAAGAAGACGAAGACGAAGAAGAAAGAGGAGAATCTTTTAAGATTTCTATGTTTTAACTTCTTAATGAATCAGGTTTTGTGGGTTGTTGTTTCCTCTTCTTCCTCTTTCTCTTCTTTTTTTTTCTTTTTCGTAATAATAATAATAATAATAATAATAATAATAATAATGAGAGTGAAAGTGATACCAATTGTAGTTGGTGCACTAGGAACGGTCCCCAAAAACATCATATTTTTGGCAACTATTTGTTTTTCCTATTTCTATATACATATTCGTATACAATATTAATAACAGAAATATTGGAAAAGAGTTATGGGTCTACCATGGTTTCGATGTATATGATCTCATCAGGACCCTACCTGAGACTTAACTAATTTGATGTCATTTCTAAGTTAAAATGCTGTATGCGTTTTTAACGAAGGAATGACATAGTTAATTTTTTTGAATTGTTCACAATAATCTATTTATTTTTATTTTTTCAAAAAAATTTAAATTTTTTTATTTTTTTAGAGTCAGATTCTATCATTTGGGACACTATAAGTGACATCATTAC
>CM042167.1:58425731-58471628 GCA_023376005.1 Doryteuthis pealeii | reverse complement strand
TTCCCGTCCAAACGCCCACATAATTCATTGTTCTTGTAGCGGAACCTCTGTCCGTTCCTTTGGACTCTAGTGTCTATATGTGGTGTGCGTGATTCATTTTCTTTGTTTAATCTAACCGAAATTTCCTATTTCCGTTTGTACAATTCCCAAACTTATAGACCGGCCGGGAATCCAGTGATCTAACCTTGGCCAATCACTGGCTGTACTCTGAATGTTATACAATACTTAACCCGGACCCTTACTTGTCATTAATTACATTGACACTCTTTTGATATAGGATTAAATCACTGGACTCGTATCAATACGCAGGATAGGACTTATACGCTTACCAAAGGTCCATAACACAGGGACTTTCTTTAAGCCCTTTTAACTGCTCAAGGGTGGCATTTAAAAAATTTACACTTCCGTTGCCGCTACTGCCAAATAGTTGAAGTTGGTGCTCAGTTATTCTGGTTTTGAACACAATAGGCATTAAGCGACTGAAATTCCTCGGACAATTAAACGGAAGTGTACGGAGAGTTATGCATGGATTTCCAAAAACGTCCGGGAAGTGGTGTAGGAGTTTTTCAAGCGACATCAAGATTAAATGCCTTTCTCAATGATTGGTGGCGAGGCGCTATGGACCATGGGCATACAAAATCGTCACTGGTCTAAAAAAAAATGCATAGACCGAAATTGATTATGTAGAAAAAAAGACGGGTGCAAACGATAATATGGTGTAAATACCATTAATATTTGAATACTAAACATTTTCTGTGATTTCTAAAATTTTGGAGACCTTACATGTGGATTACTTTCGTAATAAGGTCGATAATTCAAAATATGAATTTTAGAGTGTCGTTTGATCGTGTTCAGGGCATTTCATAGAAAAACTATTTACAATACATATTATTGTAATATCATTTCAAATACATTTTATTGGAAAAATTCATTTCCAATGAATTTCATATTTCAAAGCTCTTTGGATTTACATTTCTTACTCACGTGTTTCTACCGTTAGGCGCTTAGGTTCCTTTCTTCTTATATTTTTTAGATACACGGAATTTTGCCCAGATGACGACCTATATTTACACACTTTTTAATTTTAGTATTACTGGGTTTTCGGACTTTGTCCTAATCTCATTGTTATATGTTACAACGTTTCGAGTCGATGTGCCTCTGGCCTTCTTCTTATATCGGGACTCGGAAACTTTCTTGTCGTAATCCTGACGGTCACGGAATTTTGACCTAAACCCCTTATTTCAAATCCACGGGGTCATCCTGTTCTCATTCCGCCAACCATAGCTGGGGAGGGGTGTTAACATAGAATAATAATCAACACGCTTAAGGCCCCTACCCAGCTATGGTTAAAGTGGGAATTAGAACAGGATATCCCGTGGATTGAATAAAAGGTTAGGTTCAAAGTTCCGTGATTGGCTCCCGATTACGGGACAAAGAAGGATCCGAGTCCGAGAAGGTTCCTGAGTCCGACAAAGAAACATAGTCTGAAGAAGGCCGGAAGCACATCGGCCGAACGTTGTACAGCATAACAAATTAGGATGAGGATAATAGTCCGAATAAACGTAGATAAATACTAATCATCAAGTCTCATTTCAACATTCAGAGAAACACTTAATTGTTTTCTATTACTATTATTTTATTTTATTTTGAAATCTAAGTTTTTTTAAATAGATACTTTGGGTACTCAGATGACAAATATGATGTCATTGAGTAAGCTAAATATGATCAGTGTTTGCTATTTAGACTCGGGAATGAGAATTAAAAAAGATGGGAAGATGAGCTGACAGAGAAAAGTAAAAGACATTCGATAAAAAGGAGCAGTGAGTCGACGAAACATAAGGTAAAACCGGAAATGAAAATAAAATCCAAGTTTCGGGGTTTTGTAAAAAAGTTACATGCTACTTTCTTTAGGACAAGGATAATTACGAACACAGGAACTGTATTCATACATCACAAATGAAGCTGTCCTTTGTGGTCCACTATCCCACTTCTCCACATAGTCACCATTTTTCACAGACATGTCCACCTTCGAATTTATCGTCGTCCCGTAATATTCTGTTGACGGTTTCTTTGAGCTCACTTCTTCACTACAGATTTCACTTCCTGGCGATGGAAAATTTTTGCCTCTAAAACCTCTTTCATGAGACCGATAATATAGTCCTGAAGACGATAAATCTGTTAGTGTGTCAGTGAAATTGTTTTGTTTTGTGTTTCTGTTTTATTGGATATCAACCTCCAGTGAGTCATTTAATGCCGATAAAATTTTGAAATAAATCAATTTCGTAATGGATAATACAATTTTTTATTAAATAACATTTGCTATTTAACCCATAGATGGGACCCTAACAGGGTACTAACACTCCGCGGTCAGAGTGCGACCCAGGAGCAATGGTGATGAAGGGTGCTTTTTTCCAACTCCAATTTCCCCAAAACCCTCCATAAACTGGACCTTCACATCAGATAGAGTTTAACGTCATTCCAGGACATGTAGACCCAGCATCCACCGCCTTCTAGCATCCAAATGATAAAAAGGGGTGGGCTTGCCATAGGGGCCATAGGGTTGGGAAATCAATATAGGTGCTAGGGCTGACCGTCACCAGCGATAGATCAGAGGGCGCTCCAGACCTCCCGTTCTAGCCCAAGATAGGCCAAAGTGGAGTTAGCATGCATCGAAACTGCTTCATCCACCTGGGCTGTATCCTTTTAAGCATCACGGGTCGCCACCCACGGGCCAACAGGTGGCCCCATTGGGGAGTGTTACCCCTCTGCAGAGGTTGCCAGTCGGTGCCATTCATAACGCCCAGCCGACAGGGCGGTGAAATGTGTATTGAAGAATTTGGCACAAAATAACATCAACATTAATGTTACAGGACAGGAGATACATGCTTCATTCGAAGTGGGATCATTGCTATTATGAAAGAAAATGGTGAACAAATGGATGAGTAAGGATGTGATCCCAGAGGAGCAGCTCGTTTTGATGTATGATCATATTTCCTGTTGTTCGAATTATACCTGTACTAAACAACCATAGCATACTTTTTTAACGTAACCTCAGAATTCATCGAAAAATGACAGTACCTTCATTTTGGATTCAGAAACTCTGTTGCGCCAAAGACTCATCACCATAGAAAGACTGCATAGTTGTTAAATCCCATCCGATATTTGCGGAAAAAAAAGATTAAACATTATTTCAAAAGAAGAGGGCGATATCATTTTTTTTACATTAATTATCCCATTGTCCATTATCATTATTTTGTTACATAATTATTAGATTCTTATATATTTATGTACACAGTAGTGTAGAAAATCAAAATGGCTGTTATAAGTACCAGCCCACGGCCTTGAAGGATGAGTGACAAGCTGACCTCATTCCTGTCCTTTCCGGTGGATACCGCTGAGAATTGGTGGAGACGACGCCCTTCCCGGTTAGATTAGAAATAGATTTGTTAGCAGTCGGCCAGAAATTACCGGTGGTGAAGGTCGTGGATTGCAGGCTTCCGACTCGATCTGCGCAGGTAGTCTGGTGGGGATTCAGAATAAAAATGTGATCTACAGTAAATCGAAATTTTGTTATTATCTTAAAACTACCAATGAACAGGGCTTCTGATAAAAGAGAAATCCCCAATGGAAAGACCAGGACACGAATCCCCAAGACGAAGGTCCCAGAAGAGATGTCGAGGGTTTAAGGATGTCAAAGACTCCAGAAGAAGTAAGAAAGTAATGTAAAGAGTATACAACAATTTATCAAACACTAATTGGCATCGACTAATTAATAAGAACAAATCAGGATTGCTAATTCGGTTTCCAATCAGATCAGATGAATGAATTAAGTGTATACTTTGTAAAAATATTAGCATTTGATAGAATGTTATTGAACGTTTTTTTTTTCATCTTTGTACAACATGGATGTAAACTAGCAAATAGACGTGCTACATTACTACCTTTTCATGAACAGATATTCTCCTTTGGGCTTACTCAGTCGGAAATAACTGAATGTCATTGACTAAATGTATAATGCTTTCGTGATCATTGCATTAAAAATAAATCACTGGGTCTCAGGAAAATTATTAAATCATTATTATTATTATTATATTATTATTATTATTATTATTATTTTATTAATATTTCTCAAACTCATATGGGATAAATATAGATTAAGAACCAAAAAAGATATGCATTCTAATCCCAGCCGACAGGCAGGTTCGGATATTTTGAAGGAAAAAAAAGATTAAAACATGATTTCAAGAAGAAGGGAGCTGTTATATTTTTTATATTAGTTATTCGTTAGTACTGTATATTCTCAAACAAGTAACTGGTCAATAATGAATAAAGAACAAAGGGTACGATTCGTAATTCGGTTCAATTCAGCTCAGTGAATGATAGTGTGTACTTTGAGAATAAATTCTGTAGGTTATGTCATAAAAGCTCCGTATGTCAGGAAAACTTCTATGTGAGGGGCAGCGTTCCACTGCAATTATCTTCCCACAGAGCCAGGACGTTAAGAATTAACGTTTGCTTCGTCAGTGCGTAAGACGGTGAGATGTACCTTCCCATGTGATCTTTTCTCCTTTCTCCAAACCAATTCGGGTTATCAATGGAAACATTGCTGGATGTGCAGGAATCTAAAAAAGCCGTACGACAGCGCTACGAAGAATCCCGGAAGATCTTCCCTGAGCTGCTCCCAAGGCGTGGTATAGCAAGGATAGGAAAGTGATAGGACTCAAGGAGGATACTTTATGGAGACAAACTTGTAGTTTTTATTTGGCATTCGAAAAAAATGTGCGACACCCAGTCCTTGAAACTTTTTGACATACCCTGTATACAATTTGAATCTTAAGGTCCTTGAAGCTTTTTTTGAAAAAATTCACTAAACTATACAAAGTGTTTTTTTAATCGAAAATTAATACATCCTTTTTTACAGAACCTTTGCTTACACGACAATATGGAGTTAACTTTAGCTAATAGAGTGCCATTACTACATATTTCAGACAGATATTCCCCTGGGTTTACTCAGCAGATTAAGATGTCACTCAAATTCTATATGCTCTGATTATCATTGCATTAAACAATAAATCAAGACTTTGGATGAGATGTGAGAGAAGTCTGATGAATTTCCAGCTGATAGAGGAAATTTTAAAAAAGGAAATTAGATAAAAAGGGATGCGTGTCGGCCGAAACATGAAATTTAAAAACTAAAAAAGAAAAATTAATAATTCCAATTCATCTGAAAATGACAATAACCCTCATCTTTTGAGAGATCTGTATTAAAATCGTCTGTACGCCCACGGGGCACATCAACCCAAAAAAGATGCGTTTTAATAGTTTTAAATCCCATTCGAATATTTGAGAAAAAAAAATTGATTAAACAATATTTCAAAACAAGGAGCGATTATTACTCTTTTCTTTCAAAATATAGTTATCCTTTGTATTATTATTTCTCACCACTAATTGGATTAATAATTAAATCGAATAGTTAATACGGACATTTAAAGAAGCAATAAAGAGTTTCTATCTGAAAATTGTATCTAGTAAAGATCCTTGAAACAATTGTAAAAAAAAAAAATAGAATACATCCTTAGAACCAGTAAAATTTTTCCAAATCATTCATAATTTTGGTGTAGGAGAATTTTACAGAAATCCATCAAAATGGCCGCGGTCAAATTATTTGAGAATGTTCAGGTGAACGGTGAGAAAAGATAGCAGTAGAAAAATTAGATTTCTTATTCTGGCAAATACATTTTTCGTTCATTAAATACCTTCATGAAGACCCTTCAATTGGGCCATCTCTGGCGGTGGCTAGTGACTCATGGTGGCTTGAGGATGGAACGCATTTTTCCCAGCAGTCCATGACAGTGCAACAACTTCACTTTGTCCTTATTAGCAAAGATGGGTGGAGGAGAGGCCCCACTCCAATCATTCGGGGTGGCTCATATCAAAGCCCTAACACCTATAGATTGTCAACTCTATTGCCCTAATGGCAAACCCAACATTTTGTATTCATATATTTGTGAGAAAGTGATGACTTGATAAAAGGGGTTTAGGTTTGCCATAAGAGGTAGTAAGGTCCTAGGTGCTGGGCTGATGTGACCTGACGATTGATCGGGAGCATTTCTGACCGCAATCTTAAGCTTAAGATTAATCGATCAAAATGGATTGATTGCGCGTCATAGACTTCTTATCCACAAGATTTCACCTTAAGCCTCCCATGTTGCTCCGCTCCCACGGGATTTACCCCTATGCCAGATGTGCAGTCGGCATCAGCTACAGGTCGTAAATACTACATTGGACGTCCCCTAATGGTCTAATTCCATTATTCACCAGGGTAAGTTTTACGGATGTTCTATTGTAATAACTGTTCTTTCTTAAATTTTGTGACGTTTAATTTGTGGACGTTATTAGTGTGTGCTTTTACTCTTGAGGTTGAAACGTCACCTGCAAACGTCCTCCGTAGCAACCCGTCTTCGATTAAAAACAAGCCTGCCACTTTTTGTCAACCAAGTTTATTTTGTGCCGAGACAAATTCTAGTTGTCGTTGACACAGAGAGAGAGATGGAAAGAAGTTACAATAACAGATTTTCGCTTAAATTAGATACGCTACGCTTCGTCATTTTCTGTCAGCTGTACAGCTTGAAAAGAGGAGAAATAAAATAAAGGCTATTTTTAATAGGCGTAATGCGGCCACGTCGCGTGTCTCTTCAAATAGACCAATCGGTCTGGTGTTCGTCTCTCTCCACTTCTCTTAGCCCCCTTTCACAATTCAACCCATCTTTTATATTACAAACTGATCAGCTGATATTCTTACGTTCATATTTTAATTCCATGTATATTGGCACTGGATTTTAGTCAAACAATCTGACATTCCACTGGTCCGACATATTTACAATTTCTCCAAAAATATTTAACCCCAGCAATTCTCCTGGCGGAATTTCCAATAAACATTTAAACAAAACGCATTCCAAATAAATTCTATCTATCAAAAAATATTTTTTTTCAAAATTTCTTTCTTTCTTTTCATTACAACAATTTTTTGGATTGTATTTGTTTTGTTTTACGGCATATTCAACCTCAACTGGTCAAATGTCGATAAAGTTTGAAATAAATCAATACTTAATTGATAATACAATTGTTTTATAAATACATTTTCGTATTTAACCCATAGATGGACCCTAACAGGGTACTACACTCCGGGTCCGTGGACCAGGACAATGATGGATGAAGGGGTGCTTCCAATCCCCAAACCCCTCCAGATCTGGAACCCTTCACCATCAGATAGAGCTGAACGTCATTCCCAAACATGTAAAACCCCAGCCACCGCCTTCTTAGCACCCATAGTTGATAAAAAGGGATTGTGGCTTGCCATCCGGCAAAATTAGGTGGAAAATCATACTAGGCTGCCTCCGGGCTGAAACTTATTTTTTACTAAAAACTGATCCTTAATTATCTAAGGCCCTTAAAAACGCCCATAAAGTTTCCACGGACGTTCTATTGAGAATTAAAGTTTTTATAATATTTGGGATTTGACTAGTTAGCTCAGGTGAGAGAGATCTCCGTTTTGCGTTTTATGGGTGCACCTGTGGCTGCTTACCTGATCCTAAAAATTAATCCGCTATATGCAATATACGTGTTCCTACGATTGCCCCATCGTATTAATATGCAACCACCCACTGGTAAAAATGAGGCCCGCCTGAATTGTCAAAGAAATGAAAAAATCTAAATTCCTGATTATTTTGTTTGCTTATCCACTGAATTTCATATATTCTATAAGTGCATCACCCACCTAAATAATGGACCATGCGCTTTTTATTAAAGAAAAAGGGGGCGAAAGCAGGACATGCTAACAGAAAAATATAAAAGAAAGAGAGAAAGAAAAGAAGGAAAATTTAGAGAGAGGGGTAAGCGCATGGAAGCGATAACGCAAATATATTTCGATCAAATAAGAAAAGAAGAAAGGAGGAACCAAAGAAAAAGAAGAAGTGAGACCAAATCAAAGATTTATTATACTTCTTTACTTATTGAAATTTAGCAATAGCTCTTAAGTAAACATATCAAACGATGTAATAATTTATGTGCATACCGGGTTCACAGGTGCTGCAAGTAAAGTTTTTCATCCGGCAGACATAGAAGAATGTCTGCGAGAGAATAAAAAGTCAATGTATGCCTGCAAATTTTGAGATTAGATTTGGAAGAATTCTTTATGGAAATAGCGTGGGACAAAAATACTTCGACAGTGTCACGAGAAATTTAAGAGTCCAGGTGACATCTGCTTAAATTTACGTAAACAATATAAAAGGTCAGACAGAACTATTGAAATATAATTCAAAACTTTACAGATGATGTAAAATAAAATGGCACCATATATAGGAATTACATGAAAGGATTTAGTATATATATTATATATATAATATATTATATAGTATATATATGTGTGTGTGTGGTGCTGTGTGTGTGTGTGTATTGTGTTGTGTGGATCGTATAAGACTACGGACAGAAGACGAACAAAACGACGCGTGCTGGGGTTCCATTCTAGCTTGGGGATCAGAAATAGCATGGCGGCGCTTGTTACTGATTGTTAAATGGTATTCAAATTTGCTAATTTACTAAATTTAAAAACTCAAAAAATATATAAAAATAAAAAAATAATTTTTTTTTAAATTGCAAAAAATTTAAATATATAAATTAATATTTATTAAACATAAAAAAAAGAAAACAATTTTTTTAAATTGAAAAAATTTTAATAATAAATAAATATTTATTAAACATAATTAAGTGTTCGTGTTTTTCTTCGTTTTTATTGGTCCGTCTCGTTCATGCTATTTAAATGACTTACCTGGTTGAGGACTATTAATTTCGTCTGCCTTGCCTCTGTAGTCAGATTCTTAGCCCTGAAGAGTATAACGAACTTAATAGTAGGATTCGTCTGACTCACTTAGATTTATCTTTTAATATACACTATTATATAATATATAATGTGTGTGTGGTGTGTGTGTGTTGTGTGGTGTGTTTGTGTGTGTGTGTATATATACAATATATATTAGAGAGAGAGATAGATAGATAGATAGATAGATAGATAACTATTAGATATAATATATATATAGTAGATATTGAAGATATTATACTTACACTGGACAAACTACGGACGGCAGATATGAAAATCAGACTTATTTATGCTCGCGACAAGTAAGTAGTTTAAGTCAAAACGCACGGTGTCACGGTTCTGTGGAGACTTATATATATATATTATTAATACAATATATATAACATACTATATATATGTTGTGTGTTGTGTGTTGTGTGGCATATATATGGACTATATATACTTATATATATATGTGTGTGTGTGTCGGTGTGTGTTGTGTGTGGTGTGCTATCTCGTGTGTGTCCGTATCTATATTCTAGACAATGATATATAATTATATGATATAATATATAATATATAATTATTAATATAGCATATATATATAAATTCTGGTACATATATATAATGTTTATAGTATGGTCAGTCTCAGACACCCGTGATTCAACCCATGTTTCCCTGTATATATATATATACATATATAATATATATATATATATCTATATATATATTTTATATATACTATATATATATATACAAGTTTTTTTGCCACAGCTAAATTATAACAGTTTGAAACAATATCTACTTTGATTGTAAGGGTCAGCTATTAAATGAATTAATTTTTACAATAAAAGGTGAAATAGATAGATTATTTAAGGGTTCTTTCGACCGAGTGCTCTTTTCAAAAGTTCAACAACCAGTAGATCGTTAAAAGGTCAAATGTATAAATAAATATGTAAAAGTTTGAGCAACAAGAAGCAAAAAAAAAAAATTCTTGACCGTCACCCAACGCTTTCAGCAACACATCTCCAGCAAACTAATATCACTCTCATACTGACTATACCATAATAAGTAAAGAAATAACAAATACTTAGAGATTAGCATTATAGTCTATTTCAGGGAGCTTAGAAAAGTGTTAACTCTACCGACTCATCAGTATGCGAATGATGGATTCTTATTAACTTTAAAGGCCTCTGAAAACAGATTTTTAAAAAATATATCTCAATAGTCCTGTGATATACATCCAAAACGAAAACCTGAGTGTTGCAAAAACCATATGTCGTTAGTTGTCAAATCATGAGCACTTCCGCCAACATCCATCTCCGGTCAAAATCATGTAATCTATTATTGTAACAGTTTTTGAAAAAAAGAAGCCATATTCCAAGTCGACACCAGACAAAGTATTCCCTCTTATTGTCAGAAACCTGGAAGAGATTAATCCGTTTGACGGATAGGGCCTGGCAACGGATTTTTTTAGAATATAATTGTATCATTTTGTTAAATTAATTTTTATAGTTTTTTATTTCTATTTTTTATTGTCTAATATAAGAGTAACACATTTAAGAATGTTCTGCCAAGGTTTTTATTCTTTTGGATAATGTGAAATGTTAAATTTGTGAGATAGTATATATCCCGGAAAATATCAATGTTGAAGGGATTTTATGATTTTCCGACTACAAGTGTCGCTAAAAAAGGAACTATATTTAAATAAAGCCTTGTCTGATGGTGAGAAATAACGCGACTGATTCCGTGTCTGGCTCCCTGTAGAGTAATAAAAAGATATTTGACCATGTCATTTGCTAGGAAGTTCTGTAAATCAATCTATTCAGATTTTCAGCAAATGGGCCACCCCAGTCATTTAGACATTATTAGTTAGTAGTTTTATTATCTTCTTCATATCTTCCTATTAACTAATTTATTTAATCTTATTTTATTTATCTTTTTTATCTTTTATTTCTAAGTCACCTCATACACAGGAAATTTCTTCTCGGACTTTTGGATTAGACACTACACACACACACACACAACACACAACACCACACATATATATATATATAAATATATATATATAATATACTATATTATATATATATACTATATTATATATAGATATAATTGAGTCATTCTATTCCCTTTTTCTTCACGGCTACTAACAAAAAGAAAAGATATCCACTTTCTTGTTGAGTTTACATTATTTTTGTCATCATAATACTCCAGTGACAGACCCACAAGTTAAATAATAATAATAATAATAATATTAATAAATTAATAATTATAATAATAATAATAATAATAATAATAGTTTGGTGCACTTTTGAACGGGCCCAATAAATTTTGGAAACAAAGACCTGGAGGGATTTCTGGAAATCAGAGGGGAAGAATTGAGACCATCCAGACTACTGCACTGCTACATATTCAGCTAGAAGATGCACATTGAATTCTGGAGACATTAGGAGGACAGAATCATTCAGACTGCTAGTGAAAGACCATCAGCTAACGCTGATTGTGAAAAGACTCAAAAGGAGTGCACACATATGAATAATATAATAACTAATAATAATAATTTAAAAAAATAAAATTGATAAAAAAAATTAATAATACAATAATAAAAAATTAACAATGTTGATAAGACACCACCAAATAGTAAGAGACTTTTGGTATAGAGATGAGACTGCTAACCATAAGTACTCTGCAAGATGCTAGCAAACTACACAACGAGGAATACAAAAACTAGACACCGGCTGGAGTGAAGGTGATCCCAGCTGGGGAATTATGCAAAAAATAAACTTTATGACCACACAACTAGAATGGTATATGCATGAACCAGAATCTGTTCTTGAGAACGAAAACACATGAATTCATCTGGAATTTGAATAAAACGGATCACCTTATCCCAGCAAGAGACCAGACTAGTGTTTAGATAACCAAAAAGAAAGAACTTGTCAACTGGTGGATTTCTGCAGTGCCAGCAGATTCACAGGGTGAAACTAAAGAAATGAAAAAATGGACCAATATCTGACTTTTGCCAGGAACTGAAAAAGTTATGGAATATGAAAGTCAAATGATACCAATTTGTGTTGGTGCACTTGGAACGGGTCCAAAAGGATTAGAAAGGGTTTGGAAAGTTTGGCAAATCAGAGGAAGAATTGAAACCATTCCAGAACACTGCACTGCTGCAATTCTGCCAGGATTACTCAGTAGAGTCCCTGGAGACCTGAGGAGACTTGCAGTCACTCAGACCCAGTGAAAAGGACCATCAGCTAACACTGATGTGAAAAACTCAAAAGGAGTAAATAATAATAAAATAATTAATAATAATAATGATAAAATAATAATAATATAAAATAACCTGGTGTATGTATATGCGTATTGATGTTATTATAGTGTTAAAGCGAGTGTTCAACGTCGCGTGAGATAAAAGCAAGAAGGCTTTCTACACCTTCTTTTGTAATCAATCTCAATCGAGTAAGAACCTTCGTAAGGCGCATTGAACATCACGGGTTCTTTATTTCTTTTCCGTCAATAGGCAATTTCAATTTATCACTTTTACTAAATATTTTGCGCCAACTGTGAATTCCCATAATCATGTATAGACGGGAATTTTATCTCCTCAAATAGGAAGGAGTCTTCGTCTTGCTCGTTTACCAGACGAGAACCGCTATTTACAAAGACGTTTCCGATTATTACATTTCAAAAAAGCCGGCTTCATTGTCTGACACCGATCTGACAAACAGCTTCTCGTCATAAGAGCTAGGATGTTGTTCAGTGCCTCCACCTTGTCTGAATAACTGAAACTATATCTCTTTCTTGAAGCTACCGATTTTCGTATGTTCTAATTAATTTGTTTTACTCAGAATGATCAGCAGGGGTATTTCAATACACTGACTACAAAATAGGAGGATCCGGGTATCACAGAAACTACTCTGGATGAAGAGGCGAGTTTGGAGACTGGCGTGGTGTTTAAAGTACATGTAAATTTCTATTTACTCTCAGGTCACTTTGACCCGGATTGGTTGGTAGGTTGGTGGTTGGGTTTAATATAATATATCATATAGTTATATTATATATATATATATATGAATAAAAAGGCCTAAATACCATAGTTCGTAGTTACCACCAACCTACGTTTTAAGCCTTTTTATTCACAAATATCTCTGCTTGTTTACAATTATTTAACATTGCGCTCTCATACGGACACTGACTCTACCACAAACTTACTGGTAGAGAATAGGACCCGCTATGAACGTACAATGAATGTGATTCCCTAACCTCTGTGCTCAAAATAATTCTAGGACAGGTTGACACCACATTTACTTCTTTGAAATTCGAAACCTTTTTGTCGGACTCCAATTGGACACATAGCATATGGATAAAGTTATTTGGGCTAGACCAGTCTAAGTGACAATTATCTCTGGGTTGAGGTTCAATCGCTGTCAAGGGAGACAGTAACATAGAATGATAATAACACCGCATAGACACTGTACCACAGCTATGGTTAGTGGAGGATGAACAGGATATCCCTTGTGACCTGGTTATAGGTTGAGAAACCAGCATGTAGATCAAAATACTCCAGAGATTACGCTAGTCTGGCCCTAAGTGGATAATGAAAAAAACCGTGGTGATCCACTTAGTCAGCCAAACTGCAACCTGTGAAGTGACTTAGAATATTTTTTCATGTTTTGGTCAGAATTTAGGTTTGGAGCATAAAAAGGGATTTTCGATAAAAGAAAAATAAGTAAAGGAAAAAGGAAACTATATAAGACCTGGTACCACACCAACGTTAGTTATATTATAATATATATCTAGTTACTATATATATATATATATGTATATATATATATTACTGCCGTTTTCCAATTATTAAGAGTGACACTTTTCCCGTCCTATCCACAGACTAGACTGGAATTTTACCGGAAATTATCAGAATAAGAAAACCTGTTATCCCAATACCCCATGACAGTGTAGGTCTACGAAAAGAACAGAATTACGTCATTTACCTTATTTACTTAAATTATTCCTGTGTCAATTATGCGAGGTGTAGTAAAAACCCGGAAAAAGAAGAAAATAATATTTTATTGTTCTTAATAGATTTATGTAATACATACAATAACTAAGATAAATTAAATTGGAAATAAAGTAAAGTCAACGGGCGGCCCTAAAGTCGGAACAGCCAGTCAGCGGGGGAGTCTAATCCCTTTCGAATATCGCATTGACCAGGAGATTGTTTTTCAGCATCATGAGGTGGTGCACCACACCTCCAATTCAGCTCCATACTTACCCGCACAGATCCTGTGCACTCATACGCTGAGTTGGCGGGGGCCGGTATCGAACTAGGAACCTTTGTTTCTAGGCGACGCTCTACCGACTGAGCTAACCGGCCCTAAAAAAAAGTTAAAAGAATTAAAAATGATAGGAAGTTAGTTAAATGAATATTGATCCTTTTAAAAAAGACTTGGAAAAATTGGCGCTGTTCATCGAATATGTTCAATTTCTGGATCTCCTCTGAGTTATTTCACTATACGTTGACATGTTTCGCTGCACAAGTCATCTTTGCTTCTAAATCGGTGTCATTCTCATAAAACACCGTCGCTCAATGTGCTCCACAAGGTTTGGGTTTTAAGTCGTGCAGAACTTGGTCGGCCAGTTTCATTCCAAGGTCACAGAAAGGCCTGAACTTGTTTGCAGGTACTCCGTAGTTTTATGTGCTCTAATTGCGAGCCATTTTCTGTTTTTAGTCCAAAAATATCATGGTTCTCCGAGGTGATTCTCTGCCTTTTTAGCCAGGATTCCGTGCTCTTGAGAAGGCTATATAAAGCATCTGGTTATTTTCGCTACCTTCAGACCACTCTCCACGGTCTATCCATGATACCTCCAATAATTCCAGCCCAAATCATAGTACCCTCCTCGTTGTCTAGCGTCTAAAGCCGGTGATGAGGATTTTCGTGCCATTTACACCCAATCTTTGCTCCAGCCATCAGGCGTCAAGTGTTGCACGAGTTTATTCTATGAACAGTACTTTTGAGAAATCGACTGTTCATGTTTCCTTTTGCCCATTTCAAGTATTCTGTATGTGTTTTTTGTCAATCGAGCTTGCACTGTCGTTCATGATGCCCCGACCTTTTTCGAAGACGACAGCAAGTACTTCTGGGCACTCGTTGCTTTCCAATGCTTCTGAAAGTGCCTCACTCGGTCGGCCTGGGTTATTTGGACAGCTCACGTTCATTCGTGACAAGAATGTCAGGAAACAATCCTTCGAGTGACCCTTATCGGGCCCCTTAGTACATTCGTAGGAGCGGCAACAAATCCTTCACAATTTGGTGATAATCTTCCAATTTTTGGGGATATTTCTATGTTTAGACTTGCTTTGGAAAGTTCAGATGTTAGATATCTTTCGTCAGAACGGGGTCAAGTCACATATTGCGACCCATAATTGCACGAGTATAATGATACTTGTATTCTGGAACACTTTCTAAACGCGTTGATATTGCAAAATGACAAACTGTTTGTTTCAACTGTTGCACAGAAACAATGTTTAAAAATGTTAACCGCGTTAATAATTTGAAACGCCAGTATATATTAGTATATTCCTCCTCACAAACTCTCTACTGCACGTTCGTTCAAACTACTACCAATTCCAACAACCCCCTACCAATTTACTACATCCCACTACCAATTCCTACGCTACTGCTCGTTTTCTTTTAAAACGAGACAACACGCAAACATACCATCAGTTTCCAACTGAAGATGCAGATCGACATGTCGAAAAGCGCTTAGTAGAGATACCTTTGGTGAATTGCTACGACCAGTTCCACCTGAAACCAAAGATTTGAAAGATTGAAAGAAACTGTACGACAGGAAATGTCACTCGGTTCAACTAAAGCATGTTTAAAGAGACAAATGCTGGCAAAATAGCAATAATTCAGTGGATTTAACCCTGAAGATCCTTTGGTGAACTCGAGTAGATTATCATTTAAACTATATTGCACGCCTAATTCATTTAAGTATAATTAATTAATTAACAAATTAGGTATGACTTTAATT
This sequence comes from Doryteuthis pealeii, assembly GCA_023376005.1. Taxonomy (NCBI): domain Eukaryota; kingdom Metazoa; phylum Mollusca; class Cephalopoda; order Myopsida; family Loliginidae; genus Doryteuthis; species Doryteuthis pealeii. Next base: position 58,455,733 of record CM042167.1, on the reverse strand, counting down.
AAGCACATAATCTCCCAAAATATATATATATGTGCATGCATTATATATATATATATATATATATATGCATATTACAATAAGGTACAAGTGATAATCTACTCGAGTTTCACCATAAGGATCTTCAGGGTTAAATCCACTGAATTATTGTATTTTGGCAGCATTTTCTCTTTTAAACATGTTTAGTTGAACTCGAGTGACATTTCCTGTCGTACGAGTTTCTGTTCAATCCTTTCATCTTTTTGGTTTCAGGGTGGAACTGGTGTAGCAATTCACCAAAGGTATCTCTACAAGCGCTTTCGACATGTCGATCTGCCATCTTCAGGTTGGAAACTGATGGTATGTTTCGTGTTGTCTCGTTTTAAAAGAAAACGAGCAGTAGCGTAGGAATTGGTAGTGGGATGTAGTAACAATTGGTAGTGGGAGGTTGTTGGAATTGGTAGTAGTTTGAACGAACGATGCAGTAGAGAGTTTGTGAGAAGGAATATATATATATATACTGCGTTTCAAATTATTAACGCGGTAACATTTTTTAAACATTGTTCTGTGCAACAGGAAACAAACAGTTGTCATTTGCAATATCAACGCGATTTAGAAGTGTTCCAGATATTATACAAGTATCATTATACTCGTGCAATTATGGGTCGCAAATGTGACTTGACCCGTTCTGAGAAAGATATCATAACATCTGAACTTTCCAAAGGCAAGTCTACATTAGAAATATCCCCAAAAATTGGAAGATATCACCAAATTGTGAAAGGATTTGTTGCCGCTCCTACGAATGTACGTAAGAGGGCCGATAAGGGTCACTCGAGGGTTGTTTCCTGACATTCTTTGTCACGAATGAAACGTGAAGCTGTCAATAACCCAGGCCTGACGAGTGAAGCACTTTTCAGAAGCATTGGAAAAGCAACAGTGCCCAGAAGTACTTGCTGTCGTCTTCTGAAAAAGGTCGGGGCATCAGTGAGACCAGTGACAAAGCCTCGATTGACAAAAATACACATACAAATACGTTTGAAATGGGCAAAGGAGAACATGAAAGTCGATTTCTCAAAAGTACTGTTCATAGAATAAACTCGTGCAACACTTGACGGCCCTGATGGCTGGAGCAAAGATTGGGTCGTAAATGGACGAGATCCTCATCACCGCTTTAGACGCTAGACAACGAGGAGGGGGTACTATGATTTGGGCTGGAATTATTGGAGGTATCATGGATAGACCGTGGAGAGTGTCTGAAGGTACGAAAATAACCGCAGATGCTTATATAGCCTTCCTCAAAGAGCACCTGGAATCCTGGCTAAAAAGGCAGAGAATCACCTTCGGGAGAACCATGATATTTTTGCAAGAAAATGCTTCTTCGCATTAAGCACATAAAACTACGGAGTACCTGCAAAAGTTAGGCTTCTGTGGACCTTGGAAGATGAACTGGCCGACCAATTCTGCAGACTTAAAACCCAAAACTTGTGGAGCATTCTGAAGCGACGTGTTTATGAGAATGGACACCGATTTAGAAGCAAAGATGACTTGTGGCAGGAAACATGTCAACGTATCACGTGAAATAACATCAGAGGAGATCCAGAAATTGACATATTCGATGGACCAGCGCCATTTCCAAGTCATTTTTTTAAAAAAGGATCACATATCTCATTTTAACTAACTTCACTATCATTTTTTAATTCTTTTTACTTTTTTTAGGGGCCGGGTTAGCTCAGTCGGTAGAGCGTTCGGCTAGAAATCACAAGGTTCCTAGTTCGATACCGGCCCCCGCCAACTCAGCGTATGAGTAGCACAGGGATCTGTGCGGTAAAGTATGGAGCTGATGGTAGGTGTGGTGCACCACCTCAGATGCTGAAAACAATCTCCTTGGTCTAGCGATATTGAAAAGGGGATAGACTCCCCCGCTGACTGGCTGTTACCGACTTTAGGCCGCCCCGTTGACTTTACTTTATTTCAATTTAATTTTATCTTAGTTATTGTATGTATTCATAAAATCTATTAATGAAACAATAAAAGTATTATTTTCTTTTTTACCGGGGTTTTTATTACACCTCGCTAATAATTTGACACAGGAATAATATAAGTAAATTAGGTAAATGACCGTAATTTCTGTTCCTTTTCGTAGAACCTTACAATTGTCATGGAGTATGTGGATACAGGTTGTTATTATCTCTTGATAATTTCGGTAAATTCCAGTCAGTAGTCTGTGGATAGGAGGGAAAAGTGTCACTTCTTTAATAATTTGAAACGCAGTATATATATATATATATACATATATATATATATATATATTATATATATATATATATATATACTTGGTGGTACCAAGGTATTTATATGTTTCCTTTTTCTTTTATTTTTTTTTTATCTGAAAATTCCCTTTTATGCTCCAAATAAATTCTGACCAAAACAATAAAAAATATTTCTAAGTACTTCCAACAGGTTGCAGTTTGGCTGACTAAGTGGGATCACCACGGTTTTTTTTTCTTATCCACTTAGGGTCCAGACCTAGCGTAATCTCTGGAGTATTTTGATCTAATGCTGGTTTCTCAAGCTATAACCAGGTCACAAGGGGATATCCTGTTCTCCTTCCACTAACCATAGCTGTGGTACATGTTCTATGCGGTGTTAATTATCATTCTATGTTACTGTCTCCCTTGATCAGGATTGAACCTGCAACCCAGAGATAATTGTCACTTAGAACTGTCATAGCCCAATAACTTTATCCCATTATGCTATGTGTCCAATTGGAGTCCGACAAAAAGGTTTCCGATTTCAAGAAGTAAATGGTGTGTCAACCTGTCTAGCATTATTTGAGGCACAGAGGTTAGGGAATCACATTCATTGTACGTTCATAGGCGGGTCCTATTCTCTACCAGTAGTTTGTGGTAGAGTCAGGTTCCGTATGAGAGCGCAATGTTTAATTATTGTAAACAGAGCAGAGATATTTGTGAATAAAAAGGCCTTAAATACGATAGGTATCGTGGTAACTACGATACCTATGGTATTTAAGGCCTTTTTATTCATATATATATATATATATATATATATATATATTATATATTAACCAACCACCAACCTACCAACCAATCCGGGGTCAAAGTTGCCCTGAGAGTAATAGAAATTTACATGTACTTTAAACACACACGCCAGATCTCCAAAACTTCAGCCTCTTCATCAGATGTAGTTTACTGTGATACCCTGGATCCTCCTTTTTGTAGTCAGTGTATTGAAATACCCCTGCTGATATTCTGAGTAAAAACAAATTATTAGAACATACGAAAATACGGTATCTGTCAAAGAGAGAGATATTATTTCAGTCTATTCAGACAAAAAGGTGAAAGGCACTGAACACATCTAGCTCTTCATGACGAGAAGTGTTGTCAGATCGTGTCAGACAATGACAGCCGGGCTTTTTTGAAATGTAATAATCAGGAAACGTCTTGTAAATAGCGTTCTCGTCTGGTAAACGAGCCAAGACGAGACTCTCCTATTTGAGGAGATAAAAATATCCCCGTCTAATACAATGATTTAATGGGAATTCACAGTTGGCGGCAAAATATTTAGTAAAGTGATAAATTGAACATTTCTATTGGACGGAAAAAGAATAAAGAACCCGGATGTTCAATGCCGCCATTACGAGGTTCTTACTCGATTGAGATGATTACAAAAGAAGGTTAGAAAGCCTTCTTCTTTTATCTACACGCGACTTGAACACTCGCTTAAAACACATATAGACATATACGCATTATACATACACGCAGGTATTTATATTATTAATTATTATTATTATTATTATTATATATATTATTATATTATTTACTCCTTTTGAGTTTTCACATCAGTGTTAGCTGATGGGTCTTTCACTGGAGTCTGAGTGACTGCAAGTCTCCTCAGGTCTCCAGGACTCTACTGAGTATCCTGGCAGATTGCAGCAGTGCAGTGTTCTGAATGGTTTCAATTCTTCCTCTGATTTCCAAACTTTCCAAACCCTTTTCTAATCCTTTTGGGACCGTTCCAAGTGCACCAACTACAATTGGTATCACTTTGACTTTCATATTCCATAACTTTTTCAGTTCTCTGGCAAAGTCCAGATATTTGTCCATTTTTTCATTTTCCTTTAGTTTCACCCTGTGATCTGCTGGCACTGCAAAATCCACCAGTTGACAAGTTCTTTCTTTTTTGGTTATCAACACTAGGTCTGGTCTTCTTGCTGGGATAAGGTGATCCGTTTTTATTTCAAATTCCCAGAGAATTTCATGTGTTTCGTTCTCAAGAACAGATTCTGGTTCATGCATATACCATTTAGTTGTGTGGTCAAAATTTAATTTTTTGCATAATTCCCAGTGGATCACCTTCACAACCCAGCCGTGTCTAGTTTTGTATTCTCGTTGTGCTAGTTTGCTACATTTGCAGAGTATATGGTTTACAGTCTCATCTCTATTACCACAAAGTCTACATTTACTATTTGGTTGGGTCTTATCAATTTTATTTTTTATTATTATTATTATTTTTTTTTATCAATTTTATTTTTTTAAATTATTATTATTATTATTATTATTATTATTTTCACTCCTTTTGAGCTTTTCACATCAGCGTTAGCTGATGGTCTTTCACTAGAGTCTGAATGATCTGTCTCCTAATGTCTCCAGAATTCATATGTGCATTCTAGCTGAATGTAGCAGTGCAGTAGTCTGGATGGTCTCAATTCTTCCTCTGATTTCCAGATCCTCCAGTCTTTTTTCCAAATTTATTGGGACCGTTCAAAGTGCACCAACTATTATTATTATTATTATTATTATTATTATTATTATTATTATTATTATTATTATTATTATTATTATTAACTTGGTGGTCTGTCACTGGAGTAATTATATGACAAAAATATATGTAAACTCTAACAAGAAAGTGGATATCTTTTCTTTTTGTTAGTAGCCGTGAAGACAAAGGGAATAGATGACTCAATATATATCCATATATATATATATATATTATATATATATATATATATAATATATATATTTATATATATATATTGTGTGTGTGTGTGTGTGTGTGTGTGTGTGTGTGTCTAATCCAAAAGTCCAGAGAAGAAATCTTCCTGTGTATAGGTGACTTAGAAATAAAAATAAAAGATAAATAAAATAGATTAAAATAAATTAAGTTAAATAGGAAGATATGAAGAAGAAATAAACTACTAAATAAATGAATTCTAAATGAACTGGGGTGGCCCATTTAGCTGAAATCTGGAATAGATTGATTTAACAGAACTTCCTTACAAATTACTGACATGGTCAAATATCTTTTTATTACTCTACAGCGGAGCGACACGGAATCTCGCGTTATTCTCACCCATCAGACAAGGCTTTTTTTAATATATTCCCTTTTTTAGCGACACTTGTAGTCGGAAATCATAAAAATCCCCTTCACATGATATTTTCCGATATATACTTCCCAACAAATTTAAATTTCACATTATCCAAAAAATAAAAACCTTGCAATCATTCTTAATGTTGTTACTTTATATATAAGAACAATAAAAAATAGAAAAATAAAAAAAATAAAAAATTAATTACAAAAATAACAATTATTTTCTAAAAATCCGTTGCAGGCCTACCGTCAACGGATTAATACTCTTCCGGTTTGAATAAGAGATTTTGTCTGGTGTCGAACTTGGAATATGTCTTCTTTTTCAAAAACTGTTACAATAATAGATACATGATTTGTTGACCGAGATAAGTGTGGCGGAAGTGCTCATATTTGAAACTAACACATATGTTTTTGCAACATCAAGGTTTTCGTTTTGAATTCATATCACAGGACTATTGATATATTTTTTTAAAATCTGTTTTCAAATGCCTTTAAAGTAATAAAGAATCCATCATTCGCATCTGATGAGTCGGTAGAGTTAGACACTTTGTCTAAGCTCCCTGAAATAGACTATAATGCTAAATCTCTAAGTATTTTGTTATTTCTTTACTTATATATGTATATATATATATATTTGCTGGAGATGTTGTTGCTGAAGTTGGGTGACGTCAAAGATTTTTTTTTCCTTCTTGTTGCTCCAACCTTTACCATATTTATTTATACATTTTGACTTTTAAACGATCTACTGGTTGTTGAACTTTTGAAAAAAGCATCGGTCGAAAGAACCCTTAAATATCTATCTTATTTCACCTTTTATTTAAATTAATTCATTTATTAGCTGACCTTACAATAAAAGTATGATATTGTTCAAACTTGTATATAAATTTAGCTGTGCCAAAAACTTGTATATATATATATATTATATATATATATATATATATATATATATATATATATATATATATAGTATATATGGGAAAACATGGTTTCGAAACACGGTGTCTGTAGATGACCATATATATACATATATATATGTACCAGAAATATATATATATGTATATATATATATATATATATATATATTATATATATATATATATAGTCATATATAGTCACACACACACACACACACACACACACACACACACACACACACACATATATATATATATATATAGTCATATATAGTCACACACACACACACACACACACATATATATATATATATATATATATATATATATATATATATATAGTCATCCACAGACACCGTGACACCGGTTTTGACTTAATAACTACTTCTTGTCGGGAGCAAAATCCGTCTGATTTTCATATCTGCCGTCCGTAGTTGTCAGTGTAAGTATATATCTATATCTATATATATATATATATCTATATCTATCTATCTATCTATCTATCTATCTATCTCTCTCTCTATATATATATATATATACACACACACACAAACACACACACACAACCACACACACACACACACATATATATTATATATATATATATATAATATAAAGATAAATCTAATGAGTCAGACGAACCTACTATTAGTTTCGCTTAATACTCTTCAGGGCTAAGATCTGACTACAGAGGCAAGGAGCAAGACGAATTAAATAGTACTAACCACAGTAGTCATTTAAATTAGCTGAACCAGACGGACCAATAAAAACGAAGAAAAAACACAGAACACTAATTCTATTGTTTAATAAATATTTAATTTATATATTAAAATTTTTTTCAATTTAAAAAAAAAATTGTTTTCTTTTTTTTTATTGTTTAATAAATATTTAATTTATATATTAAAATTTTTTCAATTTAAAAAAAAATTATTTTTATTTTTATTTATTTTTTTATATATTATATTTAATTTTTAAATTTATAAATTAAGCAAATTTGAAACCATTACATCAGTACAAGCGCCCCATCGCTATTCTGATCCCCCCAACTAAATGGAACCCAGCACGCCGTCGTTTGTCCGTCTCTCTGTCCGTAGTTATACGATCCACCACACACACACACACACACACACACACACACACACCACACATATATTATATATATATATATATATATAATATATATATATATCTAAATCCTTTCATGTAATTCCTATATATGGTGCATTTATTTTACCATCATCTGTAAGTTTGAATTATATTTCAATAGTATCTGTCTACCTTTTATATTGTTTACGTATTTAGCAGATGTCACCTTGGACTCTTAATTTCTCGTGACACTGTCGATATTTTTGCCCACGCTATTTCCATAAAGAATTCTTCCAAATTCTAATCTCAAAATTGCAGGCAACATTGACTTTTTATTCTCTTCGCAGACATTCTTCTATGTCTGCGGATGAAAAACTTTACTTGCAGCACCTGTGGATATACCCCGGTATGACACATTAATTATTACATCGTTTGATATGTTTACTTAAGAGCTATTGCTAAATAGTTCAATATGTAAAAAGTATAATAATCTTGATTTGGCTCTCACTCTTCTTTTTCTTTGGTTCCTCCTTTCCTTCTTTTCCTTATTTTTGATCGAAATATATTTGCGTTATCGCTTCCATGCGCTTACCCCTCTCTCTATCTTTCCTCTTTTCTTTCTCTCTTTCTTATTATATTTTTCTGTGTAGCATGTCCTCTTTCGCCCCCTTTTTCTTTATAATAAAAACGGAATGGTCCATTATTTAGGTGAGGTGATGACACTTATAGAATATATGAATTCAGTGGATAAGCAAACAAAATAATCAGGATTTAGATTTTTCATTTCCTCTTGGACAATTCAGACGGCCTCATTTTTAACCAGTGGGTGTTGCATATTAATAACGATGGGGCAATCTAGGAACACGTATATTGATATAGGGATTAATTTTTAGATCAGGTAAGCAGCACAGGTGCACCCATAAAACGCAAACGGAGATCTCTCTCACCTGAGCTAACAAGCTCAAATCCCAAATATTATGAAAAACTTTAATTCTCATAGAACGTCCGTGAAACTGTTACGTTTTTAAGGGCCTTAGATAATTAAGGATCAGTTTTAGTAAAAAATAAGTTGTCAAGCCCGAGCACCTATATGATTTTCCCAACCCTATTGCCCTTATGGCAAGCCACAATCCCTTTTTATCATATGGGTGCTAGAAGGCGGTGGCTGCGGGTTTACATGTTATGGGAATGACGTTAAACTCTATCTGATGGTGAGGTTCCAGTTCTGGAGGTTTGGGGAATGTGGAGCACCCCTTCATCATCATTGCTCCCTGGTCCACTGTGACCCGGAGTGGTAGTACCTGTTAGGGTCCCATCTATGGGTTAAATAGAAAAATGTATTTATAAAAAAATTGTATTATCAATTAAGTATTGATTTATTTCAAAACTTTATCGACATTGACCCATTGAGGTTGATATGCCGTAAAACAAAACAAAACAATCCAAAAAATTAGTTGTAATTGAAAAAGAAAGAAAGAAATTTTTGAAAAAAATATTTTGATAGATAGAATTTATTTGGAATGCGTTTGTTTAAAATGTTTATTGAAATTCCGCCAGAGAATTGCTGGGGTTAAATATTTTTAGGAGAATTGTAAATATGTCGGACCAGTGGAATGTCAGATTGTTTGACTAAAATTCCAGTGACAATATACAATGGAATTAAAATATGACGTAAGAAAATAATCAGCTGATCATTTTGTAATTATAAAAGATGGGTTGAATTGTGGAAAGGGGGCTAAAGAAGAAGTGGAGAGAACGAACACCAGACCGATTGGTCTATTGAAGAGACACGCGACGTGGCCGCATTAGCCTATTAAAAATAGCATTTATTTTATTTCTCCCTCTTCAAGCTGACAGCTGACAGGAAAATGACAAGCGTAGCGTATCTAATTTAAGCGAATCTGTTATTGTAACCTTCTTTCCATCTCTCTCTCTGTGTCAACGACAACTAGAATTTGTCTCGGACAAAATAAACATTGGTTGACAAAAAGTGCAGGCTTGTTTTTAATCGAGACGGGTTGCTACGGAGGAGTTGAGGTGACGTTTCACCCAAGAAGTAACAAGCACACACATAATAACGTCACAAATTAAACGTCACAAATTAAAGAAAAACAGTTATTCACATAGAACATCCGTAAAACTACCCCTGGTGAATAATGGAATTAGACCAGTTAGGGGACGTCCAATTAAGTATTACGACCTGTAGGCTGAATGCCGACTGCACATCTGCATAGGGGTAAAATCCCCGTGGGAGCGGATGGCAACATGGGAGGCTTAAGGATGAAATTCTTGTGGATAAGAAGTCTATGACGCGCAACAATCCATTTTGATCATTAATTAAGCTAGATGTGCGGTCAGAAATGCCTCCTCCGATCAATCGTCAGGTCACATCAAGCCCTAGCACCTATATGATTGCCGACCTTACTACCCTTATGGCAAACCATAAACCCCTTTTATCAAGTCATCACTTTCTCACAAATATATGATAAAAAATGTTGGGTTTGCCATTAGGGCAATAGAGTTGGACAATCATATAGGTGTTAGGGCTTGATATGAGCACCCGAATGATTGGAGTGGGCCTCTTCCTCCACCCATCTTTGCTAATAAGGACCAAAGTGAAGTGTTGCATGTCATGGACTGCTGGGACAAAATGGTTCCATCCTCAAGCACCATGAGTCACTAGCCACAGCCAAGAGATGGCCCAATTGAGGGTCTTTCATAGAAGGTATTTAAGAACGAAATGTATTTGCCAGAATAAGAAATCTATTTTTCTACTGTATCTTTTTCTTCATCCCTTCACCTGAACATTCTCAAATAATTTTGCCGCCGCCGGCCATTTTGATGGATTTCATTAAAATTTCTCCTACACCAAAATTATGAATGATTTGGAAAAATTAATTAACTGGTCTAGGATGTATTCTATTTTTCTTTTTTTTTATCAATGTTTCAAGGATCTTTACTAGAAAACAATTTTCAAGATAGAAAAACTCTTTAATTGCTTCTTAATGTCCGTAATTAACTCATTCGATTAATTATTAATCCCAATAGTGGTTGAGAAATAATAATAACAAAGGATAACTAATTTTAAAAAAAAGATAATAATCGCTCCCTTGTTTTGAAATATTGTTTAATCATTTTTTTTTTCTCAAAATATCGAATGGGATTTAAAACTATTAAACGCATCTTTTTTGGGTTGATGTGCCCGTGGGCGTACAGAAGATTTTATACAGATCTCAAGATGAGGTATTGTCATTTTTCAATGAATTGGATTATTATTTTCTTTTTAGTTTTTAAATTTATGTTTCGGCCGACACGCTATCCCTTTTTTATCTAATTCTTTTTTAAAAATTTTCCTCTATCAGCTGATTCATCAGATTCTCTACAATCTCATCCAAAGTCTTGATTTATTGTTAATGCAATGATAACAGAGCATATAAACTTACTGAGTGACATCTTATTCTCGACTGAGTAACCCAAAGGGGAATATCTGTTCATGAAATATGTAGTAATGTGCACTCTATTAGCTAAGTTACATCCATATTGTACGTGTACAATAGGTTCTGTAAAAAAGGATGTATTAATTTCGATTAAAAAACAACATTGTATTAGTTTAGGAATTTTTTCAAAAAAGCATTCAAGACCTTAGATTCAAATTGATATACAGGGTATGTCAGAAAAGTTTCAGGACTGGTGTCGCACAATTTTTTTTCGAATCCAAATTACAAACTACAAGTTGTCTCCATTAAAGTAATCCCTCTTGAGTCTAATGCACTTTCCTATCCTTCTATACCACGCTTGCATGCACTCCAGGATAGATTCTTCCGGGATTCTTCGTAGCGCTGTCGTAACGGCTTTTTAGATTTCCTGCACATCCACAAAACGGGTTCCATTGATTACCCGATTGAGTTTGGAGAAGAGGAAAAAATCACATGGAACCTACATCTCTCACCTCTTAGCGCGCACTGAACGAAGCAAACGTATCTCTTTGTAGACATGCTGGTTGATCGTCTGGCTCTGTGGGAAGATATTGCAGTGGACGATGCCCCTCACATAGAAGTTTTCTGACATACTGGAGCTTTTCTGACATACCTCGAATTTATTCACAAAGTACACACTTAATCATTCATCTGAGCTGAATTGAACCGAATTACGAATCGTCCTTTGTTCTTATTCATTATTGATCCAATTACTGTTTGAGAAATAATAACAATACTAACGAATAACTAATATAAAAAAATAATAACAGCTCCCTTCTTATGAAATAATGTTTAATCTTTTTTTTCTTCAAAATATCGACTGCCCTGTCGGCTGGGGCATTAGAATGCAATCTTATTTTGTTCTTATTTATTATTTATCCCAATTAGAGTTTGAGAAATAATAATAATAATAATAATAATAATAATAATAATAATAATAATAATAATAATGATTTAATAATTTTCCTGGAGACCCAGAGTGGATTTATTTTTAATGCAATGATCACGAAGCATATACATTTATTCAATGACATCGTATTTCCGACTGAGTAAGCCCAAAGGAGAATATCTGTTCATGAAATATGTAGTAATGTACACTCTATTTGCTAAGTTACATCCATGTTGTACAAAGATGAAAAAAAAAACGTTCAAAACATTCTATTCAAATTGATATATTTATTCACAAAGTATACACTAAATTATTCATCTGATCTGAATTGAACCGAATTAGCAATCCTGATTTGTTCTTATTAATTAATGATCCCAATTAGTGTTTGATAAATTGTTGTATACTCTTTACATTACTTTCTTACTTCTTCTGGAGTCTTTGACATCTTACCTCTTCTTCTAACATCTCTTCTAGCGTCTGGACTTCGTCTTGGGGACTTCGTGTCTGGTCTTCCATTGGGGATTTCTCTTTATCAGAAGCCCTGTGTCATTGGTAGTTTTTAGATAATAACAAAAAATTTCGATTTACTTAGATCACATTTTATTTCGAAATCCCCACCAGACTACCTGCGCAGATCGAGTCGGAGCCTGCAATACACGACTCACCACCGTCGTAATTTCTGGCCGACTGACTAAAATCTATTTCTAATCTAAACCGGAAGAGGGTCTCCTCCACCAATTCTCACGGTATCCACCGGAAAGGATCAGGATGAGGTCAAGCCTTGTCACTCATCCTTCAAGGCCGTGGGCTGTAACTTATAACAGCCATTTTGATTTCTACACTACTGTACATAAATATTAAGAATCTAATAATTATGTAACAAAATAATGATAATGACAATGGATAATTAATGTAAAAAAATGATAATCGCCCTCTTCTTTTGAAATAATGTTTAATCTTTTTTTCCGCAAAATATCGGATGGGATTTAAAACTATGCATCTTTCTTATGTTGATGAGTCTTTGGGCGCACAGAAGATTTTCTAGATCTCAAAATGAAGTACTGTCATTTTTCGATGAATTCTGAGGTTACGTAAAAAAGTGATGCTATGTTGTTTAGTACAGGTATAATTACGAACACAGGAATATGTATCATACATCAAAACGAAGCTGCTCCTCTGTGGATCACATCCTTACTCATCCATTTGTTCACCATTTCTTTCAATAGCAATGATCCACCTTCGAATGAAAGCATGTATCCCTGTCCTGTAAGATTATGTTGACTGTTATTTGTGCCACTTCTTCAATACACATTTCACCCGCCCTGTCGGCTGGGGCGTTAGAATGCACCGACTGCACCTCTGCAGAGGGGTAACACTCCCCCAATGGGGCCACCTGTTGGCCGTGGGTGGCGACCCGTGATGCTTAAGGATACAGCCCAGGTGGATGAGCAGTTCATGACATGCTATACTCCACTTTGGCCCTATCTTGGGCTAGACGGGAGGTTGGAGCGGCCCCCTCTGATCTATCGGCTGGTCACGTCAAGCCCTAGCACCTATATGATTTTCCCAACCCTATGGCCCCTATGGCAAGCCCCACCCCTTTTTATCATATGGATGCTAGAAGGCGGTGGATGTGGGTCTACATGTCCTGGGAATGACGTTAAACTCTATCTGATGGTGAGGTTCCAGTTTTGGAGGTTTGGGGAATGTGGAGCACCCCTTCATCACCATTGCTCCCTGGTCCACTCTGACCCGGAGTGGTAGTACCTGTTAGGGTCCCATCTATGGGTTAAATAGAAAAATGTATTTATAAAAAATTGTATTATCCATTACGAATTGATTTATTTCAAAATTTTATCGGCATTAAATGACTCACTGAGGTTGATATGCCATAAAACAAAACAAACAAAACAAAACAAATTTCACTGACACACTAACCAGATTTATCGTCTTCAGACTATTATCTATTCGGTCTCATGAAAGAGGGTTTTAGAGGCAAAAATTATTCCATCGACAAGGAAGTGAAATCTGTAGTGAAGAAGTGACTCAAAGAACCGTCAACAGAATATTACGGGACGACGATACATTCGAAGGTGGAACATGTCTGTGAAAAATGGTGACTATGTGGAGAAGTGGGGATGTGATTCACAAAGGACCAGCTTCATTTTGATGTATGATACATGTTCCTGTGTTCGTAATTATACCTGTCCTAAAGAAAGTAGCATTACTTTTTTTACAAACCCTCGAACTTGGATTATTATTTTCATTTCGGTTTTAACACTTATGTTTCGGTCGACTCACTCTCCCTTTTTATCGAATGTCTTTTACTTTTCCTCTGTCAGCTTCATCTTCCCATTCTTTTTAATCTCATCCCGAGTCTAAATAGAAATCACTGATCATATTTACTTACTCAATGACATCATATTGTCATCTGAGTAACCCCAAAGTATTCTATTTAAACTTATTTCAAATATAAAAATAAAATAATAGTAATAGAAAACAAAATTAAGTGTTTCTCTGAATGTTTGAAATGAGACTTGATGATTAGTATTATCTACGTTATTCGGACTATTATCCTCATCCTAATTGTTATCTGTACAACGTTTCGGCCGATGTGCCTTCCGGCCTTCTTCAGATATTTCTTGTCGGACTCAGGAACCTTCTCGGACTCGGGATCCTTCTTGTCGTAATCGGGAGCCATCACGGAACTTTGAACCTAACCCTTTATTCAATCCACGGGGATATCCTGTTCTAATTCCACTAACCATAGCTGGGGTAGGGGCCTTAAGCTGTGTTGATTATTATTCTATGTTAACACCCCTACCCCAGCTATGGTTAGCGGAATGAGAACAGGATACCCCCGTGGATTGAATAAAGGGTTAGGTTCAAATTCCCGTGACCGCTCCCGATTACGACAAGAAAGTTTCCGAGTCCGATAAGAAGAAGGCCAGAGGGCACATCGACCGAAACGTTGTACATATAACAATGAAGATTAGGACAATAGTCCGAATAACGCAGATAATACTAAAATTAAGTGTGTAAATATAAGGTCGTCATCTGGGCAAAATTCCGTGGTATCTAAAAAATAAAGAAAGAAAGGACACCTAGCGCCTAACGGTAGAAACACGTTGAGTAAGAAATGTAAATCCAAAGAGCTTTGATATAAATTCCATTGGAAATGATTTTCCAATAAAATGTATTTGAAATGATATTACAATATAATGTATTGTAAATAGTTTTTCTATGAAATGCCGTGAACACGATCCAAACGGGCACATCTAAAATTCATATTTTGAATTATGACCTTAATTACGAAAGTAATCCCAAATGTAAGGTCTCCAAAATATTTAGAAATCACAGAAATGTTTAGTATTCAATATTAATGGTATTTACACCATATTAATGTTTGAACACGAATCTATTTTTCTACATAATCACAATTTCGGTCTATGCATTTTTTTAGACGCAGTGACGATTTTTGTATGCCCATGTCATAGCGGCTCGCCACCAATCATTGAGAATGCATTTAATCTTGATGTCGTTGAAAACTCCCTACACCACTTCCGGACGTTTTTGAAATCCATGCATAACTCTCCGTACACTTCCGTTAATTGTCGAGGAATTTCAGTCGGCTTAATGCCTATTGTGTTCTAAAACCAAATAACTGAGCCAACTTCACATTTGGCAGTAGCGTCAATCGGAAGTGTAAATTTTTTAAATGCCACCCTTGAGCAGTTAAAAAGGGCTTAAAGAAAGTCCTGTGTTATGGAATCCTTTGGTAAGCGTATAAGTCCTATCCTGCGTATTGATAAAGGTCCAGTGATTTAATCCTATATCAAAGAGTGTCAATGTAATTATGACAAGTAGGGTCGGTTAAGTATTGTATTAACATCAGAGTACAGCCAGTGATTGGCCAAGAGTTAGATCACTGGATTCCGGCCGAGTCTATAAGTGTTGGATATTGTACAAACGGAAATAGGAATTTCCGGTTAGATTAAACAAAGCAAAATGATGAACAATAGATAAAGAAGTCAAAGAAGAACCGGAACTAGAAGGTTCCGCTAAAGAACAATGAATATGTGGGCGTTTGGCGGGAAAGCCAGACAAAGAGGAAATTGAACAAAGAAACAATAGATAGGGTTGCGCTTACTTAAGCAGTCGGTAGTCAGTAGTGAACAGTGAGATAGGTGACGGCGAACAGAGCACAAGGAGTCTGACCGTCGACAGGCTCGAGCGCTGCCAGCGGGCAGTGAGGTTCGCCCACCCTTCTTTGCCTCAGATCCAGGCAGTGGTAGTAGTCATCTTATTGTCAACGCTCGCCGCCCACCACGTACAGCTGAGAAGAAATAAAGTCAAAATTCCTACTATACCAGGTGTTGTAGATTTCATTAAGCGACCACTACATATATCGTCTAAGGGTTAGATACCCGCAGTATACCAGCAACGTATACGATTCAGAGTAGCGAAGAAGGCCCTATGCAACATATATGCTGATTTGGTACCGTGAAAACCTCAGTACGCAACATAAGTAGGAGCGGGGATCCATCACACGCTTTATATGAGAGAATTCTCAACACACCTCGTATTTTGATATATAAGGTGGGCTGTTCCATCCAGAAATATTAAATCATTATTTCATTCAGAAATATTAAATCATTATTTTTGTTATTTTTGCTCTCACAGGAAGCTCTAACAGAAATGACTGTCAAGCCAAAACTGAGCCTGACAATGAAGTTCATGCAGGACTATGCAAAAAAAAAAGAAGAAAAAAAAACCCGCAACAGTGTTACCAATAGCTGCACGAACAGTTTTCCTGTATCTCAAAAGCTTCGGCATTAAATTACCCAACAGGGGTTGACATGCCATAAAATTCATAAAACCAAACCAAACCAAAACCAAATTGACAGGGTGGATTGCCGAATGTACTGCAATGTCTCATAGACTTGCTGTCACTTGATCCGCACTCCTCTCTGCTCGAGAATTGGAACTTCACGATTCAATGCAGTTTATCATCATAACCAGGAAGCTAAGACCTTCAGCCACCGCCTTCTAACACATTAGTTTATTTGGTTTTAGAGCGCTAACAGCACTGAAATTCCTCGCCAACCTTCACACGTCAAAAGCATAGTTCACCACCGCTACAAGCTTATTGTAACGTAATTATTGTGGTCGACGGGGAGTTTCGGGATTGGGGGGAGAGGGGTAGTCAGATTTCTGGAGAAGGAAAGGAAAAAGAAATGAGAACAAGGGTTAAATTAGAAGGGTAAACACTCAACGGTGGGCCAGCAATTGACTGACGAATGAATCCGGAACTAGATTTAAAAATAAAAACGGAAGTTCCGGGTTTTGACCGGAAGCTGCTGTGACTTTTTCCCGTCCACGAGACCAAAAACAGAAGTAGAGAAAAATGTTTTTGTTTTTTTTTCGGCTGGGTCTTCGTAAGGGGCAGACGGGGCTTCTCGGGTTCCACCGTGATGAGTTTCGCATAGTAGTACTGAACATGATTTACGATAGAATAATTTGACCTTACCCCCCTCTCTCTCTCTCTCTCCCTTTCTCTCCTTCTCTCTCTCTCTTTATCTCTCTCCCCCTCTCTTTCTCTCTCTCTTTCTCTTTCTTTCTCTCTTTCTCTCTCTCTCTATCACTCTCTCACTCTCACTCTGTGAAAAAGAACCCACGAGCCTAGAAAGAAATAAACAACCCCTTTGTGACTATACGACTTGCCTATGTTGTTTCTGAACAAACGACTACTACTACTACTAACGACTACTACTACAACTCGACTTTTTGTCCCCTGCAACATTATTTGCATTGCCTAATTTTGCAAAATATAGTCCAATTTCTATAATAAAATCCAACGAATTTTATATCAAAGATACCAATACATTTTGCATTGTAAAATATTTCCGATTCTGTAGCAGTGTTTAATAGGCTTGCTGTCACTTTATCCGCCATTAGAACCACTTGAATTTATTGGATCCATTCCTTGTTTTTTTGTTTTTTTTAAGTTTTTTTTTAATGACCTTTTCATTTTAACAGCGCATAAACGTGAATACTATTCATTTTTAAGGGAGGTTCATTTTTATACCCCATTATTCTTCTCTCTCTAGAGTCTTCTTCTTCTTCTTCTTCTTCTTCTTCTTCTTCTTCTTCTTCTTCTTCTTCTTCTTCTTCTTCTTCTTCTTCTTCTTCTTCTTCTTCTTCTTCTTCTTCTTCTCTTCTTCTCTCCAACTTCTTCTTCTTCTTCTTCTTCTTCTTCTTCTTCTTTCCAGTGTGTTTTATTTATTTATTTTCTCGAGTTGTCTATCAACGAAGTCACGTTTTCCGACCGTGTCAACGAGATCTGTATTCTTTTTCTAAATTTTATTTTTATCTTTATCTTTATTGTTTTTATTTTTGTTTTCATTTATTCTAACATCAGCATTTCGTAATAAAAGCAATATTTTCTTCACAGCAACAAGTTCGTGACATTTCCACCTCTTCTACCAGAGACATGGCGACATGCATTTCATTTTTGTTTATTTTTTTAGGGAGGGGTTGGGAGGGGGGAAGTTTCAGAGTTTTATTTGTCTGTGTATGACATTGTGTATGTGTCGTTGCGCGCACGCGCGTGTGCCTGGTGTCTCTTTTTTAACTACAAAGGTAAGACGACCACCACTACTACGACCACCACTACATTACCACTACTGCAACCAGTGGCAGCACAAACATTATTATCATAAACTAGCAAATATATACACCCTCCGGACGCAAGTATTTAAGTTTTAATGAGATAAAATATCATGTTGAATCAGAAAGGCTAATGAAACTAAATAACAGTGCAGATAAGAAGATTTGAAACTGAAGGGGTTAAAGAAATAGAACAACTGAAACTTACACTTCCTTCACTCCTGTCTTCATTGCTAAATTTGCCTAATTTAACTATTCAGAATAGTAAGTAAATAATGAAACAAGTAGCTGTGGATGACTTATATATATATATATATATATATATATATATATATATATATAATATATATATTATATTTTTAAAAAAGGAAGGTCCGCAAAATGTATTTTGTTCTCAGAAAATTTTTTTTATTCTTTTTGTTTTACATGTGCAACACGTGTTTCAGATCTTCTGGTATCTTCTTCAGGCTTTGATTGATAATATGAAAATATATATATATATATATATATATACATAGAGGCTGAGAGGTACGCATCCTGTGTCACTGATGCATAAAAATCTCAAAGGATGCTGAAAAATTGCATCCCAGTGTTTTTTTTTTCTTCCTCACCATTTCAAGCCAACTGTAAATACATTTCAATATTTTCTTGGAACAAATTACACAGCATATGTTACTCGGAAGGACGTGGACAGCTTTAGTTGGGACCCATAAATTTTCCCAGGGACTCATTCAAAGCAAATATGTGCATTCCAAATCAAAAAACTATCAGCATCACTATATACATATATATATATATATATATATATATATATCTTATTATAATGGAGATTGTGTGTTTTTCTGTCTGTAACCGAAACTATATTACTACTCAAGTCACAATTCCCTTAGTTATTAACGACACATTCTCCATGATTCTATTTCTATTTAAACCTCAATTAATAATAAAACTGTTTGACATTATTAATACTGTTGGCCTTACCTAAATACTAATAACATGCAATTGTATTTATATATACAACAAAATACCAGTTTTCAGTATAAACGTAAAGCTAATTTGCATATTGATATTAAAAAAAACTGATTTTAATAAAAATGTGCTTGGTATTATTGATTTCTAATTGTTTGGTTTTATCTTAATGAATATTAGTAAAAATCTCTTCAATAAATCATAAAAGAAATTCATTAACAAGAAGAAATAACTGTAATTTTATTCTTTACTTCCTATTTTAACTCAATAGTTAAATTAGCAAAATTTAGCATTGAAAAACGGAAGTGATGAAAGAATAAGTTTCAGTTGTTCTATTTTCCGATTATACCCACTCCGTTTCAAATCTTTTTATCGGAATTCTTAATTAGTTTCATTAGCCTTTCTGATTTAATCTAATATTTTATTACATTTAAACTTAAATACTTGCACCTGGAGGGTGCATATATTTGCTAGTATATATAACACAGTGTTGAGAATTGCTTATACCCAAACAGTGACTTAAAAGCTCAACTCTTGTATGACTAGTTATCTCATGTACCAATTCATGTGTGTCATGGTAGAAGACCCATTTCCGGTCCTCGCTCTCACAATTCATCTGTCATAAGACGCAACTCTTCCTGATTATTATTTCTTCTTGTTAATGGATTTCTTTCAAGATTTATCCCCGAAATTTTTGCTCATATTCCTTAAGATAAAACCAAACAATTAGAAATCAATCATACTAAACACATATGTATTAAAATCAAATTCCCGTTCACACTATAAATCGCTATTTTATTGTATATCTTATTATAATGGAGATTGTGTGTTTTTCTGTCTGTAACCGAAACTATATCACTACTCAAGTCACAATTCCCTTTGTTATTTACGTCACCTTCTCAAGGATTTTATTTTTATTTAAACCTCAATTATTAATAAAATTGTTTTACATTATTAATACTGTTAACCATATCTACATACTGATAACATGCAATTGTATTTCTATATACAACAAAATAGCTGTTTACAGTGTGAATGGGAAGGCTAATTTGCATATTGATATTAAAAATTTGAATTTAATAAATATGTGCTTAGTATTATTGATTTCTAATTGTTTGGTTTTATTTTAATGAATATAAGCAAAAATATCTTCAATGAATCTTAAATGAAATCCATTAACAAGAAAAGATAACTGTCATTTTATTCTTTACTTCCTCTTTTAACTAAATACTTAAATTAGAAAAATAACAATGAAAGACGAGAGTGATGGAAGAGTAAGTTTCAGTTGTTCTATTTTCGATTATACTCCCTCTGTTTTAAATCTTTTTATCTGCATTCTTATTTAGTTTCATTAGCCTTTCTAATTTAATATAATATTTTATTACATTAAAACTTAAATACTTGCACCCGGAGTGTGCATATATTTGCTAGTATAAATGAAATTTCTTGTTATAAGTATATAGATATGTCCAACATATCTATCACCGGTTTCGACCAGGGGTCCAGTGAGCTTCGGCCGCTGGACCTTACAAGTTAACATCGTTGATCCCAGGGGTGCCATCCCTCCAGGCAACACCTGCTCCCTTGATTTAAAGGGGAAGGGCGGATATATTGCCTAGTACCTTGTTACGCACCCACACTCGTTGGGGTCGACCAGTGTGCGCACGCAGCAGGAAATTAAAAAAATATACGATGATGGTCCCAGTGTAAAAATGTACAGAAATAACCTACGTTTTTTAACGGTCATAACTACATCATGACCTCCTGCAGTTAGCTCTAATTAATCAATATATTGATTAATTCAGTGGATTTAACCCGGAAGATCTTTATGGTGAAACTCGAGTAGGTTGTTTCTGTACACACTATAATAATAATAATAATAATAATAATAATGATATATATATATATGGAAATACGATGGGGAAATTAATCCAACAGTATGTGAAAAAAATGTTTTCAAAATAAACAGACACATGATGTTACGATCAAAGAAAAAAATGTATATGTCTATACTTAAGTATTTCGGTTTATGAAAAACCATCACCAGGACAATGCAAAATTTTGTAAGGGTGAAAAATGAAAAATGTTAAGTGTATGGTGAATGTGTGAATATAATGTTATTTACCGTTATTTTTTATATGTGCGTTTATATACGAAAGCTGACATCCTGATCGTAACATCCTGTGTCTGTTATATTTTTGAATACATTTTCTTAGTATATATATATATATATATATATATATATATTGTGGTGTGTGTGTGGTGTGTGTGTGTGTGTGTGTGTTGTAGATTTTGCGTCTCCGTATGCTTCTAGTGCGTATATATATTTGAGATGTATTTTTTGTATCTGTATCCGTTGTTGGAAATACATATACCAGGTTTGGGCATATGTGTGAAGCATTAACGTACTATACTATGGTAATGTTGTTACCATAATATGTTAGTCAAGGAATAAATATCAGAAAACTCTGTAGTTTTGTTTTAGTTTCTTTTATTTAGACGTAGTGGTAAATTTTTAGGAGAGTCACGTCCCTTTTTCCTGACGTGAATCGTAGTAGTGATCTTCTGGCAGCTTTTTTTCTGATATTTATTCCTTGACTATATATTATGATAACAACATTAACATAGTATAGTATACAAAAATACATCACACACACACACACACACACACCCACACACACACACACACATACATATATATATATATATATATATGTGAAATTTTAAAATTTTGAAAAAACATATGATGTTTGTTATGTTTTTTCAAAATTTTAAATTTCATACTGTCGGATTAATTTCCATCTATTTTTCATATATATATATATATATAAATATATATATATATATATATATATATATATATATATGATTGCTTGAATTTACGGCATGTCAAAGGTTGTTGCGTTATTTTATTGTTTTATCAATTCTTATTGGTTACTGAGGATTTAAAAAAATACATTGCTATTAAATCTAGGAAAGATCTCGATCCTTTTTTGACACACCTTGTATATAGGAGAGAGTGAGTAATGATTAATTTCGGCGAACATTTCTTAATTGTCTCACGGTCATCATCACTGGCTGGAAATGCAAAACGAAATTCCTGCTTTCCTTTACGAAATGAAGAGGAAAGAGATAATTACATTCCAAACTCCATCCCATTTGGACATTTTGCCGAAATATTGTCACGAGAATTTTTAACTTGGAGAAGGAGTTAATTTTTCTGACAGACACAAGATCTTTTTGTTATTTTTGTTTTTGGATTTTTAGATTTCTTTTTTCTTTATTTATTTCCTTTATTTCTGTTTCTTATTATTCTTTCTTTCTTTTTTTTCTTTCTTTCTTTTTTTCCCTTTTTTTTTTTTTTCTTTTTTTTTCTTTCTTTCTTCTTCTTTTCTTTCTTTTTATCTTTCTTTTTTCTTCTTTTTTCGTTCTGTTTCTTTCTTTTTTATATTTCTTTTTTTTTTCTTTCTTTTTTTTGTTGATATTTTTCTGTTTTTCTTTCTGTTTTCTTTCTTTTTTTATTTTTCATTCTTTCTTTCTTTTCTTTTTTCTTTTTTCTTTCTTTTTTCTTTTTTTTCTTTCTTTTTCTTACTCTTTTCTTCTTTTTTTTCTTTCTTTTTTTCCCTGAAAGTGGACACGGAAGCACGTGATCACGAATGACAACTATTCAATCAGTTTGGAAATGTTCGTTCAATTTGAAAAAAAAAAAAAATAAATAAGTAAAAAAAAACCGGCAAAATAAACCTGAAAAATATTTTTAAATGAGATCTTACGAGTTTTTCACACCAGCTAATCCTGATTGGTTGGTTGGTTGGTTGGTTGGATTTTACAGCATGTCAACCCGTCTAGGATTATTTGTGCCGAAGATATTCATTCTTATTGGGTATTAATCTTTTATTCAAACTCAATTTTCAGTAATCCTTTTTCTTATCTATTAAACCAATTGATGGGATCCTAACAGGTACTACTTGGCCGATATGGACGGTCTGATTTTTAACCAAAGATATTGCAAGGTGATAACGGTCATTCAATTAAGAAAGCAAGTATCAATATAAATTACAATCATTATCATTATGGGGTTTTAACACCTATCGTAGCCAGTGGTTCACTGGAGGCTGAGTGACAGCCTGTCTCCTCGGGTCTCCAGGACTTTTCTGAAATTTCTAGCCAATCTTAACAGTGTTGTAGTTTGGGTGTTCCACAGCTTTATCAGTTCTCTGGCAAGGTCCAAGTATTTGTTTATCTTTTCGCTTTCTTTCATTTTCACTCGTTGATCGGGCTGGACGGCAAAATCCACGAGATGACAAGTTCTCTTGTTCTTGTCAATCAATGCTAGGCCCGGTCTCGTAGCCGGGATTAGGCGATCCATCTGTACCTCGAAGTCCCAGAGATTTTACCGTCTCATTCTCCAGGACAGGTTCAGCCTTGGGCATATACCAATTAGTTCTTTAGTGAAATTTGAATTTCTTGCACAATTCCCAGTGAATCACTTTTCCCACCGACTCTGTCTAGTCTTGTACTCTCTTTTGAGCCAGTTTACTGCATACGCTTATTATGTGATTGACTGGTTCTTCTTTTTTCCCCACACATTCTGCACTTGCTATTCCGTTGTGTCATATCTAATTTTGCTTTTATATAATTTGTCCTTATGGCATTGTCTTGTGCTGCAATTATAAGAGATTCTGTTTCTCTCTTGATTTTTACCCTTGTTTTTGATGTGCGATCTCTCCTGTTTTTCGCCTAAAGTGTTCATATAGTTGTTTTTCTTCCCATTATTATCATTATTTACCCTTTTTGAGTTTTCACATCAGAGTTAACTGATGGTCTTTCACTAGAGTCTGAGTGACAGCAAATCTCCTCAGGTCTCCAGGACTCTTCTGAGTATTCTGGCAGATTGCAGCAGTGCAGTGTTCTGGATGGTATCAAGTCTTCCTCTGATTTACAGAATTTTCAAACCCTTTTCCAATCCTTTTGGGGCCGTTCCAAGAGCACCAACTATAATTGGTATCACTTTGGCTTTCATATTTCACAGCTTTTTCAGTTCTCTGGCATGGTTCAGGTATTTGTCCATTTTTTCATTTTCCTTTACCTTACCCTGTGATCTGCTGGAACTGCAAAATCGACCAGTTGACAAGTTCTTTCTTTTTTGTAAATCAACATTAGGTCTGGTCTTCCTGCTGGAATGTGGCAAACTAGCACAACGGGAGTACAAAACTAGGTACGACTGGGTGATCCGTTTTTATTTCAAAGTCCCAGAGATTTTTATGCGTTTCGTTCTCAAGAACAGATTCTGGTTTATGTATATACCGTTTTGTTGTATGGTCAAAATTTAATTTTTTGCATAATTCCCAGCTGATCACCTTCCCAACCCAGTCGTACCTAGTTTTGTACTCCCGTTGTGCTAGTTTGCCACATTCGCTTAGAACATGGTTTACAGTCTCATCTCTATTACCACAAAATCTACATTTACTATTTTGTTGGGTCTTATCAATTTTTTCTTTGATATAGTTTGTCCTTATGGCATTATTTTGAGCATTTTATCTTATCATTATAATTTTATTTTATTATATTTTACTTATTTTATTTTATAATTATAATATTTATTATAATTTTATTTATTATATGTTATTTATTTTATCTTATTAATTATATTTATTATTATATTTATTTATTATTATATTTATTTATTTTAATTATAATTTTATTATTTAAATTTTTATTATATTATATTTTATTTATTTTATTTTATAATTTATAATTTATTATTAATTTTATTTATTATTAATATTTATTTATTTATTTATAATTTTTATTATTATATTATTTATATTATATTTATTATTTTATTTATATTTATATATTTATAATTATATTTTATTTATTTTTATTTTATTATATTATTATTTTATTATATTTTCATAATTTTATTATTATTATTATTATTATTATCATTTTATTATTATTATTATTATTATTATTATTATATTATTATTATTTAGTTTAGCATCAATGCTAATGGTTAATCCTATAATGAAATTGCGTGTTCAGGACAGACAAGATGCAGCCACTGACTTAGACGTATCTTTTTTTTTTATTAGTTGAAAAGGTCGGGTTTGTTTCCTAATATATAAATATGCATTTTCTACTCTCAACGTGTCAAGTTCCCTGCACGATTCGTCGTATATTTGATTCGGTTACAATAATACTTGCGTGGCTGTGTCTAATAATCTATCCAAAAATATTCGATATCACTCGTAAACACTGTCATCAGACATGCCTGATTAAGTCTTCACATCGTTTACTTTACGCTCGGTTAAATGCTATTTTTGGCGGTAAAAAGAAAAATAATTCAGATCTACCACGATGATCACGTGCAAAAGGCCGGCTTATTTCACCACTTAAAGTACTATAAAAAACAACTGGATACTTATATAAACCATTATGAACGACAGACAGACAGACAGGCAGACATACATACATACATACATACATAATTAGTGTTACATACATATATATGCAGTGTCACACCCTTATATTTATTTAGGAAATTGACTCGTCAACCCGAGTTCAAATCCTGGACAAAGGTACAGTTCACATAGCGCTAATACTCTTGGAAAAGGTATGAATCCAACTACTCTCTCTCTCTTCAGCTATTCGTAAATTCTAGGGCAGACTGGACTCTTTAACCCCGGTTAGGCAAGCAGTTCAGGAGAAGGGAAACTCTGAATTCAAACCTGTTAAACTCCGCTTGGTGTGGTCTCTACTAGAATAGGTTCAGTCCTAATTAGTGATCTATTTCAGTAAAAAAATGAAAATAAAAATAAACTACTACTATGTAGAAAGGGATGCACTTGGTGTAATGGTTGACGTCGTAGGAAATGAATACCGTGATCTGAGTTCAAATCCTTCACTTGACGGTTTGCAGTGCGCATGGCGAAAATACAGCGGGGAAAGGTATGCATCCAACTATTTCCTTCCAGCTATGAGTTAATAACAGTAGGGCGGAGTAAGTTCTTTAAATTCTGTTAGGCAACCAGTCTAGGAGAGGGAAGACGCGACCAGAGTTCAAATCCTGGACGAGACTCTTTGCATTTTACATGGCGCTAAAACTCTTAGAAAAGACATGCATATAACTGCTGACCCTCCACCTGTGGACAGGCTGGGCTCTTTAACCTGGGCTAGGTAACCAGTTTAGAAGGAAACCTCTGAATTCAAACCTGTTAAACTCAGCCTAAAT
This sequence comes from Doryteuthis pealeii, assembly GCA_023376005.1. Lineage (NCBI taxonomy): Eukaryota > Metazoa > Mollusca > Cephalopoda > Myopsida > Loliginidae > Doryteuthis > Doryteuthis pealeii. Next base: position 58,429,129 of record CM042167.1, on the reverse strand, counting down.
AGGCCTTGGGTCACATCTTCCTCATGCGGAGGTGTTCGTAAATACATATACACACAATTAGTGATACACATATATTTATTCAGAAAGGGATGCGCGTATGGTGATGCTTATCCTCGTTAGAAATAAACACCGTGACCACAGTTCATATCATGGACGAGGCTATTTGCCTTTTACAGAGTGCTAATAATGGGAAAGGTATGCAGCTAACTATTTTCCCTCCAGTGATTAGTAAATAGTAGGGTCAACTGGGGTCTTTAAACTTTGTTAGGAGAGGGATGACGCGACTCAAATTCGAATCTTAGACGGGACTGTTTGCCTTTCACGTAATAACCTTTGGAAAGGTATGTATCCATGTATTTTTCTTCAAGCTATGAGTAAATAGTAGGGCAGACTGGGCTCTTAACCATGACTAGGTAACCAGTCATGGAAGTGTCTGAATTCAAACATTTTAACCCGTGCGGAGGGGTTGTGTTGAAATATTTAGATATAAGGTGTGCTTTTCCCACTTGGATTTATAGACTAGCCTAAGTCACGTGGTATTACTTCGCCAATCATCAACCATACTGCGTGGTTGATACGCTACTTAAACCCCCACACTGGCCATAATTCTAATTGCACTCATTGAGGAGGGACTTACAATACCAAACGATTACCACTACTCAGGATTCTTTACCAAGGATCCAATTCCACCGGACAAGCGCTCTGGTTTAAGCCCTACAGGATGGCAAAACACATTGAAACAGGTTGGTAAATATGTTACGTAGTTGTATCATTTAAACGACACGTTAAAAATATTAACTAGATTTTCTTGATAGAATTCGGGAATTTGACTGGGTATCCGTCCGTCACTTACGATACGCTTTACTTGATTACTCACTGGAGAACAAATAAATAGATAAAGAAACAAAGCAGAAAAACAAAGAAAGAAATAATAGATAAAAAGAAAGAAAAACAAAAGAAATGTTACATAATCTATGCAGTTGCATAAGATTATTGTCAATCCCCTGTATTTCTAAAGGGGTGGCCCTTTTCATATCACGGGCGGGACTTTCCATGGAATATTACAGAAAGCCCGCGAAATAGGTGAAGTCACGTGAGACCTGGTTGGGTCTTCAGTTTCAGCTTGGACGTCAGGCAGATAAGATGTTACTGCTTTAGCTGAGACTCACTGCACACGCTGTGATTAGTTAGAGAAATATGTTTAGTTAATAAATAAAGGTTTAAATAAATAATATGGTTTTGTGGTTGATGAATGTCTTGGCAACAAGACTGACCTAGAAGACCAGACACGAAGTCCCCAAGACTAGGTCCAATGCTGGAAGAAGAACTTAAGATACCAAAGATGAGCAGAAGTAAGGAAAGAAAGGGTATACAACAGAAAGAAAGAAAGAGAATATGATTCAGAAAAAAGAATGAATGTAAAAAGGAGGAAAAAATTCCATATTATCAACTATGAAAGAATTACAAGAATTCTTAATACTCTTCCCGACAGAAACAGTAAGAGGATTGCGTCATGGCTAACGTGCTGGACTGCGACACCGTAGTAAGCGAGTTCGATCTCCTATGACGCTAATAGGTTCGATTAATGATTAATTCCATATGGAAAATTAAGTAATCGTATCCCTTCAGCTATGGGTTAAATGGTACCTTTACTTTGGTTGGTTGAATTTTACGGCGTGTCAACCCACGTTGCGTTATTTTATGCTGAAGATGTTTTGTTTTAACACCATGCTTTTTTTTGGGGGGGAGGTATTAACCCCATTCTTAACCCCATTATTATGTATGTGGTGCTGTTGAGAAAGACACTGAGAAATACATTGCACGACAATCGCCGTGCCAGTACTACAAAATCCTGTTAATAGACAGAATTAAGGTAGTTTTTGAGACCCTTCCCAGCAAAAATCTAACACCAGGTTGCTCCAGATTCGGGAGCAGGATTGAGACTGTGATCGACGCTAATGACAGTTATTTTGAGTAAATTAAAGATTTAAAAATGTTTTATTCATACTTGATGAGTATTCCTATTTTTTTAAACTTTAAACTTTAAATACATTTACTTAAGTTTATTTTTCTATTAAACCACTTAATTACTACCTCTCCGGTTCAGAGTGCATCTGGGAGTAAAGGTGATGACGGTGTACTCCACACTCCCCAGAGCTGCAGATCTAGAACTTCACCATTAGATGCATGCAAACGTCAGGCCCAGCACACAGTACTATTACTGTTCATCTATAAATATGTATTTGGCATTAAATAACCCATGAAAGTTGATATGGTATTAAACAAAGAATCAAAACCAAATCTAAATAGCATCTTTATTATAATAATGGATTCTTGTCACAAAGGTAATTTATCGGCTTCTCGGGTCGTATACTTAAACTAAAAGTTACAGAAAGAGAGAAGATCTCAGTAATTATACTGTAATTAATCTATTGTACATGTCGACCCGAAGGCAACAATGCATTGTGACATTATCTACGCATATATATATATATATATATATATATATATATTATATAATGCATATATATATATATATATATATATATATATATATATAATATATATATATATATATATTACAGTTCCTTCTTTCTCTCTAAGTATATATATATATATATATATATATATATTATATATATATAATATATATAATCCACTCTCTTTACTTCTTTCTCTCGTTCCTTTGCTATGTATATAGTTTCTTCCTGTATTCTCTCTGCCTATGCCTCTGTTACTCTTCCCCCTCTCTCTCTCTCTCTCTCTATATATATATATATATATTAATATATATTTATATATATTATATTATATATATATATATAAATTATATATATATATATATATTACATACATATTACATATATATATATATATATATATATATATATATGATATATATATATATATTATTTATTAGAGGAGGGAGAAAAAGAATGAGGAAACCACATATATATATATATATATACGTATATATATATATATATATCTATATCCACACTTATTAATGGAACCCGCATTTATTTCATATTGCATTTTATATGATGTTTCCTCTTTAATTAATGAACTCAATTCAGAGGTGGATATTAATTAGAAAGATTGAAACTGAGAAAGATTAATAAGAACAAAAAACGCATAAATTCGGATCAAAAAGAAAACTCGGATCAAAAAGAAATCTCGGCTCAAAATTCAACTTGTAACTGAACCAGGCTTGGGACTTATTGATCGAAAAAGCTTGTATATCATCATTTTGATTTTACTCTACGAAACTAAACCAAAAACAATAAAAAATAAAAAATAAAGACGCCTGAGTTGATAAGTAAAAGGTAATTAGATAATGGATTCAAATGCCATCTAAAATCCCCTTTTCGCCATTTTGATCATAATGAAGCCTTGAG
>CM042167.1:58409384-58425631 GCA_023376005.1 Doryteuthis pealeii | reverse complement strand
CTACCACTTAATCCTGAAGGGTTAATAGTTACTTGCATACCTTCCCATTATTAGCACTCTGTAAAAGGCAAACAGCCCCGTCCAGGATATGAACTCAGGTCGTAGTGTTCATTCTAACGACGATAAGCATTCACACCAATGGGCATCCCTTTCTGCATAAATATAGGTTGTGTCACTAATTGCGTGTATATATATTTTACGAAGATAGACAGTGTTATATATATACATATATATATATGCTGTTCTGAAACCCACAGTTGGGACACACACACACACACACACACACACACACAACACACACGTCGCGTTTATATATATTTACCAACATCCTCCGCATGAGGAACATGTGACCCAAGGTGAATATCTTAGGTTGAGTTTAACAAGTTTGAATTCAGAGGTTTCCTTCTAGACTGGTTACCAAGCACAGGTTAAAGAGCCAAGTTTGTCCATAGCTGGAGGGATAGCAGTTGTATGTATGTATTTTCTAAGAGCTTTAGTGCCATGTGAAAGGCAAAGAGTCCCGTCCAGGATTTGAACATTGGTCGCATCTTCCCTCTCCTAGACTGGTTGCCTAACAAAATTTAAAGAATTTACTCCGGCCTACTATTATCAACTCATGGCTGGAAGGAAATAGTTGAATACATACCTTTCCCAGTTGTATTTTCGCCATGCACACTGCAAACCGTCCAGTCAAGGATTTGAACTCAGATCACGGTATTCATTTCCTACGATGTCAACCATTACACCAAGCGCATTCCTTTCTAAATAGTAGTATTTTTTTTTTTTTTTTTACTGAAATAGATCACTAATTAGGACTGAACCTATTCTAGTAGAGACTACACCAATCGGAGTTTAACAGGTTTGAATTCAGAGTTTCCCTTCTCCTGAACTGCTTGCCTAACCGGGGTTAAAGAGTCCAGTCTGCCCTAGAATTTACCAATAGCTGAAGAGAGAGAGAGAGAGAGAGAGTAGTTGGATTCATACCTTTTCCAAGAGTATTAGCGCTATGTGAACTGTACCTTTGTCCAGGATTTGAACTCGGGTTGACGAGTCAATTTCCTAAATAAATATAAGGGTGTGACACTGCATATATATGTCTTTAACACTAATTATGTATGTATGTATGTATGTATGTATGTATGCATGTATGTATGTATGTCTGCCTGTCTATCTGTCTGTCGTTGATAATGGTTTATATAAGTATCCAGTTGTTTTTTTTATAGTACTTTAAGTGGTGAAATAAGCCGGCCTTTTGCACGTGATCATCGTGGTAGATCTGAATTATTTTTCTTTTTACCCCAAAAATAGCATTTAACCGAGCGTAAAGTAAACGATGTGAAGACTTAATCAGGCATGTCTGATGACAGTGTTTACGAGTGATATCGAATATTTTTGGATAGATTATTAGACACAGCCACGCAAGTATTAGTGTAACCGAATCAAATATACGACGAATCGTGCAGGGAACTTGACACGTTGAAGAGTAGAAAATGCATATTTATATATTAGGAAACAAAACCCGACCTTTTCAACTAATAAAAAAAAAAGATACAGTCTAAGTCAGTGGCTGCATCTTGTCTGTCCTGAACACGCAATTTCATTATAGGATTAACCATTAGCATTGATGCTAAACTAAATAATAATAATAATAATAATAATAATAATAATAATAATAATAATAATAATAAAATTATGAAAATATAATAAAATTATAATAATATAATAAAATATAATAATAAATAAAATTATAATAATAAATTATAATATAAAATAAAATAGATAAAATATAATAATAAATAAAATTATAATAATAAATTATAATTATAAAATAAAATAAATAAAATATAATAATAAATAAAGTTATAATAATAAATTATAATTATAAAATAAAATAGATAAAATATAATAATAAATAAAGTTATAATAATAAATTATAATTATAAGATAAAATAAATAAAATATAATAATAAATAAAATTATAATAATAAATTATAATTATAAAATAAAATAAATAAAATATAATAATAAATAAAATTATAATGATAAAATAAAATGCTCAAAATAATGCCATAAGGACAAACTATATCAAAGCAAAAATTGATAAGACCCAACAAAATAGTAAATGTAGATTTTGTGGTAATAGAGATGAGACTGTAAACCATGTTCTATGCGAAGGTGGCAAACTAGCACAACGGGAGTACAAAACTAGGTACGACTGGGTTGGGAAGGTGATTAGCTGGGAATTATGCAAAAAATTAAATTTTGACCATACAACAAAACGGTATATACATAAACCAGAATCTGTTCTTGAGAACGAAACGCATAAAAATCTCTGGGACTTTGAAATAAAACGGATCACCCAGTCGTACCTAGTTTTGTTACTCCCGTTGTGCTAGTTGCCACATTCCAGCAGAAGACCAGATCTAATGTTGATTTACAAAAAAGAAAGAACTTGTCAACTGTGGATTTGCAGTTTCCAGCAGATCAAAGGGTAATGGTAAAGGAAAATGAAAAAATGGACAAATACCTGGACCATGCCAGAGAACTGAAAAAGCTGTGAAATATGAAAGCCAAAGTGATACCAATTATAGTTGGTGCTCTTCGAACGGTCCCAAAAGGATTGGAAAAGGGTTTGAAAATTCTGTAAATCAGAGGAAGACTTGATACCATCCAGAACACTGCACTGCTGCAATCTGCCAGAATTCTCAGAAGAGTCCTGGAGACCTGAGGAGATTTGCTGTCACTCAGACTCTAGTGAAAGATCATCAGTTAACTCTGATGTGAAAACTCAAAAAGGGTCAATAATGATAATAATGGGAAGAAAAACAACTATATGAACACTTTAGGCGAAAAACAGGAGAGATCGCACATCAAAAACAAGGGTAAAAATCAAGAGAGAAACAGAATCTCTTATAATTGCAGCACAAGACAATGCCATAAGGACAAATTATATAAAAGCAAAAATAGATAGGACACAACGGAATAGCAAGTGCAGAATGTGTGGGGGAAAAAGAAGAACCAGTCAATCACATAATAAGCGTATGCAGTAAACTGGCTCAAAAGAGAGTACAAGACTAGACAGAGTCGGTGGGAAAAGTGATTCACTGGGAATTGTGCAAGAAATTCAAATTTCACTAAAGAACTAATTGGTATATGCCCAAGGCTGAACCTGTCCTGGAGAATGAGACGGTAAAATCTCTGGGACTTCGAGGTACAGATGCATCGCCTAATCCCGGCCACGAGACCGGGCCTAGTATTGATTGACAAGAACAAGAGAACTTGTCATCTCGTGGATTTTGCCGTCCAGCCCGATCAACGAGTGAAAATGAAAGAAAGCGAAAAGATAAACAAATACTTGGACCTTGCCAGAGAACTGATAAAGCTGTGGAACACCCAAACTACAACACTGTTAAGATTGGCTAGAAATTTCAGAAAAGTCCTGGAGACCCGTGGAGACAGGCTGTCACTCAGCCTCCAGTGAACCACTGGCTACGACAGGTGTTAAAACCCCATAATGATAATGAGTAATTTATGTTGATACTTGCTTTCTTAATTGAATGACCGTTATCACCTTGCAATATCTTTGGTTAAAAATCAGACCGTCCATATCGGCCAAGTAGTACCTGTTAGGATCCCATCAATTGTTTAATAGATAAGAAAAAGGAGTTACTGAAAATTGAGTTTGAATAAAAGATTAATACCCAATAAGAATGAATATCTTCGGCCACAATAATCCTAGACGGGTTGACATGCTGTAAAATCCAACCAACCAACCAACCAACCAATCAGGATTAGCTGGTGTGAAAAACTCGTAAGATCTCATTTAAAAAATATTTTTCAGGTTTATTTTGCCGGCTTTTTTTTTTACTTTATTTATTTATTTTTTTTTTTTTTTTCAAATTGAAACGAACATTTCCAAACTGATTGAATAGTTGTCATTCGTGATCACGTGCTTTCCGTGTCCACTTTCAGGGAAAAAAAAAAGAAGAAAAAAAAAAGAAGAAAAGAGTAAGAAAAAAAGAAAAAAAAAAAAGAAAAAGAAAAAAAAAAAAAAAAAAGAAATAAACAGAATGAAAATAGATAAAAAGAAAGAAAACAGAAAGAAAATATCAACAAAAAAGAAAGAAAAAAAGAAAAAAGAAATATAAAAAGAAAGAAACAGAACGAAAAAAGAAGAAAAAGAAAGATAAAAAGAAAGAAAAAGAAGAAGAAAGAAAGAAAAAAGAAAAAAAAGGGAAAAAAAGAAAGAAAGAAAAAAAGAAAGAAAGAATAATAAGAAACAGAAATAAAGGAAACACAGAAATAAAAAAGAAATCTAAAAATCCAAAAACAAAAATATCGAAAAGATCTTGTGTCTGTCAGAAAAATTAACTCCTTCTCCAAGTTAAAAATTCTCGTGACAATATTTCGGCAAAATGTCCAAATGGGATGGAGTTTGGAATGTAATTATCTCTTTCCTCTTCATTTAGTAAAGGAAAACAGGAATTTCGTTTTGCATTTCCAGCCAGTGATGATGACCGTGAGACAATTAAGAAATGTTTGCCGAAATTAATCATTACTCACTCTCTCCTATATACAAGGTGTGTCAAAAAAGGATCGAGATCTTTTCTAGATTTAATAGCAATGTATTTTTTTAAATCCTCAGTAACCAATAAAAATTGATAAAACAAATAAAATAACCCAACAACCTTTGACATGCCGTAAATTCAAGCAATCATATATATATATATATATATATATATATATATATATATATATATATATATGAAAAATAGATGGAAATTAATCCGACAGTATGAAATTTAAAATTTTGAAAAAACATAACAAACATCATATGTTTTTTTCAAATTTTAAATTTCACACATAATATATATATATATATATATATATATATATATATTATATATATATATGTGTGTGTGTGTGTGTGTGTGATGTATTTTTGTATACTATACTATGTTAATGTTGTTACCATAATATATTAGTCAAGGAATAAATATCAAAAAACAAGCTGCCAGAAGATCACTACTACGATTCACGGTCAGGAAAAAGGGACGTGACTCTCCTAAAAATTTACCACTACGTCTAAATAAAAGAAACTAAAAAAAAACTAGAGTTTTCTGATATTTATTCCTTGACTAACATATTATGGTAACACATTAGCATAATATAGTACGTTAATGCTTCACACCTAGGCCCAAACCTGGTATATGTATTTCCAACAACGGATACAGATACAAAAATACATTTCAAATATATATACGCACTAGAAGCATACGGAGACGCAAAATCTACAACATATATATATATATAGTTTTTTTCCGTAGTTAGGGTCTTTCCATGTGTGGTTTTACCAAGCTGATGCAGGTAGACCATAAGGAGAGCTCAATGTGCCTAATACCAGTGAGTAACAGGACAGAGCAAGATATTTAGTAAATGAAGTAATCACAAGAACATGACTTGTGATTAGCTGAAGATGCCGTATTAATACGGTTGAAATAAATTATTGTAATGAAGCAAGTTTAGAGTTTTTTTTCATTTACTATATATATATATTATATTATATAATATATATATATATATATATATATACGAAGAAATGTTTCAAAAATATAACAGACACAGGATGTTACGATCAGGATGTCAGCTTTCGTATATAAAACGCACATATAAAAAATAACGGTAAATAACATTATATTCACACATTCACCATACACTTAACATTTTTCATTTTTCACCCTTACAAATTTTGCATTGTCCTGGTGATGGTTTTTCATAAACCGAAATACTTAAGTATAGACATATACATTTTTTTTCTTTGATCGTAACATCATGTGTCTGTTTATTTTGAAAACATTTTTTTCACATACTGTCGGATTAATTTTCCCATCGTATTTCCATATATATATATATATATTATTATTATTATTATCATTATTATTATTATTATCATAGTGTGTACAGAAACAACCTACTCGAGTTTCACCATAAAGATCTTCCAGGTTAAATCCACTGAATTAATCAATATACTGATTAATTATGACCGTTAAAAAACGTATGTTATTTCTGTACATTTTTACACTGGGACCATCATCGTATATTTTTTTTATTTCTTGCTGCGTGCGCACACTGGTCGACCCCAACGAGTGTGGGTGCGTAACAAGGTACTAGGCAATATATCCGCCCTTCCCCTTTAAATCAAGGGAGCAGGTGTTGCCTGGAGGGATGGCACCCCTGGGATCAACGATGTTAACTTGTAAGGTCCAGCGGCCGAAGCTCACTGGACCCCTGGTCGAAACCGGTGATAGATATGTTGGACATATCTATATACTTATAACAAGAAATTTCATTTATACTAGCAAATATATGCACACTCCGGGTGCAAGTATTTAAGTTTTAATGTAATAAAATATTATATTAAATTAGAAAGGCTAATGAAACTAAATAAGAATGCAGATAAAAAGATTTAAAACAGAGGGAGTATAATCGAAAAATAGAACAACTGAAACTTACTCTTCCATCACTCTCGTCTTTCATTGTTATTTTTTCTAATTTAAGTATTTAGTTAAAAGAGGAAGTAAAGAATAAAATGACAGTTATCCTTTCTTGTTAATGGATTTCATTTAAGATTCATTGAAGAGATTTTTGCTTATATTCATTAAAATAAAACCAAACAATTAGAAATCAATAATACTAAGCACATATTTATTAAATTCAAATTTTTAATATCAATATGCAAATTAGCCTTCCCATTCACACTGTAAACAGCTATTTTGTTGTATATAGAAATACAATTGCATGTTATCAGTATGTAGATATGGTTAACAGTATTAATAATGTAAAACAATTTTATTAATAATTGAGATTTAAATAAAAATAAAATCCTTGAGAAGGTGACGTAAATAACAAAGGGAATTGTGACTTGAGTAGTGATATAGTTTCGGTTACAGACAGAAAAACACACAATCTCCATTATAATAAGATATACAATAAAATAGCGATTTATAGTGTGAACGGGAATTTGATTTTAATACATATGTGTTTAGTATGATTGATTTCTAATTGTTTGGTTTTATCTTAAGGAATATGAGCAAAAATGTCGGGCATAAATCTTGAAAGAAATCCATTAACAAGAAGAAATAATAGTCAGGAACAGTTGCGTCTTATGACAGATGAATTGTGAGAGTGAGGACCGGAAATGGGTCTTCTGCCATGACACACATGAATTGGTACATGAGATAACTAGTCATACAAGAGTTGAGCTTTTAAGTCACTGTTTGGGTATAAGCAATTCTCAACACTGTTATATATATATATATATATATATATATATATATATAATATATAGTGATGCTGATAGTTTTTTGATTTGGAATGCACATATTTGCTTTGAATGAGTCCCTGGGAAAATTTTATGGGTCCCAACTAAAGCTGTCCACGTCCTTCCGAGTAACCTATGCTGTGTAATTTGTTTCCAAGAAAATATTGAAATGTATTTACAGTTGGCTTGAAATGGTGAGGGAAGAAAAAATAAAACACTGGGATGCAATTTTTCAGCATCCTTTGAGATTTTTGTGCATCAGTGACACAGGATGCGTACGTCTCAGCCTCTATGTGTGTGTATGTGTATATATATATATATATATATATATATATATATATATATATATAAGTCATCCACAGACACGTGTTTCATTATTTACTTACTATTCTGAATAGTTAAATTAGGCAAATTTAGCAATGAAGACGGGAGTGAAGGAAGTGTAAGTTTCAGTTGTTCTATTTTTTTAACCCCTTCAGTTTCAAATCTTCTTATCTGCATTGTTATTTAGTTTCATTAGCCTTTCTGATTCAAAATAATATTTTATCTCATTAACACTTAAATACTTGCGTCCGGAGGGTGTATATATTTGCTAGTTTATGATAATAATGCTTGTGCTGCCACTGGTTGCAGTAGTGGTAATGTAGTGGTGGTCGTAGTAGTGGTGGTCGTCTTACCTTTGTAGTTAAAAAAGAGACACCAGGCACACGCGCGTGCGCGCAACGACACATACACAATGTCATACACAGACAAATAAAACTCTGAAACTTCCCCCCTCCCAACCCCTCCCTAAAAAAATAAACAAAAAGGAAATGCATGTCGCCATGTCTCTGGTAGAAGAGGTGGAAATGTCACGAACTTGTTGCTGTGAAGAAAATATTGCTTTTATTACGAAATGCTGATGTTAGAATAAATGAAAACAAAAATAAAAACAATAAAGATAAAGATAAAAATAAAATTTAAAAAAAGAATACAGATCTCGTTGACACGGTCGGAAAACGTGACTTCGTTGATAGACAACTCGAGAAAATAAATAAATAAAACACACTGGAAAGAAGAAGAAGAAGAAGAAGAAGAAGAAGAAGAAGAAGAGGGAGTTGGAGAGAAGAAGAAGAAGAAGAAGAAGAAGAAGAAGAAGAAGAAGAAGAATGGGGGTATAAAAATGAACCTCCCTTAAAAATGAATAGTATTCACGTTTATGCGCTGTTAAAATGAAAAGGTCATTAAAAAAAACAAGGAATGGATCCAATAAATTCAAGTGGTTCTAATGGCGGATAAAGTGACAGCAAGCCTATTAAACACTGCTACAGAATCGGAAATATTTTACAATGCAAAATGTATTGGTATCTTTGATATAAAATTCGTTGGATTTTATTATAGAAATTGGACTATATTTTGCAAAATTAGGCAATGCAAATAACGTTGCAGGGGACAAAAAGTCGAGTTGTAGTAGTAGTCGTTAGTAGTAGTAGTCGTCGTTTGTTCAGAAACAACATAGGCAAGTCGTATAGTCACAAAGGGGTTGTTTATTTCTTTCTAGGCTCGTGGGTTCTTTTTCAGAGAGAGAGTGAGAGAGAGAGAGAGAGAAGGAGAGGGAGAGAGAGAAAGAGAGGGAGAGAGAGAGAAAGAGAGGGAGAGAGAGATAATGAGAGAGAGAGAAGGAGAGAAAAGGAGAGAGAGCGCGAGAGAGTGTGAGAGAGAGGGAGAGAGAGAGAGAGAGAGGGGGGTAAGGTCTAATTATTCTATCGTAAATCATGTTCAGTACTACTATGCGAAACCCATCACGGGGGAACCCGAGAAGCCCCGTCTGCCCCTTACGAAGGCCCAGCCGAAAAACATTTTTTTTTTCTCTACCTCCGTTTTTGGTCTCGTGGGTGGGAAAAGGTCACACCCGCTTCCGGTCAAAACCCGAAACTTCCGTTTTTATTTTTAAATCTAGTTCTGGATTCATTCGTCGGTCAATTTCTGGCCCACCGTTGAGTGTTTACCCTTCTAATTTAACCCCTGTTCTTATTTCTTTTTCCCCTCCTTCTCCAGAAATCCGACTACCGCTCTCCCCCCAATCCCGAAACTCCCCGTCGACCACAATAATTACGTTACAATAAGCTTGTAGCGGTGGTGAACTATGCTTTTGACGTGTGAAGGTTGGCGGGGAATTTCAATGCTTTTTGCGCTCTAAAATCAAATAAACTAATGTGTTAGAAGGCGGTGGCTGAAGGTCTTAACTTCCTGGTTATGATGGTAAACTGCATTGAATCGTGAAGTTCCAATTCTCGAGCAGAGAGGAGTGCGGATCAAGTGACAGCAAGTCCATGAGACATTGCAGCACATTCGGCAATTTGGTTTTGGTTTGGTTTGGTTTGATGAATTTTATGGCATGTCAACCCCTTTTGGGTAATTTTATGCCGAAGCTTTTGAGATACAGGAAAACTGTTCGTGCAGCTATTGGTAACACTGTTGTGGGTTTTTTTATTTCTTCTTTTTTTTTTTGCATGGTCCTGCATGAACTTCATTGTCAGTCATTTCTGTTAGAGCTTCCCGTGAGAGCAAAAATAACAAAAATAATGATTTAATATTTCTGAATGAATTAATGATTTAATATTTCTGAATGGAACAGCCCACCTTATATATCAAAATACGGGGTGTGTTGAGAATTCTCTCATATAAAGCGTGTGATGGATCCCCGCTCCTACTTATGTTGCGTACTGAGGTTTTCACAGTACCAAATCAGCATATATGTTGTATAGGGCCTTCTTCGCTACTCTGAATCGTATACGTTGCTGGTATACTGCGGGTATCTAACCCTTAGACGATATATGTAGTGGTCGCTTAATGAAATCTACAACACATGGTATAGTAGGAATTTTGACTTTATTTCTTCTCAGCTGTACGTGGTGGGCGGCGAGCGTTGACAATGAGATGACTACTACCACTGCCTGGATCTGAGGCAAAGAAGGGTGGGCGAACCTCACTGCCCGCTGGCAGCACTCGAGCCTGTCGACGGTCAGACTCCTTGTGCTCTGTTCGCCGTCACCTATCTCACTGTTCACTACTGACTACCGACTGCTTAAGTAAGCGCAACCCTATCTATTGTTTCTTTGTTCAATTTCCTCTTTGTCTGGCTTTCCCGCCAAACGCCCACATATTCATTGTTCTTTAGCGGAACCTTCTAGTTCCGGTTCTTCTTTGACTCCTTTATCTATTGTTCATCATTTTGCTTTGTTTAATCTAACCGAAATTCCTATTTCCGTTTGTACAATATCCAACACTTATAGACTCGGCCGGAATCCAGTGATCTAACTCTTGGGCCAATCACTGGCTGTACTCTGATGTTAATACAATACTTAACCGACCCTACTTGTCATAATTACATTGACACTCTTTGATATAGGATTAAATCACTGGACCTTTATCAATACGCAGGATAGGACTTATACGCTTACCAAAGGATTCCATAACACAGGACTTTCTTTAAGCCCTTTTTAACTGCTCAAGGGTGGCATTTAAAAAATTTACACTTCCGATTGACGCTACTGCCAAATGTGAAGTTGGCTCAGTTATTTGGTTTTAGAACACAATAGGCATTAAGCCGACTGAAATTCCTCGACAATTAACGGAAGTGTACGGAGAGTTATGCATGGATTTCAAAAACGTCCGGAAGTGGTGTAGGGAGTTTTCAACGACATCAAGATTAAATGCATTCTCAATGATTGGTGGCGAGCCGCTATGACATGGGCATACAAAAATCGTCACTGCGTCTAAAAAAATGCATAGACCGAAATTGTGATTATGTAGAAAAATAGATTCGTGTTCAAACATTAAAATGGTGTAAATACCATTAATATTGAATACTAAACATTTCTGGGATTTCTAAATATTTTGGAGACCTTACATTTGGGATCACTTTCGTAATTAAGTCAAAATATGAATTTTAGATGTGCCCGTGTGGATTGTGTCCACGGCATTTTCATAGAAAAACTCTTTACAATACATTATATTGTAATGTCATTTCAAATACATTTTATTGGAAAATCATTTCCAATGGAATTCATATTAAAGCTCTTTGGATTTACATTTCTTACTCAACGTGTTTCTACCGTTAAGCGCTAGGTGTCCTTTCTTTCTTTATTTTTTGGATACCACGGAATTCTGCCCAGATGACGACCTTCTATTTACACACTTAATGTTAGTATTATCTGCGTTATTCGGACTATTGTCCTCATCTTCATTGTTATATGTACAACGTTTCGGCCGATGTGCCCTCCGGCCTTCTTCAGGTATTTTTCATCGAACTCGGAAACTTTCTTGTCGTAATCGGGAGCGGTCACAGAACTTTGAACCTAACCCTTTATTCAATCCACGGGGGTATCCTGTTCTCATTCCGCTAACCATAGCTGGGGTAGGGGCGTTAACATAGAATAATAATTAACACAGTTTAAGGCCTCTACCCCAGCTATGGTTAGCGGAATAAAAACAGGATACCCCCGTGGATTGAATAAAGGGTTAGGTTCAAAATTCCGTGATGACTCCCTATTACGATAAGAAGGTTCCCGAGTCCAAGAAGGTTCCTGAGTCCCACAAGAAATACCTGAAGAAGGCCGGAAGGCACATCGGCCGAAACGTTGTACAGATAACAATGAAGATGAGGATAATAGTCCGAATAACGTAGATGATATTAATCATCAAGCCTCATTTCAAACATTCAGAGAAACACTTAATTTAGTTTTCTATTATTATCATTTTATTTTTATATTTGAAATAAGTTTAAATAAAATACTTTGGGGTTACTCAGATGACAATATGATGTCATTGAGTAAGTAAATATGATCAGTGATTTCTATTTAGACTCGGGATGAGATTAAAAAGAATGTGATGATGAAGCTGACAGAGGAAAAGTAAAAGACATTCGATAAAAAGGGAGAGCGTGTCGGCCGAAACATAAGTGTTAAAACCGAAATGAAAATAATAATCCAAGTTCGAGGGTTAGTAAAAAAAAGTACTGCTACTTTCTTTAGGACTGGTATAATTACGAACAAAGGAACATGTATCATACATCAAAATGAAGCTGGTTCTCTGTGAATCACATCCCCACTTCTCCACATAGTCACCATTTTTCACAGCCATGTTCCACCTTCGAATGTATCGTCGTCCCGTAAAATTCTGTTTACGGTTCTTTAAGATACTTCTTCACTTCCTCGTCACTGGAATAATTTTTGCCTCTAAAATCCTCTTTCATGAGACCGAAGAGATGATAGTCTGAAGGCGCTAAATCTGGTTAGTGTGTCAGTGAAATTTGTATTGAAGAAGTGGCACAAATAACAGTCAACATAATCTTACGGGACAGGGATACATGCTCTCATTCGAAGGTGGTTCATTGCCATTGAAAGAAATGGTGAACAAGTGGATGAGTAAGGATGTGATCCACAGATGAACAGATATTCTTCTTTGGGGTTACTCAGTCGGGAATAAGATGTCATTCAGTAAGTTAATATGCTTTGTAATCATTGCATTAACAATAAATCAATAATTTGAGTGAGATTGTAGAAAATGTGTTGAATCAGCTGATAGAGAAAAATTAAAAAATAATCAGATAACAAAAAGGGAGAGGGTGTCGGCCGAAACATAAGTTTAAAAACTAAAAAGAAAATAATATTCCAAGTAATTCATTGAAAAATGACAATACTTAATCTTGAGATCTTTAGAAAATATTCCGTACGCCAAAGGGCTCAGCAACTAAAAAAAAAGATGCACTTAATCATTTTAAATCCCATTCGATATTTTGATTTTTGTTTTGTTTTGTTTTGTTTTACGGCATATCAACCTCAGTGGGTTATTTAATGCCGATAAACTTTTGAAATAAATCAATTCTTAATGGATAATACATTTTTTATAAATACATTTTTCTATTCAACCCATAGATGGGACCCTAACAGGTTCTACAACTCCGGGCCAGAGTGGACCAGGGAGCAATGGTGATGAACGGGTGCTCCACATTCCCCAAACCCCCAAAACTGGAACCTCACCATCAGATAGTGTTTAACGTCATTCCCAGGACATGTAGACCCTCAGCCACCGCCTTCTAGCACCCATATGATAAAGAGGGGTTGGGGCTTGCCATAAGGGCAATAGGGTTGGGGCACTGATATAGGTGCTAGGGATTGACATGACCAGCTAATTTATCGGAGGGGGCCTCTCCGACCGCCCGTCTAGCCCAAGATAGGGCCAAAGTGGAGCATTGCGAGTCATGAACTGCTCAACCACCTAGGTTCTATCCTTAAGCATCACGGGTCACCCCCCCCCCATGGCCAACAGGTGGCCCCATTGCGGGAGTCTTACCCCTCTGCAGAGGTGCAGTTGGTGCATTCTAACGCCCCAGCCGACAGGGCAGTCGATATTTTGAGGAAAAAAAGATTAAACATTATTTCATAAGAAGGGAGCTGTTATTATTTGTTTTATATTAGTTATTCATTAGTATTGTTATTATTTCTCAAACAGTAATTGGATCAATAATGAATAAGAACAAAGAACGATTCCTAATTCGGTTCAATTCAGCTCAAATGAATGATTAAGTGTGTACTTTGTGAATAAATTCGAGGTATGTCAGAAAAGCTCCAGTATGTCAGAAAACTTCTATGTGAGGGGCAACGTCCACTGCAATAACTTCCCACAGAGCCAGACGATCAACCAGCATGTCTACAAAGAGATACGTTTGCTTCGTTCAGTGCGCGCTAAGAGGTGAGAGATGTAGCAGGACACATCGTGGGTGCTTCACCATGACAACGCACCTGCCCACACTGGTCTGAGTATTCGAGAATTCCTGGCCCAGAAGAACATCAGTGTGCTGGAGCAACCTCCCTAGTCTCCCGACCTGGTTCCATGTGATTTTTTCCTCTTCTCCAAACTCAATCGGGTAATCAATGGAACCCGTTTTTTGGATGTGCACGAAATCAAAAAAGCCGAAGAATCCCGGAAGAATATATCCTGGAGTGCATGCAAGCGTGGCATAGAAGGATGGGAAAGTGTGTTAGACTCCAGAGGGTTTACTTTAATGGAGACAACTTGTAGTTTGTAATTTGGATTCGAAAAAAAATTGTGCGACACCAGTCCTGAAACTTTTCTGACATACCCCGTATATCAATTTGAATCTAAGGTCTTGAATGCTTTTTTGAAAAAATTCCTAAACTAATACAATGTTGTTTTTTAATCGAAATTAATACATCATTTTTTACAGAACCTATTGTACACGTACAACATGGATGTAACTTAGCTAATAGAGTGCACATTACTACATATTTCATGAACAGATATTCCCCTTTGGGTTACTCGGTCGGGAATAAGATGTCACTCAGTAAGTTTATATGCTCTGTTATCATTGCATTAACAATAAATCAAGACTTTGGATGAAATTGTAGAGAATGTGATGAATCAGCTGATAGAGGAAAATTTAAAAAAAAGAATTAGATAAAAAAGGGATAGCGTGTCGGCCGAAACATAAATTTAAAAACTAAAAAGAAAATAATAATCCAATTCATTGAAAAATGACAATACCTCATCTTGAGATCTGTATAAAATCTTCTGTACGCCCACGGGCACATCAACCCAAAAAAGATGCGTTTAATAGTTTTAAATCCCATTCGATATTTTGAGGAAAAAAAAAGATTAAAAAATATTTCAAAACAAGGGAGCGATTATTATCTTTTTTTAAAATTAGTTATCCTTTGTTATTATTATTTCTCAACCACTAATTGGAATTAATAATTAATCGAATGAGTTAATTACGGACATTAAGAAGCAATTAAAGAGTTTTTCTACCTTGAAAATTGTTTTCTAGTAAAGATCCTTGAAACATTGATAAAAAAAAAGAAAAATAGAATACATCCTAGACCAGTTAATTAATTTTTCCAAATCATTCATAATTTTGGTGTAGGAGAAATTTTAATGAAATCCATCAAAATGGCCGGTGGCGGCAAAATTATTTGAGAATGTTCAGGTGAAGGGATGAAGAAAAAGATACAGTAGAAAAATAGATTTCTTATTCTGGCAAATACATTTCGTTCTTAAATACCTTCTATGAAAGACCCTCAATTGGGCCATCTCTTGGCTGTGGGTAGTGACTCATGGTGCTTGAGGATGGAACCATTTTGTCCCAGCAGTCCATGACATGCAACACTTCACTTTGGTCCTTATTAGCAAAGATGGGTAGAGGAAGAGGCCCACTCCAATCATTCGGGTGCTCATATCAAGCCCTAACACCTATATGATTGTCCAACTCTATTGCCCTAATGGCAAACCCAACATTTTTTATCATATATTTGTGAGAAAGTGGTGACATGATAAAAAGGGTTTATACTTTGCCATAAGGTAGTAAGGTCGGCAATCATATAGGTGATAGGGCTTGATATGACCAGACGATTGATCGGAGGCGGCATTTCTGACCGCACATCTAGCTTAATTAATGATCAAAGTGGATTGTTGCGCGTCATAGACTTCTTATCCACAAGAATTTCATCCTTAAGCCTCCCATGTTGCCATCCGCTCCCACGAGGATTTTACCCCTATGCAGATGTGCAGTCGGAATTTAACCTACAGGTCGTAATACTTAATTGGACGTCCCCTAACTGGTCTAATTCCATAATTCACCAGGGGTAGTTTTACAGATGTTCTATGTGAATAACTGTTTTTCTTTAATTTGTGACGTTTAATTTGTGACGTTATTATGTGTGTGCTTGTTACTTCTTGGGTGAAACGTCACCTCAACTCCTCCGTAGCAACCCGTCTCGATTAAAAACAAGCCTGCACTTTTTGTCAACCAATGTTTATTTTGTCCGAGACAAATTCTAGTTGTCGTTGACACAGAGAGAGAGAGATGGAAAGAAGGTTACAATAACAGATTCGCTTAAATTAGATACGCTACGCTTGTCATTCT
>CM042167.1:58389384-58404384 GCA_023376005.1 Doryteuthis pealeii | reverse complement strand
CACAAACTACTGGTAGAGAATACTACCAGCCTAAAATCACCTTGTACCAAAACTTGGTACCACACCAAAGTATATATATATATATATATATATATATATATATATATATATATATATATATATATATATATATATATATATATATATATACTGCGTTTCAAATTATTAAAGAAGTGACACTTTTCCCTCCTATCCACAAACTACTGACTGGAATTTACCGAAATTATCAGAGAATAATAACAACCTGTATATCCACATACTCCGTGACAATTGTAAGGTTCTACGAAAAGGAACAGAAGTTACGGTCATTTACCTAATTTACTGAAACTATTCATGTGTCAAATTATTAGCGAGGTGTAATAAAAACCCCGGTAAAAAAGAAAATAATACTTTTATTGTTTCATTAATAGATTTTATGGATACATACAGTAACTAAGATAAAATTAAATTAAAATAAAAAAATAAAAATAATTAAAAAATGATAGTGAAGTTAGTTAAAATGAGATATGTGATCCTTTTTTAAAAATGACTTGGAAAAGGCGCTGGTCCATCGAATATGTCAATTTCTGGATCTCCTCTGATGTAATTTCACGTAATACGTTGACTATTTCCTGCCACAAGTCATCTTTACTTCTAAATTGGCGTCCGTTCTCATAAACAGAATGCTCCACAAGTTTTGGGTTTAAGTCTGGAGAATTGGTCGGCCAGTTCATCTTCCGAGGTCCACAGAAGCCTAATGTTTGCAGGTACTCCGTAGTTTTATGTGCTTAATGCGAAGAAGCATTTTCTTGCATAAATGTGTTTGGTTCTTCTGAAGGTGATTCTCTGCATTTTCAGCCAGGATTCCAGGTGTACTTTGAGGAAGGCTATATAAGCATCTGCGGTTATTTTCGTACCTTCTGACACTCTCCACGGTCCAACCATGATACCTCCAATAATTCCATCCCAAATCATAATACCTCCTCCTCCTTGTTAGCGTCCAAAGTCGTGATGAGGATCTCGTCCATTTACGACCCAAACTTTGCTCCAGCCATCAGGGCCCTAAAGTGTTCCACGAGTTTATTTTATGAACAGTACTTTTGAAAAATCGACCTTCATGTTCTCCTTTGCCCATTTCAAACGTATTTGCATGTGTATTTTTGTCAATCGAGGCTTTGTCACTGGTCTCACTGATGCCCCGACCTTTTTCAAAAGACGACAGCAAGTACTTCTGGGCACTGTTGCTTTTCCAATGCTTCTGAAAAGTGCTCCACTCATCAGGCCTGGGTTATTGACAGCTTCACGTTTCATTCGTGACAAAGAATGTCAGGAAACAACCCTCGAGTGACCCTTAACGGCCCTCTTACGTACCTTCGTAGGAGCGGCAACAAATCCTTTCACAATTTGGTGATATCTTTGAATTATTTTGGATATTTCTAATGTAGACTTGCCTTTGAAAAGTTCAGATGTTATGATATATTTCTCAGAACGGGTCAAGTCACATTTGCGACCCATAATTGCACGAGTATAATGACACTTGTATAATATCTGGAACACTTATATATCGCGGTGATATTGCAAATGACCACTGTTTGTTTCCTGTTGCACAGAACAATGTTTAAAAAATGTTACCGCGTTAATAATTTGAAACGCAGTATATATATATATATATATATATATATATATATATATATATATATTCCTTTTCACAAACTCTCTACTGAATCGTTCGTTCAAACTACTACCAATTCCAACTACCTCCCACTACCAATTGTTACTACCTCCCACTAACAATTCCTACGCTACTGCTCGTTTTCTTTTAAAACGAGACACCACGAAACATACCATCAGTTTCCAACCTGAAGATGGCAGATCGACATGTCGAAAGCGCTCGTAGAGATACCTTTGGTGAATTGCTACACCAGTTCCACCCTGACACCAAAAAGATGAAAGGATTGAACAGAAACTCGTACGACAGGAATTGTCACTCGAGTTCAACTAAACATGTTTAAAAGAGAAAATGCTGCCAAAATACAATAATTCAGTGGATTTAACCCTGAAGATCCTTATGGTGAAACTCGAGTAGATTATCACTTGTACCTTATTGTAATATGCATATATATATATATTTTATATATATATATGCATGCACATATATATATATTTGGGAGATTATGTGCTTAATTAAAGTCATACCTAATTTGTTAATTAATTAATTATAATTAAATGAATTAGGCGTGCATATCGGTTTAAATGTAAAGCGTAAACAAATCGAGAAAAAGTTGATCTCTGTATGTACATTTCAGCCTATTAGGCCTCATCAGCAGAGCTATAGACAGGGCAGTGCTTTGTGCGTGATTCGAACCCTACCTGTCAGGCGGACACTCTAACCATTACACTAGCAGGCTTTCTCGTTTATTTTAAACTGATACATATGAGTTTAAAATAAACGTGGCCTAATGGGCTGAAATGCAGTTTCTTTTTAATATATTTAAATGGATTAGTTTTGGTCAATTTCGACGCGATCCGGCATTCCGTCTCTTTTTCAATGGTTTTAAGTGCTTGTTTACAATTTTAATGAAACATTCGTGATTGAAAAAAAAAATTACCAAAAATCAGGTAATTATCCGATTTTAATGAAATTTCCAGAATTGATTTATCAATTAATGAATTTTATAATGCATCAGTTATTTTATTTCAAAACTTAATTTAGTATTTTTGCTGAAATGAAAAATTAATATATAAAATTTATTTAATATATGAAAAGATTGATGTTAAGTTTAAAATGTTATATTTTTAAATTCTAGAAATAAATATCTATTTAATGCAAACCTTATTTTATTACATAAAAGTATACTTTTTGAAGAAAAACTCGATTGAAAATGTACCCCCACTTTTTAAGCAAAAAAATATCGATGTATAATTTTTCTTTTATAAGATAATTCTTTTATAAGATAATTAAATCATTATCGAAATGAGTAAAAAAGAAATCTCCAAAGAATTAATTATCTATTATTTTTTTACGTTTTATTTTTCGATTTTCGGTACTTATATTTTCATAGAAAAGCCACCGTAAATTCTTTTTTGTTTCTCTTCATAAGTTCGGTCTTTTATCTCATTATTTATACAGTAATTAGAAAACTATAAGACCAACTCGAAAATTGTTACGCCCCCAACATAAGGGGGGCGGGGATCAAAATTAAGTGACCTGAAAAAAATGAGAAAGTTTTCAAATGAAATAAATAATGCATTATAAAAATCATTCATTGATAAATAAACACTGAACATTTCTTTAAAATCCGATAATTCCCTGAATTTTGGTAAATTATTTTCTGTAGGGGGTGGGGCTAAAGTCATTTTGGTAAGAAGGCATTTTAGGCCCATTTTGGTTTGGTTTGTTTTGTTTTACGGCATATCAACCTCAGTGGGTCATTTAATGCCGATAAAGTTTTGAAATAAATCAATTCTTAATGGATAATACAATATTTTTTTAAATACATTTTTCTATTTAACCCATAGATGGGACCCTAACAGGTACTACCACTCCGGGTCAGAGTGGACCAGGAAGCAATGGTGATGAAGGGGTGCTCCACATTCCCCAAACCTCCAAAACTGGAACCTCGCCTTCCGATAGAGTTTAACGTCATTCCCAGGACATGTAGACCCGTAGCCACCGCCTTCTGGCATCCATATGATAAAAAGGGGCAATAGGGTTGGGAAAATCATATAGGTGCTAGGGCTTGACGGGACCAGCCGATTGATCGGAGGGGGGCCTCGTCGACCGCCCGTCTAGCCCAAGATAGGGCCAAAGTGGAGTATCGCATGTCATGAACTGCTCATCCACCTGGGCTCTATCCTTAAGCATCACGGGCCGCCACCCACGGCCAACAGGTGGCTCCATTGGGGGAGTCTTACCCCTCTGCAGAGGTGCAGTCGGTGCATTCTAACGCCCCAGCCGACAGGGCGGCCCATTTTGGGTAGAGCTAATATATATATATATATATATATATATATATATATATATATATATATATATATATATATATATATAATAAATGGGGGGGTATGTTTCAGTAACGAGAAAGTGAATTGTGAAATATGAAAGTGGGAAAAAGTACTGTGGTGTGCGTTGTCCACAAAATATTTTGGACGGCCATCTTTTCAGAGGCCGCCTCTAACATGTTAGATCATTGATAATAAAAAAGTTGCCAGACTCGAGAGTCTAATTTGAAATCACACGAGGTTTATGAGTGTCATAAAATAACACACACCAAATGTAAAATGTATTGCTCACATGGACGTTGTAAGAATTCTTCATTTCGACCCTCTCTCTCTCTCTCTCTCTCTCTCTCTCTCTCTCTCTCTCTCTCTCTCTCTCTCTCTCTATCATACACACACACACACACATACGCAGACAGAGTCTTCTAATGGGAATGACCTGTATACTGTTGTAGGATGTTCCAAAATAAATGAACACCCCTGCCATCTTTTGTTTTAACTATTACATAGAGAAGGATGACAAGATAGCGAGCGAGTGACCGATATATATATATATATATATATATATATATATATATATATATAGAGAGAGAGAGAGAGAGAGAGAGAGAGAGAGAGTCAGTCAGACAGACATATTGAGAGAGAGTGAGAGAGAGAGAGAAAGAAAGAGAGAGATAGTGAGAGTCAAACAGACATATTGAAAGAGAGACAGAGAGACAGAGAGACAGAGAGAGACAGAGAGAGAGAGAGGGGGGGTCAGAAAGACATACATATTGAGAGAGAGAGAGTGTGTCAGTCAGACAGACATATTGAGAGAGTGAAAGAAAGAGAGATATAGAGTGAGAGATTCAGACAGACATATTGAAAGAGAGAGAGAGCGAGAGTCAGAGAGAGAGAGAGGGGGGGGGAGAGAGTCAGAAAGACATACATATTGAGAGAGAGTGAGAGAGAAGGAAAGAGAGATAGAGTGAGAGTGTCAGACAGACATTGAAAGAGAGAGAGAGAGACAGCGAGAGAGAGAGAAAGAGAGAGAGAGAGAGAGTCAGAAAGACATACATATTGAGAGAGAGAGAAGAGAGAGATAGAGTGAGAGATTCAGACAGACATATTGAAAGATAGAGAGTCAGAGAGAGAGATAGTGAAAGAGAGAGAGAGAGAGAGAAAGACATACATATTGAGAGAGTGAGAGAGAGAGAAAGAGAGAGATAGAGTGAGAGATTCAGACAGACATATTGAAAGAGCGGAAGAGAGAGATAGAGTGAGAGATTCAGACAGACATATTGAAAGAGAGAGAAATAAAGTCAGAGAGAGAGAGAGAGAGAGTCAGAAAGCCATACATATTGAGAGAGAGAGAGAGAGAGAGAGAGAGATAGAGAGAGAGTCAGTCAGACATATTGAGAGGGAGTGAGAGAGAGAAAGAGAGATAGAGTCAGAGAGTCAGACAGACATATTGAAAGAGAGAGAGAGAGAGAGAAGAGAGAGTCAGAAAGACATACATATTGAGAGAGAGAGTGAGAGAGAGTCAGAGAGAGAGAGAGAGAGAGAGAGAGTTAAGCAATAAATTGTATTCATCAACTTTATACTCCTCGACTTTATACTCCACTCTTTACTCCTTCTATTATTGTCTCCTTTCTTTCATTTTCCTTTATCTCCAACCTCTATCTATTATATGCCTCTCACTACTCTCTCCTTCTCCAAATCTCTTATCTTCTCTCTCTCCCCCCTCCTCTCTCTCTCTCTCTCTCTCTCTCTATATATATATATATATATATACATATATCCTTCTCTCACTCTCTCTCATTCCCTCTATCTATATTTGTCTCTGTCTCTATCAGCTTCTTGGACCCTCTTTCTCCCTTTTACTCCCCCCTCTCTCTCTCTCTCTCTCTCTCTCTCTCTCTCTCTCTTCTCTTGACAAAATGCTTCTCATCTCCATTCTCTCTCATTCTCTCTATCTTTTTGTCTCTGTCTCTATCTGATTCTTGGACCCCTCTCTCTCTCTCTCTTTTCTCTCTCTCTCTCTTTCTCTCTCTCTCTTCTCTCTCTCTCTCTCTCTCTCTCTCTCTCTTGACAAAATGCTTCTCATCTCCATTCTCTCTCATTCTCTCTATCTTTTTTGTCTCTGTCTCTATCTGCTTCTTGGACCCCCCCTCTCTCTCTCTCTCTGTCTCTCTCTCTCTCTTGACAAAATGCTTCTCATCTCCATTCTCTCTCAGTCTCTCTATCTTTTTTGTCTCTGTCTCTATCTGCTTCTCGGATCCTCTCTTCTCTCCTCTCTCTCTCTCTCTCTCTCTCTCTCTCTCTCTCTCTCTTGACAAAATGCTTCTCATCTCCATTCTCTCTCATTCTCTCTATCTTTTTTGTCTCAGTCTCTATCTGCTTCTCGGATCCTCTCTCTCTCTCTCTCTCTCTCTCTCTCTCTCTCTCTCTCTCTCTCGACAAAATGCTTCTCATCTTACATGCTGATATTCACACCTTGGGGAATTTGTATCAGACATTTAGAATAAACGACAGTTCATCACCGATTAAGTTCACATTAAAATCATTACAATTTTATGACCCTCATTTGAATATCTCGAGGGAAATTCATATATTATACCCTTCTCTACACATTGCTACCTTGACATATGACTTTATTTCGGCCCGCTCCTAAATCAATTTCCTCGTATATCAAATCAATTTCCTCGTATATCAAATCAATTTTCTGCATTATTGAAATTATACACAAACTTTTTTGTTTTCTTTAATAAACGCAAATACATAACAAAAAGTTGAGTGCTTTTTGAAAATTTCAAAATACGGAAATTTTCACTATAAGAGGAATATAACCTACTTCTAAACCAAAGGAAAAATCTAGGAAAGTCCGTTTGGTGCAGGGGTTACGGTCCTCGCCTGTCAGCTTGAGAGTGAGGGTTCGAATCACGCACAAGGCGGTCTTCCTATCTATAGCTCTAGGCCGAAATGTATATACAGAGATTGATTTTTCTCGATTTGTTAAGCTTTACACTTGAATAGCCTAATTAATTAATTATTAATTAATTAACTTTCAAAATTAGGTACGACTTCAATTAAGCACGCATTCTCCCAAAAATTGTCGGCTAAAAAAAGCCATATCAAAAACACATCGTTTGTTTATTTACTTCTCATACTGTCGTGTAGTAAAGGCACTATAAGTGGAATATAACCTACTTCTAAACAAAACGAAACATCTGGGAAGGGCCGGTTGGTGTATTGGTTACGGTCCCCGCCTGTCAGCTTGACAGTCAGGGTTTGAATCATGCACACGGCGGTCTTCCTGTCTGTAGCTCTGCTGATGAGGCCTAATAGACCGAAATGTACACACACACACACACACACACACATAATATATATATATATATATATATATATATATATATATATGTGTGTGTGAGTGGAGAAAAGTAGACAAACACGGGATGTTATGGAAATTCTCAAAAAAAAAAAAAAGAAAAAAAAAAGAATTTCTATCATTGGAGTAAGAACTATATCCAAGTCCTGAAGATGGTCTAATAAGAGACCGAAACGTTGCATCGTCGACAATAAACATCAAGTCTCCATAACATCCCGTGTTTGTCTACTTTTCTCCACATACTGTCGGATTAACCTCCTCACATTTCTACCATATATATATATATATATATATATATATATATATATATATATATATCAATCTATAAGGTCTTATTTCTCTCCCACTTTTAGGGGAAAAGAAAAGAAATTGCTCTTTTCTTTTTTCTTTTTTCATTTCCTACTCGTCCCATTTACCTGTTTTATCTATTATCCTCGATATTTAGCTCTGTTGAGCGAGGATCGAAACTAGTCAGCATGCAATTTGTTTTTTTTTCCTTTTACCACCCTCCTTCTATTGTAAAATACATACTTTTTTTTCATACAATGAATCTTTTAGAAGGTCTTTTTAAAGCACTAAGAAAATTCTGTACACCCCAAATAATTTACACATCTCTCTCGCTCTCTCTCTCTCTCTCTCTCTCTCTCTCTCTCTCTCTCTCTCTCTCTCTCTCTCTCTCTCTCTTCTTAAATATATTATATATATATATATATATATATATATATATATATATATATACAATCGCTTTTATTAATTTCTTTCCTTCATATAGATTTATAAGAAATAATTTCCGTAGTCTGCTTAGAGAGCTCAATGCTTGAAAATTTTATAATTATATGAATAGCAATATATGTAAATTAAAAAAAAATTGAACATGCTGGCTATTTTTTATAATAATAGTCAACATGACTGTATTTTAAGTTTTTCTTACTTAAAATTTATATAACTATATTTATATACATATATATGTGCGTGCGTGTGTGTGTATAAACACACACATACGCACAAAGACACACATATATATGTAATGATTAGACATATCTTGATAGAGTAAAACAGGTTTATAGATAGATAGATAATGAGCAAATTGAGATAGATAGATAGATAGATAAGAAAGAGACTGTCATAGATAGATATATTCATGATGAATAGACTTATATAGATAGACAGATAGATAGGCAGATAGATTGAGATAAACAATGAACAGACAGTGATAGATAGATAAATGATGAATGGACTCAGATAGATAATAGATGAATAGACTGAGATAGATAGATAGATAGATAAATAGATAGATATATAGATAGATACGGTCATAGATAGATAAATTGATGATGAATTGACTGAGAGAGATAGATATATAGATAGATAGATAGATAGATAGATAGATAGATAGATAGATAGATACAGTCATAGATAGATACATTGATGATGAATTGAGTGAGATAGATAGATAAATAGATAGATAGATAGACAGACTCAGATAGATAGGTACATACATAGATGATGAATGGACTGAGATTGATATATATATATATATATATAATATATATATATATATATATATATATAGAGAGAGAGAGAGAGAGAGAGAGAGAGAGATAACTTTCTGAGTTCTTGAAGAATATCTGTCTGTGTGAATTCTAGTTTTTAATGACCCAGACCGACGAATTCGTATGCAAGCACCCCCCTCCCCTTTTGAAAAAAAAAACGACAAAGAAATACCTTTCTAATGATTATTTTGAAAGTATTCATTACGTCGTTTTTGAAAGAAAGTACACCAAGGATAAATAGAACTAAACACTTACTGGCCCTGAAGGTGGTCTCTCTCTTTTTTTTTTTTTTTTTTGTTTTTTGTTTTTTTTTAAGAAGAGATTCTGAAAATACAAAAAAAAGAAACGGAGAATGCAAGATAGAAAGAAAGAAAGAAAAGAAAAAAAAAGAAAGAAAGAAAGAACGAAAGAAAAAAAGAAAAAAGAAAAAAGAAAGAAAGAAAGACAATCTTATTGGCTTTTACACAGTTTCTACGTTTTGTGTTCTGTCAGTTTTTCGAAAGTAAAAAAAAAAAAGAAAAAATTAGTTGTTTAATGGTGGAATCGGCATCAAAGAAACGTCTCTGAAAATTGCTTCAAGATTCACTTCTTTATTCAATGAAGCGAAGAAGAAATGGAAAGGCGGCTACACTGTTTGCTTGTAAGTCTAACATAGTGGGTTGCAAAAAGGGAACTTGATAAGGTGGGCGAGATTTTGATACAGGCTTATTTTTTTACAATGGCTGATACTAAGACGGAAGTATTTAGCAAGAAAAGAAAGTAGTTTATAAATAAGTATATATATATACTAGCTAAAGTACCCGGTCCATGACCGGACTAAAATGAAATTTGGATCACCAGGGAGTGAGAGAGAAAGTGGAAGACAGTAGTTAGACAGGGGATAAGAGGAAAATAATTCTTCAAGAATTTACAAAAAAAAAACAAAAAAACAAAAACAAACACAAATATACCAACAAATGATTTCAATTTGTTGTATAATAATATGTAATAATTTTAAACTATAAAACAGAAAATACAAATCCTGAAATATACAAATTCTCAATAATTTTAGTTTGAAACTAAAATCATTGAGAATTTGTATATTTCAGGATTTGTATTTTCGGTTTTATAGTTTAAAATTATTACATATTATTATACAACAAATTGAAAGTATTCGTTTGTATATTTGCTTTTTTTTTGTTTTTTGTAAATTTTAAAATATAAAACCGAGAAATACAAATCCTGAAATATACAAATTCTCAATGATTTTAGTTTCAAACTAAAATTAATTGAGAATTTTGTAGTATTTCAGGATTTGTAATTTTCTGTTTTATAGTTTAAAATTATTACATATTATTATACAACAAATTGAAATTCAATTTGTTGGTATATTTGTGTTTTTTTGTTTTTTTGTTGTTTTTTTTGTAAAATTCTTGAAGAATTATTTTTCTTTACCCCCTGTCTAACTACTGTCCTTCCACTTTCTCTCTCCAATCCCTGGTGAATCCAAATTTCATTTTATCGCGGTCATGGACCGGTACTTTAGCCTAGTATATATATATACTTATTTATAAAACCTCTTTCTTTTCTTGCTAAATTACTTCCGTCTTAGTATCAGCCATTGTAAAAAATCAAGGCCTGTAATCAAAATCTCGCCCACCTTATCAAGTTCCCTTTTGCCAACCCATATGTTAAGACTTACAAGCAACAGTGTAGCCGCTTCCATTTCTTTCCGCTTCATTGAATAAAGAAGTGAATCTTGAGCAAATTTTCAGAGACGTTCTTTGATGCCGATTTCCACCATTAAACAAACTAAATTTTTTCTTCTTTTTTTTTACTTTCGAAAAACTGACAGAACACAAAACGTAAACTGTGGTAAAAGCCAAATAAAGATGTCTTTCTTTCTTTCTTTTTTCTTTTTCTTTTTTTCTTTCGTTCTTTCTTTCTTTCCTTTTTTTTCTTTCTTTCTTTCTTTCTTTCCTTCTGCATTCTCCGTTTTCTTTTTTTTGTATTTTTCAGAATCTCTTCTTAAAAAAAAACAAAAAAACAAAAAAACAAAAAAAAGGAGAGAGACCACCTTCAGGCGCAGTAAGTGTTTTAGTTCTATTTATCCTTGGTGTACTTTTCTTTCAAAACGCGTAATGAATACTTTCAAAATAATCATTAGAAAGGTATTTCTTTGTCGTTTTTTTTTTCAAAAAAAGGGGAAGGGGGTGCTTGCATACCGAATTTCCGTCGGTCTGGGTCATTAAAAAACTAGAAATTCACACAGAACAGATATTCCTTCAAGAATCAGAAAGTTATCTCTCTCTCTCCCTGCTCATCTCTCTCTCTCTCTAATATATATATATATATATATTATATATATATATATATATATCAATCTCAGTCCATTCATCATCTATGTATGTACCTATCTATCTGAGTCTGTCTATCTAACTATCTATTTATCTATCTATCTCACTCAATTCATCATCATTGTATCTATCTACTGACTGATCTATCTAATCTATCTATCTATCTATCTATCTATCTATCTATCTATATGTTTTTTTATCTATCTGCTCTCAGTCAATTCAATCATCAATTTATCCTATCTATGACCGTAATCTTCTATATACTCTATCTATTTATCTATCTATCTACTATCCTCAGTCTATCATCTATTATCTATCTGAGTCCATTCAATCATTTATCTATCTATCACTGTCCTGTTCCATTGTTTTCTCAATCTATCTGCCTATCTAAATAATGTCTATCTATATAAGTCTATTCTCATGATATATTATCTATGACAGTCCTCTTTTCTTATCTATCTATCTATTCTATCTCAATTTGCTCATTATCTTCTATCATAAACCTGTTTTTACTGCTATCAAGATATGTCTAATCATTACATGATATATGTGTGTCTTTGTGGCGTAATGTGTGTGTTTATACACACACACGCACGCACATATATTATGTATATAAATATAGTTTATATAAATTTTAAGTAAGAAAAACTTAAAATACAGTCATGTTGACTATTAATTATAAAAAATAGCCAGCATGTTCAATTTTTTTTTAAATTTACATATATTGCTATTCATATAATTATAAAATTTTCAAGCATTGAGCTCTCTAAAGCAGACTACGGAAATTATTTTCTTATAAAATCTATATGAAGGAAGAAATTAATAAAAAAGCGATTGTATATATATATATATATATATATATATATATATATATATATATTATTTTAGGAGAGAGAGAGAGAGAGAGAGAGAGAGAGAGAGAGAAGAGAGAGAGAGAGGAGAGAGAGAGAGAAGCCGAGAGAGATGTTGTAAATTATTTGGGGTGTACAGAATTTTCTTAAGTGCTTTAAAAAGACCTTCTAAAAGATTCATTGTATGAAAAAAAAGTATGTATTTTTAGCAATAGAGGAGGGTGGTAAAAGGAAAAAACAAATGCATGCTGACTAGTTTCCCGATCCTGACTNTTTACTTAATAGACGCTTAGGGTCTTGGGAAGTGTCCAGCTGATGTATAATATGATTTTATTCCTGTTACCAACCCCTCCGCACGAGTAGGATGGTGGACACAAGGTCAATTTCTTAGCGGAGAGTTCAACAGGTTTGAATCAGAATTTTCGCTTCTCCTAGACCGGTTGCCGCACAACCAAGGTTAAGAGCCAGCCTGCCCTACTATTTATCCATAGCTGGAGGAAAGTAGGATCCATACTTTCCCAAGGGTATTAGCGCTAAGTTGAGATGCAGTTACCAACATCCAGGATTTGAACTCGGGCGACGAGTCCATTTCCCATGACTTTAACCATTACACCACGCGCTTCCAGCTGATTGATATAGGGTGGTATTTAGTCAGTATGGTGCAGAAGGCTTACATCGTAGAAAGCCGTTCGGACGAATACCCATTGGGATAAGGTATGACCCAACTATGTGTTAGAATACTAACACTATTGTACTTCTGTAAGCTTTGGCATTGAATATCCCACGAAATGCCGTAAAACAAAGAAAACCAAACCAAACTAAACCAATTCATTCGTTATTGCGTGGTGGCTAAGTGATAGGACTGCAACAGCGTAAAAAGCGAGTTCGAACTCCACGTCCGGGCTATTACGTTCGGTTTTCAAACGTACCACCCCACGTATGAACTTCCACATATCAACGACGCCAGCTATTAGTTAACTATAAATACTACTGTTCCTATAAACCGTCTTTGACATTAAATACCCCCACCGAGGATGAGATGTCATAACCAAGAAGAACCAAGCGAAACCAAACTATTTTCTCTTATTCTCATCAGATATCTATCATATCTCTCTCTCTCTCTCTCTATATATATATATATATATATATATATATATATCAGTCTGTTCATTATCTATCTATCTATATCAGTCTGTTTATGTCTATCTATCTATCTATCTATCTATCTCAATGTGTTTATATCTATCTATCTATTTCAGTCTCTTCATATATATATATATATATATATATCAATATTATATATATATATATATATATATATATATAATAATATATATATATATATGTGTGTGTGTGTGTGTGCGTGTGTGTGTGTGTGTGTGTGTGTATCTATCTATATCAGTTTGTTTATATCAATCTATCTATCTTTCAGTCTGTTCATATCTATCTATCTATTTATCTATCTATCTATCTATCTATATCAGTCTGTTCATATCTATCTATCTATCTATCTATCTATCTATATCAGTCTGTTCATATCTATCTATCTATCTATCTATCTATCAATCTATCTATCTATATCAGTCTGTTCATATCTATCTATCTATCTATATCAGTATGTTCATATCTATCTATCTATCTATCTATCTATCTATCTATCTCAGTCTGCTAACCTCTTTCTATATATCTACATCAGTGTTTTAATATCTGTCTATTATTCTATTTATCATTTCGGAATATGACCCCTGGAAAATGATAACCAACTCAACCCTCAGCTTTGAGTTATATAGTCCCACTAGTGTTATTCTACAATGATAGTGTTGACATTACATATCCCATGGAGGATGATATGCCATTAACAAAAGAAACCAAACCAAATCGATGATTTTAGAAGACACAAATGATACGAAGGAGGGTTCGAATTGACTCTTTAATATTTTGTTTGTTTTCGTTTTTTTATCTTCTACGAAATAGAAATCCAAGATCATTTTTAATGTTTTCTTGGTCGATTATAAGCGAGATTATTGAAAAATATGTAATAAAATGAATGATTCCATTAAATAAGTCATTTTATTAAAAATTCGGACATAAAAAAAAATTGAAATATGAAATGCGCGCACACACACACACACACACACACACAATATATATATATATATATACAATATATATACATATATATACAGGCACACACACACACACACACATAATATATATATATGTTATATAGATATTCACACACTCACACAATAGAAAATGTGTAATTTATACTTATTACTACGGTTAAACGTAGAGTTAAAACTTTTGTGAAAACATACACGCACATAGACACACGCATATACACACATACATACACACATACATACACACACGTATATATATATATATATATATATATATATATATATGAATATATGTATTTATTTATATATGTATTTATTTATATATGAATATATATGATTAGAGGTGATATTATCCCAACAGTCAGGGAGAAACCGGTAAAGAACCTCGGACGTCTTTATTCAATCCCACTGACATCAGGGTACAGAGGTCCAGAAAGTAGCCTTGGAGGGCCGTAAATCGATCGAAAAAAACTGATCTAACCGGAAAGTTGAAGGCGTGGTGTTACCAAATGGATTATTATTATTATCTTTTATGGCCCTTACAGATGTATGAGATTGAGCGAATCCAGCAATATAGCAACACATACCTGTGTAAGTGGCTCGGAGTTCCACCTTGTTTTTCGAAAGTAGGGTTATATACCAATACTGGAAACCTACAGCTCCGAATATCTTCACTGGTAGAAGAGTTCAAGATTGGGAAAGTGCACCTTCATATGATGATGAAGGACTCAGCAGACGAGGTAATTCGGAAGGCCCATCCAGAAATAAAGTCAGGTACGAAGTGTTCAG
>CM042167.1:58371884-58379384 GCA_023376005.1 Doryteuthis pealeii | reverse complement strand
GGGTTAAATAGTAGGGCAGACTGGGCCCTTCAGCCTTGGGTAGGTAACCAGTCTAGGAGAGGGATAACTCTGAATTCAAAATTCCTGAGGTCGGTCGTTGATTGGGTTTGTGGCAACCCTTGATGCACCAATTCTTTCCTATCGACTGTGCCAAAAAGTGTGGATGGTCCAACACAAGCCTTCACCACTATAAACAAATCACTGTGTGGGAGTTCATTGTGTGTACGAACCCTCATACGTCGAAAATCGACGGGAGTGTCCATTTTTTTATATAATAAAAAACTAGTTTAGTCTGGAAAGTTATACAGCACACACTTCTTATGAATAGATTATTTTAAAAATCACAGTTTTATATTTATAATAATCACTCAATTACATAAAGAGGAGTCGGAGTGGGAGCTGCAATAAATGGATGAGTCGGAGTCCAATGTTTTGTGTTCTGATTCCACAGCCCTGATTATTCCAAAAGAGTTTCTAAAGTTATGATCTTCAACTTAAAATTTTTTGGAAAATACTTTCTTCTTTTATTATAACTATTATCTGTGGTCTGGAATTCACTCAAATATGAAGCACATAAAAATTATTATATTTCAGAAACATTTGCATAAAAACCTCAAATCTCTGTCATGTATAGGACTTGAACTTTTCCACTTTCATATTACTTTCCCTAAACTGATATTTAGAGTTTTTTTCTTTTTAGTTTAGAGTGCATTCGTTAATGCCATTCGTAAGAAACAAGATAAAGGGTTGTTAAGAGCACATTCTCGTTTTTTCACTCAACACTCAACAGAGGAGTAATTTTAGCATTAAAAGATGGCGTCAGATTAAAAGTCAACCCTAGTAAAGGTTAAAGCAGACATGGACAATTTTTTTCCGGGAACCAGGTCACAGGAAACATGGCTCATCAGTTGGCAGGCTAAAACTACTAAAAAATCAAGGTAATTTTTCTATTGAAGGTATCTTTCATATATATATTTACCAACCCCTCCGCACGAGCAGGATGTGACACAAGGTCAATTTCTTAAGCGGAGTTTAATAGGTTTGAATTCAGGGTTTTCCTTCTCCTAGACCGGTTGCCTAACCAAGGTTAAAGAGCCCGGTCTGTCCTACTATTTGTCATATAATATCTTATTATAATGGAGATTCCGTATATGTCTGTGTAACCGAAGCTACATCACTGCTTATGTAACAATACTCCCAGGAATTGCATAAGTTTATCAATGAGTATTTATTTAATTTATAGTAAAAATCCTTAATTAATACCCGAACGTATCTTTGCAGGCCTCCAGTTGTTTTTTTTGTTTTTTTTGTACTTTGGTGGGAGAACTGATGTGAGCGGCTTAAAGTTTTAAATAAGCCACGAAGATTTCTGAACAATTGTTGCTAATCTTTTAATTCCTACTGATTTACAATAATTAATCGCATTAAATCATCTTGTAATCGCTGTTGATCTTTTATTAAATCAATGACGTACATTTCTTGATGGCTTTTCGAAATGAATACTTTCTTTTGTAAAATTTCTGTACACATCCCCAAAAGGATGAAATTTAGAATGAGTAATAGTTTTCATGTTAAAAATTAACAAAATTCAGCTTAGCAGCTCTTGTATATTGTATTTATGTATAATTGTTGGCACTAAATAAAATCACTATTATTCAATAGAAATAATTATTTAAAACCATATAATCATTTCATAATATATTAATATTTTGAAGGCCAGTACAATGCGTATGAAAAATAAAAACAAAAAGATGTTATTTTTGTCTTATCGATTTCGAAGCATGAGCTTCATCATCAGAGTTTATTTTCAGAAATGACGTGCTTATGTTTTTATTTGTGTGGTTACAATTTCTCTTCTTATTTCCTTTTCCTCTCCTTTTTTTTCTCTTTCTTCTTCTCTTCCTTTATGAATGAAATGGGCGAATAACTGTAATTTCTTATGTCTCTCTTTTTCTTTTTTTTTAAAAAGTTTGTGGAGAACAAACATTCCTAATATCGGCTGTCATCCGCTCAAGTGTTGTAAGTATGTTGCCAGTATGTAACCATGTCAAAATTCAAAATAAAAAATGAATAAATAAATAAAAACCGTCAATAGAAAAATTTACATACTTAGCTTTTGTTTCGCTTTCACTTTTCTTTTTTTTCCTCTTTTTTCTTTTTTTTTGTGTTATTCTTTTTTTCCTCTTTGTTCTTTAATTTAAATTTTATTTTTTAGTAAATAAGTAAATAAAAGATTATCTTAAATTATGTATTAGTATTGATAGAAAACAATTTTTTTTTAAAAGAAAATATCTTTTATTAGTACTTTTTTCTCTTTTGATTATATTGGAATACTTGAAACACTACAATTTGAGCAAATTAATCGCATCATATAAGAATACTTTATATACAACTTTAAATTGTTGATGATAAAATGATATACTTGAATTAACAACGTATATGTTATACCGGAATTGAAAAATACCAAAATGACCCATACTAGTTAAGGACAGGTTATTGACAGCTGAGCATTCCATGACATACAACACTTCATTTCAGCCTTTAATAAGGCTAACAGACGGCCGCTCAGACCACCTCCGATCAATCGGCTGCTCACGTTAAGCCCTAGCACCTATATGATAGTCCCGACCCCTATTGTCCGTATGGCAAAGACCGAATCCTTTTATCATATATATATTTACCAACCCCTCCGCACGAACAGGATGTGACACAAGTCAATTTCTTAAGCGGAGTTTAACAGGTTTGAATTCAGAGTTTTCCTTCTCCTAAGACGGGTTGCCTAACCAAGGAAAGGCCCAGTCTACCTACTATTTACCCATAGCTGGAGAGAGAGTAGAATTCCTACCTTTCCCAGGGGTATTAGCGCTTAGTGAAATGCAATTACCACGTCCAAAATTTGAACTCGGGGGACGAGTCCATTTCCCATGACTTTAACTATTACACACGCGCTTCCTCCTTTTTATCATATATGTCCTAGAAATCGGTGGCTAAGGGTTTTACTGTTCTAGGTATAACGTCAAAATTCGTCTAATGGTGAGTTCCAATTATTGAGCTTTGGCGAGTGTGGAGTACCCCTTTTTGCCATTACTCCCATGTCTAACTCTGACCGGGGAGGTAGTTCCTGTTAGGGTCCCATTTATGGTTTAAAATGGATAAGAGACGATTTTTAAAAATGTGTTAAATCGAATAACCATCTACCATGAATAAAATAAATCGACTTTGGCATAAAAATAACCCAATTCTAGACAACTTTACCGCATCATCCAGATTCACCATATTCAGCGACTGCAGACTATAATCTCTTTCGGACCATTAAAGAGGTTTTGAGAGGCAAACATTATTCCAGTGACGAGGAAGTGAAATCTGTAGAGAAGAAGTGGCTCAAAGAACAGTCAGCAGAATTTTACGGGGCAGGGAGCCATGCTCTCATTCGAAGGTGGAAGAATGGGATCCGCAGCGGACTAGCTTTATTTTGATGTATGATACATGTTCCTGTGTTGGTATTATACCTGTCCTAAACAAAAATGGCATTACGTTTTGACTCGGCTATGTGGAGAAATAGGGATGTGATCCACAGAGGACCAGCTTCATTTTGATGTATATACATGTTCCTGTGTTGGTAATCATACTTGTACTAAACAAAATGGCATTACGTTTTGACTCACCTATCTGGATAAGTAGGGTTTGATTCACAGGGGCCCAGCTTCATTTTGATGTATGATACATGTTCCTGTTTTGGTAATTATACCTGTCCTAAACAAAATGGCATTACTTTTTTACTCATCCTCGTAAAACAAGAAGACATCACCGAAGATAAACATGTAGACGACTTTATGAAAATTTTTCACCCATAAAAAAAAGAAAAAATAATTATTTTAAGCCAGGGATTAATTCACAAATATTCCCTCAATTTTATCGAAGGATTATAGTTTGTTAGGGCCGGTTTAGCTCAGTCGGTAGAGCGTTGGACTAGGAACAACAACGTTCCTTGTGTTAAATAATTATTAGATTCCTAATATTTATGTACAGTAGTGTAGAAACGAAAATGGCTGTTATAAGTTGCAGCCGGTGGCCTTGAAGGATGAGTGACAAGGCTTGACCTCATCCTGAACTTCCGGTGGATACCGTGAGAATCGGTGGAGAGGACCCTTTTCCGGTTTACATTAGAAATAGATTTTTCAGATCGGCCAAAGACCACGACGGTGGTAAGTCGTGTTATGCTCGCTCCGACTCAATCTGCGCAGGTAGTCTGGTGGGGATTTCGAAATAAAATATGATCTAAGTAAATTGAAGTCTTGTGTTATTATCTAAAAACTACCAATGTCACAGGGCTTCTGATAAAGAGAAATCCCCAATGGAAGACCAGACACGAAGTCCCCAAGACAAAGTCCAGATGCTAGAAGAGACGCTAGAAGAGAGGCCAGAAAAATAGAAGTAAGAAAGTACTGGTTCAATACCGGCCCTCGCCAACTCAGCGTATGAGTAGCACAGGGATCTGTGCGGTAAAGTAAGGGGCCGATGGTAGGTGTGGTGCTCCACCTCAGACGCCAAAAAACAATCTCCTTGGTCTAACGCTAGTTAAAAGAGGATAGACTCCCTCGCTGTTTGGCTGATACTGACTTTACACCACCCCGACGACCTTACTACTGTAGATATGTAGCATATTCTCCATTGCCTTATTGTTATGTAGTGTCATTTAAAATAAACGAGGGGGTCTATCCCCTTTTCACTAGCGCTAGACCAAGAAGATTGTGTTTGGCGTCTGAGGTGGAGCGCCACACCTACCATCAGCTCCTTACTTTACCGCACAGATCCCTGCGCTACTCATACGCCGAGTTGGCGAGGGCCGGTATCGAACTAAGAACCTTGCAGTTTCTAGCCGAACGCTCTACCGACTGAGCTAACCCAATTGTCTTTTTGTTATCTACTATCTTTTGAAATGGTATTACTTTTCGACTCACTCTCGTAATTAGATTATCATACTGCGGTATATTCAATGCTAGAAACCCAAATGGACCGACAACCTTGACTGAGATTCGATCTCGGAACCCTCTATTATTAACCGGCACTGATCTTATCATGGTTGGGTCATGGATGCTCGAAAGAAAAAAAAAGGCAAATAGACGTTTCCCTCTTTAAACCACTTATACATGAACGTGCTTGTTTACGGCAAAAAAAAACGGTAAGACAGATTGTAGTATTTCCAAGCGACTATGCTATTTAGACAGGACTGTGGCCCTTCTTCTTGAAATTGATTGAACAGCAGTTATCAAGCGCACCCCCTGGTTAAATTACATATGCCAGAAAAACGGAAGCTTGTGAAATTGTGCATGCCGGGAAGTGTGCATCATTTTTGCCGGAAGGCAATGAGGGGTGCCTGCTTGCAAAAGAAATGTAGACAAGGGAAATATGGAGTACGTGACCGAGAAAGTGTGTTTCCGGAAGGACGTAAGGTTGTGGGGAAGTTGTCCTTTGCTTACATGATGGAAAGTAATATATATATATAATAATATATATATATATATATATATATAATTATATATATCGATAAATAAAGAGATAGGGAGTAAGAGGTAATTGTGCACTCACGAAGTCCTTGGATAAAACTGATCATTTTTATTCTGATCGAAAAAGAAGATTAATATTCGTGATGATTTGTATAATGTATCTATCCGTTTATTTCCATCTTGTCTGGTTTGACGTTTAGAAAAGCTTACTTTATCTATCTATCTATCTATCTATCTGTCAGTGTCACGATTCATCTATTTATCAATCTAATCCATATACGTTTCTTTCTCTCTAAATGTTTATTTTTCACAAACTGTTCTCTCTCTATTTCTGTATATATATATATATATATATATATATGGGCCGGGTTATCTCAGTCGGTAGAGTGTTCGGCTAGAAACCACAAGGTTCCTAGTTCGATACCGGCCCTTGCCAACTCAGCATATGAGTAGCACAGGGATCTGTGTGGTAAAGTAAGGAACTGACGGTAGGTGTGGCGGTCCACCTCAAATGCTAAAATAATCTTCTTGGTCTAGCGCTAGTGAAAAGGGGATAGACTCCCCCGCTGTCTGGCTGATACCGACATTAGGCTGCCCCGACGACTTTACTTTTATATATATATATATATATAAGTAATTGGTAATTTGCTTAAAGCATTGTTAAGTATGTTATAAATATTAAAATTCGAAGGCAATACATGCGTATAAAAAATAAAGACAAAAAGATGTTTTTTATGTCTTATCGATTTCGAAGCATAAACTTCATCATCAGAGTTTATTTTCAGAAAATAAAACTCTGAAGATGAAGTTTATGCTTCGAAATCGATAAGACATAAAAAACATCTTTTGTCTTTATTTTTTTATACGCATTGTATTGCCTTCGAATTTTAATACTTTATATATATATATATATATATGTTTGTGTGTGTGTGTGTGTGAGTTCGCACGCGTGTGGGATCCACATACACTCACTTTTATACACGATATCTCCACACCCATTTGCATGGGTGTGTTTTTTTTTTTAGTTTTCATATATCTATATATCATATATTCAAAACAAATGTCGCTGAAACGGTTTTCTAACTATCACACAATTGACACGCTTTTCTCGCAATCACTCTTCAGCACACACTCTGTCGGTCTGTCTATCGCTCTCTATCCCCCTCTCAGCCTCTCTCTCTCTCTCTCTCTCTCTCTCTCTCTCTCTCTCTCTCTCTGTCTCCAGTAAAACGGGTGTGAGCTCTTTACCGACTGTAACATATGTACCTATGTATTCTACCCCTTGCCTGCTGGTGGCTGAAGGCCCAGTAGTTAACAACACTGACTAATGAATTCTATTCCGATAAAAAGTACCCTGCTAAGCCTAGCCACGACGAGGAGACGTAATATGTCAAACACGGTGTATGTGGATCATATATATATATATATATATATATTGTGTGTGTGTGTGTGTGTGTGTGTGTGTGTGAAGAAAAGGAAGTGAATCCGACAGTGTGTAGTATATTAAGAAAGATTGAAAAAACACAGGTTTAAATGAGTTAAGTGGTGAGTTTATTGGCCGACGCTGCAGTGTTTTGATCAATTAATTAGATCATCTTCAGGGCATTTGTTGGTATATGGAAGGTAATAAGAATTTTTTATCACAGAATAACAAGAAAAGCGAGTGATAGTCCTTGTTTATCAGTCTGTTTAAAATTTGAGGTTTGAAAAAAGAAGACGGTTTGAAATATGACGTCAAATATTGTCTTTTAGGGTGTGAGTATGGGACGGTGTAAGTGTGTGTATCGAAAAGAAATCATTGTGCTTTATATATATATATATATATATATATATATATATTATATATATATATATATATATATTATATATATATTGTT
Source organism: Doryteuthis pealeii (assembly GCA_023376005.1). NCBI lineage: Eukaryota > Metazoa > Mollusca > Cephalopoda > Myopsida > Loliginidae > Doryteuthis > Doryteuthis pealeii. Next base: position 58,372,000 of record CM042167.1, on the reverse strand, counting down.
CTCTTTGTTAGTAAAACTCAATATCGATATCTGTCAATCAGTCTATCTGTAAATCGATATCTATCTATTCCACTCCGTCTCTCTCTCTCTCTCTCTCCCTCTCCCTTTCTCTCTAA
>CM042167.1:58349384-58356884 GCA_023376005.1 Doryteuthis pealeii | reverse complement strand
GAGAGAAAGAAACGTATATGGATTAGATTGATAAATAGATGAATCGTGACACTGACAGATAGATAGATAGATAGATAGATAGATAAAGTAAGCTTTTCAAAACGTCAAACCAGACATGATGGAAATAAACGGATAGATACAAATCATCACGAATATTAATCTTCTTTTTCGATCAGAATAAAAATGATCAGTTTTATCCAAGGACTTCGTGAGTGCACAATTACCTCTTACTCCCTATCTCTTTTATATATATATATATATATATATATATATATATATAATAATATATTACTTTCCATCATGTAAGCAAAGGACAACTTCCCCACAACCTTACGTCCTTCCGGAAACACACTTTCTCGGTCACGTACTCCATATTTCCCTTGTCTACATTTCTTTTGCAAGCAGGCACCCCTCATTGCCTTCCGGCAAAAATGATGCACACTTCCCGGCATGCACAAGTTCACAAGCTTCCGTTTTTCTGGCATATGTAATTTAACCAGGGGGTGCGCTTGATAACTGCTGTTCAATCAATTTCAAGAAGAAGGGCCACAGGTCCTGTCGTAAATAGCATAGTTTCGCTTGGAAATACTACGAATCTGTCTTACCGTTTTTTTTTGCCGTAAACAAGCACGTTCATGTATAAGTGGTTTAAAGAGGGAAACGTCTATTTGCCTTTTTTTTTTCTTTCGAGCATCCATGACCCAACCATGATAAGATCAGTGCCGGTTAATAATAGAGGGTTTCCGAGATCGAATCTCAGTCAAGGTTGTTTAGGTCCATTTGGGTATTTCTAGCAGTGAATATACCGAAGTATGATAATTTAATTACGAGAGTGAGTCAAAAAGTAATACCATTTCAAAAGATAGTAGATAACAAAAAGACAATTGGGTTAGCTCAGTCGGTAGAGCGTTCGGCTAGAAACCGCAAGGTTCTTAGTTCGATACCGGCCTTCGCCAACTCGGCGTATGAGTAGCACAGGGATCTGTGCGGTAAAGTAAGGAGCTGATGGTAGGTGTGGCGGTCCACCTCAGACGCCAAACACAATCTCCTTGGTCTAGCGCTAGTGAAAAGGGGATAGACCCCCTCGTTTATTTTAAAAGACACTACATAACAATAAGGCAATAGAGAATATGCTACATAGCTACAGTAGTAAGGTGGCGTAAAGTCAGCATCAGCCAAACAGCGAGGGAGTCTATCCTCTTATCACTAGCGTTAGACCAAGGAGATTGTGTTTGGCGTCTGAGGTGGAGCACCACACCTACTATCAGCTCCCTGTGCTACTCATACGCTGAGTTGGCGAGGGCCGGTATTGAACCAGAGTTGCATACCCTTCTTTCCCTACTTTCTTACTTCTATTTTTCTGGCCTCTCTTCTAGCGTCTCTTCTTGCATCTGGACTTTGTCTTGGGGACTTCGTATCTGGTCTTCCATTGGGGATTTCTCTTTATCAGAAGCCCTGTGACATTGGTAGTTTTTAGATAATAACACAAGACTTCAATTTACTTAGATCATATTTTATTTCGAAATCCCCACCAGACTACCTGCGCAGATTGAGTCGGAGCGAGCATAACACGACTTACTACCGTCGTGGTCTTTGGCCGATCTGAAAAATCTATTTCTAATGTAAACCGGAAAAGGGTCCTCTCCACCGATTCTCACGGTATCCACCGGAAGGTTCAGGATGAGGTCAAGCCTTATCACTCATCCTTCAAGGCCACCGGCTGCAACTTATAACAGCCATTTTCGTTTCTACACTACTGTACATAAATATTAGGAATCTAATAATTATGTAACACAAGGAACGTTATTGTTCCTAGTCCAACGCTCTACCGACTGAGCTAAACCGGCCCTAACAAACTATAATCCTTCGATAAAATTGAGGAAATATTTGTGAATTAATCCCTGGCTTAAAATAATTCTTTTTTCTTTTTTTTATGGGTGAAAAATTTTCATAAAGTCGTCTACATGTTTATCTTCGGTGATGTCTTCTTGTTTTACGGGGATGAGTAAAAAAGTAATGCCATTTTGTTTAGGACAGGTATAATTACCAAAACAGGAACATGTATCATACATCAAAATGAAGCTGGGCCCCTGTGAATCAATTCCTACTTATCCAGATAGGTGAGTCAAAACGTAATGCCATTTTGTTTAGTACAAGTATGATTACCAACACAGGAACATGTATATACATCAAAATGAAGCTGGTCCTCTGTGGATCACATCCCTATTTCTCCACATAGCCGAGTCAAAACGTAATGCCATTTTGTTTAGGACAGGTATAATTACCAACACAGGAACATGTATCATACATCAAAATAAAGCTAGTCCGCTGCGGATCCCATTCTTCCACCTTCGAATGAGAGCATGGCTCCCTGCCCCGTAAAATTCTGCTGACTGTTCTTTGAGCCACTTCTTCTCTACAGATTTCACTTCCTCGTCACTGGAATAATGTTTGCCTCTCAAAACCTCTTTAATGGGTCCGAAGAGATTATAGTCTGCAGTCGCTGAATATGGTGAATCTGGATGATGCGGTAAAGTTGTCTAGAATTGGGTTATTTTATGCCAAAGTCGATTTATTTTATTCATGGTAGATGGTTATTCGATTTTAACACATTTTTAAAAATCGTCTCTTTATCCATTTAAACCATAAATGGGACCCTAACAGGAACTACCACCCCTGGTCAGAGTAGACATGGGAGTAATGGCAAAAAGGGGTACTCCACACTCGCCAAAGCTCAATAATTGGAACTTCACCATTAGACGAATTTTTACGTTATACCTAGAACAGTAAAACCCTTTGCCACCGATTTCTAGGACATATATGATAAAAAGGAGGAAGCGCGTGGTGTAATAGTTAAAGTCATGGGAAATGGACTCGTCGCCCCGAGTTCAAATTTTGGACGTGGTAATTGCATTTCACTAAGCGCTAATACCCCTGGGAAAGGTATGAATTCTACTCTCTCTCCAGCTATGGGTAAATAGTAGGGTAGACTGGGCTCTTTCCTTGGTTAGGCAACCCGTCTAGGAGAAGGAAAACTCTGAATTCAAACCTGTTAAACTCCGCTTAAGAAATTGACCTTGTGTCACATCCTGTTCGTGCGGAGGGGTTGGTAAATATATATATGATAAAAAGGATTCGGTCTTTGCCATACGGACAATAGGGTCGGGACTATCATATAGGTGCTAGGGCTTAACGTGAGCAGCCGATTGATCGGAGGGTGTCTGAGCGGCCGTCTGTTTAGCCTTATTAAAGGCCTGAAATGAAGTGTTGTATGTCATGGAATGCTCAGCTGTCAATAACCTGTCCTTAACTAGTATGGGTCATTTTGGTATTTCTTCAATCTCCGGGTATAACATATACGTTGGTTAATTCAAGTATCAATTTTTATCATCAACAATTTAAAGTTGTATATAAAGTATTCTTATATGATGCGATTAATTTGTTCAAATTGTAGTGTTTCAAGTATTCCAATATAATACAAAAAGAGAAAAAAGTACTCATAAAAGATATTTTCTTTAAAAAAAATTTTTTTTTCTATCAATACTAATACATAATTTAAGATAATCTTTTATTTACTTATTTACTAAAAATAAAATTTAAATTAAAGAACAAAGAGGAAAAAAAAGAAATAACAACAAAAAAAAAAAAGAGGGAAAAAGAAAAGAAAAGTGAAAGCGAAACAAAAGCTAAGTATGTAAATTTTTCTATTGACGGTTTTTATTTATTTATTCATTTTTTATTTAGAATTTTGACATGGCTACATACTGGCAACATACTTACAACACTTGACCGGATGACAGCCGATATTAAGAATGTTTGTTCTCCACAAACTTTTTTTAAAAAAAGAAAAAGAGAGAAATAAGAAATTACTGTTATTCGCTCATTTCATTCATAAAGGAGGAAAAGAAGAAAGAGAGGAAAAAAAGGAGAGGAAAAGGAAATAAGAAGAGAAATTGTAACCACACAAATAAAAACATAAGCACGTCATTTCTGAAAATAAACTCTGATGATGAAGTTCATGCTTCGAAATCGATGAGACAAAAATAACATCTTTTTGTTTTTATTTTTCATACGCATTGTACTGGCCTTCAAAATATTAATATATTATAAAATAATTATATGGTTTTAAATAATTATTTATATTTAATAATAGTCATTTTATTTAATGCCATCAATTTTTCAAACATAAATTATACAAGAGTTGCTAATCTGAATTTTGTTAATTTTTAACATGAAAACAATTACTCATTCTAAATTCCATCTTTTTGGGGATGTGTACAGAAATTTTACAAAAGAAAGTATTCATTTCGAAAAGCCATCAAGAAATGTACGTCATTGATTTAATAAAAGAGCAACAGCGTTTACAAGATGATTTAATGCGATTAATTATTGAAAATCAGTAGGAATTAAAAGATTAACGACAAATGTTCAGAAATCTTCGAGGCTTATTTAAAACTTTAAGCCGCTCACATCAGTTCTCCCACCAAAGTAAAAATACAACAAAAAAAACAACTAGAGGCCTGCAAAGATGCGTTCGGGTATTAATTAAGGATTTTTACTATAAATTAAATAAATACTCATTGATAAACTTATGCAATTCCTGGGAGTATTGTTACATAAGCAGTGATGTAGTTTCGGTTACACAAACATATACCGAATCTCCATTATAATAAGATATTATATGACAGATAGTAGGGCAGACCGGGCTCTTTAACCTTGGTTTGGCAACCGCTCTAGGAGAAGGAAAACTCTGAATTCAAACCTGTTAAACTCCGCTTAAGAAATTGACCTTGTGTCACATCCTGCTCGTGCGGAGGGGTTGGTAAATATATATATGAAAGATACCTTCAATAGAAAAATTACCTTGATTTTTTAGTAGTTTTAGCCTGCCAACTGATGAGCCATCTTTCATGTGACCTGGTTCCCGGAAAAATTTTTTTCCATGTCTGCCTTAATCTTTAGTAGGGTTGACTGACGCCATCTTTTAATGCTAAAATTACTCCTCTGTTGAGTGTTGAGTGAAAAAACGAGAATGTGCTCTTAACAACCATTTATCTTGTTTCTTACGAACGGCATTAACTAATGCACTCTAAACTAAAAAGAAAAAACTCTAAATATCAGTTTGGAGAAAGTAATATGAAAGAGGAAAAGTTCAAGTCCTATACATTACAGAGATTTGAGGTTTTTATGCAAATGTTTCTGAAATATAAGGATCATTTTTATGTGCTTCATATTTGAGTGAATTCCAGACCACAGATAATAGTTATAATAAAAGAAGAAAGTTATTTTCCAAAAATATTCAAGTTGAAGAAACTCTTTTGGAAAGAGAGAGAGACGGAATGGAATAGATAGATATCGATTTACAGATAGACTGATTGACAGATATCGATATTGAGTTTTACTAACAAGGAGAACAATATATATATATATATATATATATATATATATATATAAAGAGAGAGAGAGAGAGAGAGAGAGAGAGAAAAGGTGGCTTACCGGTGAATATGGGCACGATCGTTGGAGGTGCACAAAATCCAGGTGTCAAGTCAGCGATAAAACAAATACAAAGTGCTCAATACAAAGTAGAGCAAATTTATTAAAGAAATGGATACAATAGAAACCTACTCGAGTTTCACCATAAGGATCTTCAGGGTTAAATCTGTCTATATCTTTCCTTCAAGATTTCAGGGCTGTGGAATCAGAACACAAAACATTGAACTCGGACTCCTCCATTTATTGCAGCTCCCACTCCGACTCCTCTTTATGTAATTGAGTGATCATTATAAATATAAAACTGAGATTTAAAAATAATCTATTCATAAGGAGTGTGTGCTGCATAACTTTCCAGACTAAACTAGTTTTTTATTATATAAAAAAACGGACTCTTCCGTCGATTTTCGACGTATGAGAGTTCATACACACAATGAACTTCCACACAGGGATTTGTTTATAGTGGTGAAGGCTTGTGTTGGACCATTCACACTTTTTGGCACAGTTGATAGGAATTTTGAATTCCCTCTCCTAGACTGGTTACCTACCCAAGGCTGAAGGGCCCAGTCTGCCCTACTATTTAACCCATAGCTGGAGGGAGAATATATGGATTCATACATTTTCCAAGGGTATTAGCGCTATGTGAAATGCCAACACCTTCGTCTAGGAATTGAACTCAAATCGATGAGTCCATTTTTTACGACTCTAACCACTAGCCCACGCAACTCCATATTATATATTATGTAGATTTTCGTGTGAAGCACTAGATAAGGGAAGGTCATGCTTCCGAAATATTGAATGAAATAAAATGAAACTTAACATCCAACGGAGTTTCTTATTCCTTTCACATTCCATGCTTCACACAAAATCGCCCCAAATCTATATTATAGACATAGACACACACACATAAGACCGGAGAGCATAACGACTGACCTTGAAAATCGTCATCCCAATAAAGGATTTGAAACTAAACAAATTGTGTCAATGAAAAAAAATTGTGTAGAAAAATCCCCCAGTTAATAATTTGTTCTAAATCCTTAAATCTGATTTGATGGTGTCGTAACACAACGATGACACCTTTGGTTTTTTTGGGGTTTTTTCCCGGCTACAACGTTTGGAATTTCGAAAAGCTGCAACGAAGTTTTTAACCGTTTGGTGGTATTTGCCAATAATCTGAGATATCTCCAATGTTGTTTTGCCTTTAGCTAATTCAGAAATGATTGTTGATTTCTTGGTAGCAGTGAAATCTCTTCTACTCTCGATATTTAATAATATGACATTCTAAAATCTGCGGTTATTTAGTTAAATGGCTGCCAGATGTTTACATATGCGCAGAACAGAAAGTTATTAGCACATTCGGCGCATATAGATATTGTCAACATTTAGAGAAATTTTCCGATGAATCCCATTTGATATCTTATGAAAATTCGATATCTTTCTGTAACTAGATCACTGTTTACGTTAATATCCTCTCAGAAATTTCTTACGATTTTTGTGGCCATTTTAAGGCTGCAGGTGAGAGTATTTTACAGTGGAGATTCCTTGTGTTCCTTAGTGTTAGGCAAATCCTTGTGTTCCTCAGTGTTAGGTAGAATCCTTGTGTTCCTTAGTGTTAGGTAGAACCCTTGTGTTCCTTAGTGTTAGGTAGAATCCTTGTATCCCTTAGTGTTAGGCAGAATCCTTGTGTTTCTTAGTGTTTGGTAGAATCCTTGTATTCCTTAGTGTTAGACAAAATCCTTGTGTTCCTTAGTGTTAGGTAGAATCCTTGTATCCCTTAGTGTTAGGCAGAATCCTTGTGTTTCTTAGTGTTAGGTAGAACCCTTGTGTTCCTTTGTGTTAGGCAGAATCCTTGTGTTTCTTAGTGTTAGGTAGAACCCTTGTGTTCCTTAGTGTTAGTCAGAATCCTTGTGTTCCTTAGTGTTAGACAGAATCCTTGTGTTCCTTAGTGTTAGGTAGAATCCTTGTTCCTTAGTGTTAGGTAGAACCATTGTGTTCCTTTGTGTTAGGTAG
>CM042167.1:58336884-58341884 GCA_023376005.1 Doryteuthis pealeii | reverse complement strand
ATATATATATGAGGTAGGTAAAAGGATAGTGAACAAGAAATGATAACTCCAAACAAATCTAAGAGTTGAAATATTTCGTCCGATTCATACGGATATCCTCAGTCAAAAGATTTTTATTGAAAGCAAAATTACGTGCATGTATATATGATTTGGTGAGGGGGTGAGTTAGTAGCGGAAGTGAAGGGTGGGGAGAATAGGGGCTGACATGCATAAAGTGTGGGGAAGGTTTACAGGAAGTAGGGAGTAGTTTGGGAGTAGATGGGCACGGGGGTAGGTCAAGGGAGGAGGGTAAAGTTCATAGTAGTGGTGTGTTTGATGCCAGGGGAAGATAAGGAGGAAGGGAGAGTTGAGTGATATTAGGTCCGTGGGTCAATTTTGTGGAGGAGTAGGGGGGAGAATTTTGATTCCTAGTGCGTAGGTGACGAGGAACGGAATGGAGCAGAGTAGATTTGTTTTGAGTTATCATTTCTTGTTCACTATCCTTTTATCTACCACATACTGTCGGATTCTACGACATCCATCCTATCTTCATATATATATATATATATTATATATATATATATATATATATATATATATGCATGTGTCCGTGTGCGTGTATGTGTATGTGTGGATGTTTATTACTAAACATATATTTTTACACTAAAACGCACACATAATCATACACATATATACATATTTATACATACTTATATATATATATATATATATATATATATATATATATATATATTATATATATATATATATATTGAAGCAATAACAATGCATATAAATTAGAATAACATATTGTTCAATGTCTATTCAATTTTCGAAGTATCTTCATCTTCAGATACTGTTTTTGAAATGGACGCGGTCGTGTGTGTGTGTTTTTTTTTGTTTTTGTTTTTTTTTTTTTTTTTGTTTTTTTTTTGGACGTTATAAACACGCGTGGTTTATAGAACGCCACGCGGAAGAGGCAGGATTTCCGTTGTTCAATCAATTTCAATTTCATTCTTTATTTTTTTTATGTGTGTATTCATGCAATGTGTATGTTGATTAATTAAATATTCGGTCTTTAATTCTAACCTACTGTTTATGCGAGGGTGTAACTTAGCTATTAATAAACCTTCTCTAATTCTGAGATTACCAACGTGGCGTATTATTGTCTATCTTAATGCAAAAATTATTAACTAACCCACTCTGGACCCTCACTACGCCAACACCTAACGAAAAAACATAACAATAGTATTACAGCAACTGCCCAATAAGAGATCCATATATATGCCACAAAACTTACACCATTTATCGTTTAACTGTCTCTAAATGTCTTCACTTTTATATAGGAAGTACAATCAGACCCCTCCACATTAGAATTAAAGAACATATCTACACACGTGCATTCTCATTCCATAAACATTTAAACAAATGCAAAAATAAGGACAATAATTTTTGGTAGGAGATCATATGTGCGAAGGAGGAATGATATCGCCAGTAGTTCCATCGAAATTAGTGATTTCCACGATAATTTGATTGGTTTGATATCATTCCATTTTGTCCATGCACATTGTTTGGGCCGAGTAACAGCAGTGGCTATTCTCTGCTCCTCCTCAAACATCCTGACTTTTTCGATCACCATGTCTCTTTTCCCTTTTTGGGCCCTCTTTGGAAAATACTTTGATGCTCGTACTGTCCAGCCCAGCTCGACTGGTTTGCGTGACGCCTATACTATATTTGATTCGTAGGCTACATTCTGCCTCCTGGGCGGTTTTAACGGCTGAACACTTCTATAATACTATAAACTGGGGCACCGTCTCAAGGTATAGATGTTATGTATGTATGTATGAGAACAATGCTCCGGCCAAGTACTACAGTCGTCGAAACCGCCCGTTCCAACCTCCCGTTCTTATGTTGTCTGTTGATTTACAGGAAGGCTGAAAAAGAGCTGGTTTCGTTCCTTTTACCAACTCGGCTGAAATAAATATTAAATAACCAAAAGCTGTCAACGGATCAACAAAACAATTGAACACAACGCCTTTTTGATGCTTATGTAAAACTTATATACATTTATTTTACAAAGGAGCGAGGTGATTTCTTGTCAGCTGATTGGCGATCTACAGCTAGTTTTTGGCTAAGTTATCAATTCTGTACCGAGTGGCAAGGCATCAGAGTGTATCGGTAAAGTTGTATCAAGGCCCCGAGCTGTGGCAAGCTCTCTTCTCCGGTCTTCCTCGGTCTGTCCCGCTGTCTCTCGCTGACCTAGCGCTTCTCTCTTTCTCGCTTCTGACGCGTCTGTCGGTCTGTGATTTATGGGATCCAGACCTCCCCACCCCTAACATATGCCTCTGATTGGCCAGCCACTCGATACTATTGCCTACGTGTCTAAATGGTCTTGTGCCAGCCTAGCTTGTATCTTTCCATTTGGAGTCAAGGCCAACCATTGTTTTATTTATCTAAGTTTTTGAAATTGTTGACGAACTTGTCAAAAACTGGAATCTTATTTATTAAATTATCATTTTATTTTGGCACAATTTGAATGATATACATCAAATTCCATAATCTAAATAATTTATGCTTACGTGATGATTTTTCGTTTAGATAAATTTATACCTCCAATATAAAACATTATTATTATTATTATTATTATTATTATTATTATTATTATTATTATTATTATTATTATTATTATTTTACTTTACTTTTAACAAACCACCATAATTAATAATTAGGGTAGTTTTAATTAATTAGTACTTAATTAATAGGTCGCCAATCAACCCATAACACAATAGTGTTACAATCGCCCATTAACCGTTTTGTCAATTACCTATTAGGTAATTGGCAGACACCATACACGAATTTAATTTGCAAACAATACATCAAATAAACAATATCTCAAACAGTTTACAATAAATAGATATGCATGCAGAAATCAAAAAATACACCATGCTTGAATATTTCACTAGTTATCTGCTAGTCTAAAGTATCTCTCATTTTACTAATCCAACACAATGATGCTATTAAGTACATTAAATTTCATTTCTACAACTATTTTTCTGTGCCTCTTAGTTTGACTCTGAGGGATAATCCTTTTACCCTGGTTAAAACATTTCACATACGGTCACTGCCGGTGGCTACAAATTCTTTAGGAACCCTGCACATAAAATGTAGGCACTTGTCTGTTTTTACTACCTAATTATTCACTGATAAAATTTATAAGACCAACTCCTTGATTAACTTAAATTCAAAATTGTTTTTCCCTCAACTGATTCGAGCCATCATCTGAAATCATTTGCATCCCACAGACTGAGCAAGCGTCACACCGTTAATTCTAACTCCCATCCCTTTTTGGTTTCATTTCTCGCCTCTTTCCATCCGAGGCTGGAATATATCAATTTCTGTTAAATACTTCGGCCTTCCGCCGACACCCCTAATTCCGGGTTTTTGAATACATTTTAATCTTTGGTTAATTTCAACTTTTCCAATTCAATTTCATTCCCTCATTTCTTCCTACCTAATACGGTTTTGTTTTCGCTTAACCTTAATGTGGGGGTAGCATTAATTTGCAGACAACAAACCCGAATATCATTTTTTTTTTTAAATACAAACACTCCACTAAGTCTGATTTTACGTTGGTATTCCATTCATATTTTCTTATTTACTATTTAGAATTCATTATGTGACTGCCCGCAACATTTGTATCAATTTTGATTGACATATTTTATAAACAATGTCTTCTGCTATCAAAATTATTACAGTTGCGTGGACAGCCAAAAGAATACATTTTTCCTTTCTCTCTCTACACCTTTAATGCTTAGTTCAAAATTTCCTAGTAGTAAACACAAGAAAAAGTATTTTCATACATTAGTAGATTATACATACATTAGTATCATTATTAATACATATTAATTTGTATAAGTATTTCTATTGAAATCATTTGGATTAGCAGTATGTACATTAGTACTATTATTAATATGTATTAGCATGTATTAGCATGTGTTAGTATACATTAAATCATTTGGATTAGCAGATTGTTCAATTTTCGGTAAGAGTTTTCAACTATTTTTTTTTCATTCACAAAAAGATTGTATTGAATATGTTCTTTTCTTCTTTTTTTTCATGTGTGTAAGTAGTGTCTTTTATCTTTTATTTTTTTAAAGTTTTTTTTTTGATGACGTGTGTATAACTATTTTTTAGTCGATCTACAAAAAAGATTGTAATAAATATATTCATTTTTTTTCATGTGTGTAATTTAAAAAAATTTCGGTCAGTGGTATTCATATTTCAGTAAGTGTCTATATTGACTTATTCTTTATCAAAACGTTGTGATGACGTGTGTATAAAAATTTTCAACTATTTTTTTTTTTTCAAGAGTGTTCCTTTCAGTTTTCAGCTAAAAACGAAAACAAAATCTGTTTTCTTTGATAAGTTCATTTGGGCATAATTCTTTCTTCTTTCCTTCGTGTTTTTTTTAAGGTATTCACCTTACGTTGATCCTTGCACTGAACATGAAGGATCCATTTGGTCCATAATTGTGACAAATGTGGTGACTTTTTTTTTTCACTTTGGTCCCTACCATATTTGCTGTCGTGTCTTGCTATCGTGTCTTTTTTTTTTTTTAATTCTAATTTATACCTACTAATCTTCTTTTTGCATTTTATTTGCGTTTTCTTTTCCTTGATCACTGGAAGACTCTCAGTCTCTGATTTGGAGTCCTTATTTTTCCAGATCACCCTTTTGGAAATTGAAATTCGAGGTGGTTTCATAGTTTTTATCTCTTTATTTTCATCTGCTTTTGTACAGTTCACATATTTTAAGCTTATGTTCTTTTGTTGAGAATAGTCCTTCATTACCAATTTGATAACTAACCATCTTTGTTCTGTTGCACTCACTACATGAGGGGTATAGTCAACGGTATGGTTACGAAATAACTGCATACGGATTGAACAATTCTTGCTGCCAGAATCACTACTGGTTATTCTTTTTATCTTCGTTGGCGGTGCTTTTGCTATTGGATTCTACTA
>CM042167.1:58329384-58331884 GCA_023376005.1 Doryteuthis pealeii | reverse complement strand
TTATTCATGTTTATATATATATATATATATATATATATATATATATATATATACAATATATATATATATATATATATATATAATATATAATATAGAGAGAGAGAGAGAGAGAGAGAGAGAGAGGGCGAGACAGACAGACAAAGACCCACTACCACAGAGAAGATACAGATATGCTTTGATTAAACGTTGTTCTTTATTTTTCTTTATATTTAAATTTTAAATAAACATTATTTCTCGGGTATTTTTCCCTTCTTTTAGTGCGAGCCAATTTTATTGAATTTATTTCATTCTGGAATAATTTCGAGAGAAGGAAATTATTTCATATCAAGTTGCATATTTTAAAAGAGTTCGTTTTACGAAATTCAATTTCGGTAATGTTTTTCATTGCTCGCTTTTATATTTCTTGTTTTATTTTCATTTAATAATGGTTTTCTTTTCTTTTTTTTTTTTTTTTTGGAGGGGGGTTGTTTGTATTTGTTTATTTTTTTAAAAATACGTTTCTAAAAATTCTAAGTTCCTTGCTTTTTTTTTTATTCATTTGGACCCTGATTTTATATAACGTAATTTATTTTTATTTTATTTTTTAATGTGCCTTCTCTTCCAGATTTATAATATAAAATTTTCAATTTGTTTGTAAAAATGCAATACGTCAATTTGTCTGAAGAAATATTAGAAATATATTTATTCAAAAAAGGGAAAGAAAAATGTGAATATTAATCTAATATAAGAACATTCCCAATTTTGTCTTAATCTACAGAGTTACTTATGTCTGGGATGATTGATAGGTTCATGGTGTAAGGCACAAGGACATGAGTTAATTTTTTGTAGTACCATCCTGTCGGCTGGAACTAAAGTATACACCGTCTTGGCCTCTGCAAAGAAGTTTAAAAAAACTCAATTAGGCCGCCTGTCGCCCGTGTGTGGCGACCCAACATGCTTAAGGGTGGAATCCTGGTGACTAAGCATTCCATGACTATCTATCTAATTATATAATATATATATATATATATATATATATATATATATATATATATATATATACCAAGCGTGTTGGTAAATACTTGCGGAGAGAAAAAACCCAGCAAATAGTTTCATTGTAAAAATATACTACCAAACATCAACCGGGGAGAAAAAAATTCTTGGAAAAAAGAAAAGACCAAGATAGTCGTACCAACAAAAAATAATCTATTGGTACAGTATTTGGCCAAAAGAAAAAAAAACAATTGATATGTATATATATGTATATAAGATATATATTCATATAACCGCTAGGAAAATAAGCTAATAAGTAAAAAGTGCTCAATACCTAAGTAGAGCAAATAATAAAGATAAATCTAATGAGTCAGACGAACCTACTATTAGTTTCGCTTAATGCTCTTCAAGGCTAAGATCTGTCTCTGAAGAGCATTAAGCGAAACTAATAGTAGGTTCATCTGACTCATTAGATTTATCTTTATATATAAATTATATATATATATATATATATATATATTATATATATATATATATATGCGCGCGCGCGTGTGTGTGTGTGTGTATGTGTGTGTGTGTGTGTGCGTGTGTGTGTGTGTGTGTGTGTTTATGTATGGGGATATCTAATTTCTACCCTATTCTGCTCCTATCTATCTACATACCTACCGATCTACCCTGCCTTCATATCTATCTATCTATCTATCTATCTATCTATCCATCTCTCTATCCATCTATCTACTCTATTCTCCTTCTCTCTATCAATTCATTACAGTCTGTTCATATCCACGCATCTACCTATCTATTTATCTATCTCTATTTGTCTAATATGTCAGTATGTCTATCTATCTATCTCTTCTTGTTTTCGATTACTTAATTAGCCAAAGAGTAGCGACTGACGATGTCGTAGCCAGTTGTCAATCTGAAAGCAAAGGGAAATGTATTTCGTCATTGAATAACAATACTGAAAACAAACGGATTCCAATCACCAGGGAAATTAACAAGAGAAATCTCTTCATCTCTCATGAGTTCGCCTGTAATGTCTTATGTTAGTAAGCGAGTATTTACGACAATCTACAACGGCATCAGTATTAATCTCAACAATAAGATCTGTGCCCATCTCGATGTCGACTTAGATGACATATCAAAAGAGTTATTTTCAAATCAATATCTATCTACCTATATCTATATCTATATCTATATATATATATATATATATATATATATACTAGCAAATATATGCACCCTCCGGTGCAAATTTTAATATGATAAAATATCATATTAAATTAGAAAGGCTAATGAAACTGAATAAGAATGCAGATAAAAAGATCTGCAACAGAGTGGGTATAATCGAAAAATAGAACTTTGAAACTAACTATTCCATCATTTTCCGTTACTCCCGTCTTTCATTGGTAAATTTTCCTAATTAAACTGTTTAGTTAAAATAGGAAGTAAAGAATAATATTACAATTATTTCTTCTTTTTAATGGATTTCTTTTAAGATTTATCCCCGAGATTTTTGCTCATATTC
>CM042167.1:58311884-58321884 GCA_023376005.1 Doryteuthis pealeii | reverse complement strand
ACTCGTCACTACATGTTTAAACTAGAATGCAAATTAACCGCACCATATATTATATAAACCTTTATTTCTTAGAGATAAACACATTGCAGGATTGTAGGATTTTAAACGTACAAATAACAGGAACTGTGTTGAGGCAAATCTCAGTCAGAATTTCATAGAGACATCGTTAATAAATAAAAGTTATTCTATGCTTTAATGATTTTGGCTATAAATTAGATACTTATTGATAAACTTACGCAATTTCTGAGGATATTATGATGTAATTAGTGACGTAGTTCCGGTCACAGACATACACCAAATTTCCATTATAATAATAAGATTTCAGGTGAGTTTCTCTTGCAGTTATTTTTTAAATCAACTTTAAAAAAGATAAATTGGTTTAATGGAGAAAATCTCTGAGTATTTTCAGTAATACAAAATCTACACATTTTGCAAACAGAAAAGAAGCGTATATAAAAATAACCAAAAGTTGATTGTCAACAGAATGAATTTAAACCTGTAATAGAATCATCTGGGAGCGTTCGGTAAGAAACCACAAGGTTCCTAGTTCGATACCGGCCTGGCCAACTCAACATAGGAGTAGCACAGGGATCTGTGCTGTAAACTAAGAAGCTGATGGTAGGTGCGGCGCTCAAGCTCGAACCCAAAAACAATCTCCATGGTCTAGCGCTAGTGAAAAGAGGATAGACTCCTTCGCTGACTGGCTGATACTGACTTTAGGCCACAACGACGACTTTACTTTACATGCAACATTTAGTGTAGTAGAATATTTCAGGCAATAATTACTTTTTTCTCCTCTAAAATTATGATAATTCGTGTGATGTTATGGGTCCAGCATCACCGACAACCTGTCACTTGATACTGAACTCAGTTGCCGGATCGGAAAAGCTGCTTCAACTTTTGGGAAGCTCACTGCAATAGTGTGGGACAACAGCCAGCTCACTATCCGTACAAAGGTACAAGTTTATAGGGCATGTGTTATCAGCACCCTCATGTATGGAAGTGAAACATGGACCTTAGACTCCCACCAAGAGCGGCGGCTAAATACCTTCTACCTTTACTGTCTTAGACGTATACTGGGTATCACCTGGAGGGACAGGATCACTAACACAGCAGTTCTAGAGAGAACTCAACTCCCCAGCTTCAAGGATGTCTGCAAGAATGATCTCAAGTGCTTTAGCATTGCCCCTTCCAGCTGGGAAAATTTGGCTCAGGACCACCCTTGGTGGCGGGAGAATCTCTGTAGAGGACTGTTCATGTGAGAAGTCACCCTGATACAACACCATGAAGCTAAGTGTTCTAGAAGAAAGCAGCGGCAACAAAGCATCGGCACATCAACATCTTCAGGGACAGCCTTCAAATGCAATATCTGTGGTCAAGAATGTTTTTCAAACATCGGACTTCACAGTCACAGGAGGCACTGCAACTTCAGGGGCACATAAAAACTTTATCATAGTCTTCCGAGACTGAAATGCCAATGATGTCATGAGAATGGTGTGCGGACATTGTCAAATGTGGATAAAATTCTATTTTGGTTAGCAACCAACCAGCCCTGTCAGCTGGGGCTTAAGAATACACCGACTGCACCTCTGCAGAGGGATAAGACACCCCTAAAATAAAATAAATGGGCCACCCGTTGACCGTGGATGGCGACGCTTGATGCTTAAGGACGGAATCCTCGTGGATGAGCAGTCGATGATATGCAACATTCCACTTAGACCCTTAATTAGGTTATACGAGCGGTTGGAGACGCCCCCTCTGATCAATCGGCTGGTCACTTCAAGCCCTAGCACATATATAGTTGTCAGGACTATAGAAGAAAAAAATTGGTTTCTTTGCACAATTATGGGGTTTCAAGTAAATGTTCTTTGTTGAGGATGGGGGGGGGGGAAAGAAGCGAGTCAAACGCCTTATTCGCAGGCTACAACACCGCCGTCGTCGTCGTCTACCAGCAGCTGAAGTCGCAACACTGTTACTGTCGTCACCCCACTTCTACTTATACTGCCGTTTCCCCTTATCATCCGGGCTCATCAGTCGAACCTCGCACCCGTGCACAATTCTCGTGCATTCGGATGGACACGTGTAGGCCCCAAAATCCGGGCACCTGAATTGCACATCGCGTCCATCCAGCGCCTAAATCTCATTTCTTTTTCATTTCGGAGGGCGCAGGTTCGACTCCGGCAGACAAGACACTCTCACTCTTTTTCCAAATGAGTACGGTCGTACTCATTCTCCGTCACAAGGACCCTATTACCCTTGTGGCAATCTCCAACTCTTTTTATCATATGGGTGCAAGAAGGCGGTGGCTGAGGATCTTTATGTCCTAGGAATAACGTTAAACTCTAACTGATGGTGATGCCGAACACTCCATTATCACCATTGTTCCCTCGTCTACTCTGACCCGGAGTGGTAATACCTATTAGGGTTCCATCTATAGGTTAAATAGAAAAAAGTGTTCATAAAAAAATTGAGTACCTATTAAGAATGAAATTATTTCAAAAAATTGTCGGCATTGAATGACCCACTGAGGTTGATATGCCGTAAAACCAACCAAACAAAACCAAACTTAGCAACCACCATCCATTTTTTCTTTGTTTTTTTGTTTTTGTTTTTTTGTCCGTTTTTGTTTTGTCTTGTATTTTTGTTTAAATTGACTACAGAATAAACATTTAAATTTATGACATTGAATTCCTTTCTTACATTTTTGTATAAATTTCCCTCAGAACAAATATTTAAATTTACGATATTAAATTCCCTTCTTTTTAGATGTTTCACCCAATTTTTTGCTGCTATAAGATACGTCGTTATAAATGCATTTTTGATGTGTTTGATACTGTATCGTTAATGTTCCGGAACAATTCTAATTTTCCGAAGCGATTCGTGTATTTTACGTGATATCACATTACACATTAAACATTACTGTCCACAATTAGTGTCAAAAGCAAGGAACACGCATGCGCACGAACATGCGCAAATAAATATTTACAGGGTATTTAAAAAAAAGGAGTACAACTGCGTCTTTGAAAATTTCCATTTAAACAATCCAACTACTTTGTAGCTTTGGAAATTACATAGCATAATAAGGAGGAAATTAAAGTTTTTATTATTAATTTTTAAAAGTAAAATAACGGTATGCTAAGTGCATAGACGTCCATGTGTTGCATAGGGCCAAATTCAAGTTGAAGTAGTAGTCGTTTAGTAGTAGTAGTCGTTAGTTCAGAAACAACACACACAAGTTGTATAGTCACAGGGGGACTGTTTATTCCTTCCTAGGCTCGTGGGTAATTTTCAGATAGAAGAGAGAGAGAGAGAGAGAGAGAGAGAGAGAGAGAGAGAGAGAGAGTATGGTCAAACTATTCTATCGTAAGTCATATTCAGTGCTACTATCTCAAACCCTTACAGGGAACCGGGAGCCATTTCTGACTTCCACCAGAGACCAGCCGAAAAAGGAACGTTCTTCTTGCTCCGTTTCTCGTCCCCGGGGTCACATCCGTTTTTATTTTTAAATCTATTTCTGGGGTCATTCCTCGGTCAATTACTGGCAACCCGTTGAATGTTTACTCTTCCAAATTTTAACCTTTGTTCTTATTTCTTTTTCTTCTCCAGAAATCCGAATACCGTTTTATTTTTCAATTCCCGAATTCTCCGTAGACCATAATAATTACGCTACGCATGATTGGGTTTTTGGCGACTAAAATGGCGCCCCATCAGGCACACCTCGGCTTGTCTGGTGAAGTGGGTGTGTGGACACCTAGCATCACAAAAACAAGATCTGTCAAAGGACGGAAGAGCTCCTAGGGAGCAAACGGTCATCTACATCGATTATAGTTGGATTGGAATACTTACTAATCATATCAATCCCCAAATGGGGTAGACGGGGCTCCTTAGTCTTCCATGTCAATCCATCTAGAAAAGGAAAAGTGTGTTATA
The DNA here is from genome assembly GCA_023376005.1 of Doryteuthis pealeii. NCBI lineage: Eukaryota > Metazoa > Mollusca > Cephalopoda > Myopsida > Loliginidae > Doryteuthis > Doryteuthis pealeii. The sequence goes on along the minus strand of CM042167.1, from coordinate 58,317,954 downwards.
ACTCACGTTGCATAATTGTGTGGAGAGGGCTTTTGACAAGCCCTGTAACGAGAATTTTTTTTTCAGATCATGGGATGGAAAAATACCAGTAACGGCTATAGCCCCCAACTGACCCCAGCGACGCGAATCTGCGAGTCACGTGATAGAGTTAGTGAGTCAGTTTTCAACCAGACGTCAGGCAGAGAGGTTGTAACTCAAACCGCGCGGTGAATCAGGGCAATGCAGTAATAAAATCTTTGATCAAAGAAAAACAAAGTCTTCTAGTTGATTAATGCTTGACTTGAAAAGAAGCCCTTAATTAGAAAAAGACAAGGAGAGACTAGACAACGACAGGCCAAAAGAAAGAAGATGAAACATCCACTAGACAAAGAAGCAAGTAAGTCACAGTCTTAACTCTATTTGGCTGCCTGTCTCGATGTATATACCCAAGAGGGTATACAACACTCATTCCAAGAAAAATCTAGGTAAGTAAGCCTCGAATTAAAATCCAGAGCTAGACTTCCTAAAGGTGTGTGATGCTGAACTATCCAGCAACAAGACATTGCTATAATATATTATATAGCTTATCTGAAACCCAAGTAAAAATGGCTTGGAAGACAGACATTCACCTTGTGCCTGTCCCAGACTCTGCCATCTACCTCCTCCAAAAACTTTGGCAACCCCCCCAAAACTTTTTTTCTCTCTTGTCACTGTTGGCACTCCTCGACCAATCATAACCCAACGGGTCAGCCTTTCACACGTCATCCTAAATTCTAGGTAATTTCGACTGCTGGTTTAGTAATGGCCAAAACGGAGTATTGCATGTCATCGACTACTCAGCCACCAGGATTCCGTGTTTCAGCGTTACGGGTCACTACCCACGGCATACAGGTAGCCGCATTGGAGAGATATTACTCCTCTTCCAACGACAGTCTTCACTCACAATCTTCCTTTCACTATTTGCCTTGTTGGCCCTCATCGACCAATCAGAAACCAACAGGTTAGCCTTTCACACGTCATCCAAAATTCTCTCTTGTCACTGTTGGCACTCCTCGACAATCATAACCCAACGGGTCAGCCTTTCACACGTCATCCTAAATTCTAGGTAATTTCGACTGCTGGTTTAGTAATGGCCAAAACGGAGTATTGCATATCATCGACTACTTAGCCACCAGGATTCCGTGTTTCAGCGTTACGGGTCTACCCCACGGCATACAGGTAGCGCATTGGAGAGATATTACCTCTTCCAACCGACAGTCTTCACTCACAATCTTCCTTTCACTATTTGCCTTGTCGGCCCTCATCGACTAATCAGAAACCAACAGGTCAGGTCACTGTTGGCAATCATAACCCAACGGGTCAGCCTTTCACACGTCATCCAAAATTCTAGGTAATTTCCACTATTACATAACGTATAACTAAAATCTTGTTTTTTTACATCTCATTATTTTTTTAAGTCGTCGTCGAGATGGCTTAAGGTCGGTATCAGCCAGACTGCGAGGGAGCCTATCCCCTTTTCACAAGCAATAGAACAAGGAGATTGTTTTATTAGCGTCAGAGACAGAGTGCCATACCTACAATTAGCTCTTTACTTTACTGCACATATGATACGCTGAGTAGCCGTTATTGAACCAGGAACCTTGAGTTTTCTAGCCGGACACTCTACCGACTGAGATAAACCGGCAGTTCAAAAAAAAAAAAAAAAAAAAGAAAGGAAAAAGAAAGAAATGAAGGTGTGAAAAAGAAAAAGAGTGAATAGACATTTCCATGTCTTTAAATCTGAGATTTTCTTTTTCGAAAAGTGAACTTTTCAGTTAAGTACAATTCCTTTGTCGTTATCATATCTAACTATTATATCAAGTAATTCATTTATTCAATTATTCTGTATTAAATGGTTTGTTAAATCTGATATTTTCGTGTCTGTTGTTTAATTTGAATGTGATTTGAATCTGAGAGAAATTCTTTTTGTCAATTATTTCAAGATTCTTATATATGTTGGTAAAGAAAAAGCTTTTGCGATTATAAATCTATTTCTACCCACAGTATCATATATATATATATATATATATATATATATATATATATATATATATATAATGGACTCTCCCGTCGATTATCAATGTATGAGGGTTCATACACACAATAAACTCCCACACAGTGATTTGTTTATAGTGGTGAAGGCTTGTGTTGGACCATCCACACTTTTTGCCAGAGTCGATAGGAAAGAATTGGTGCATAAAGGTTTGCCACAAACCCAATCAACGACCGACCTCAGGAATTTTGAATTGAGAGTTATCCCTCTCCTAGACTGGTCACCTACCCAAGGCTGAAGAGCCCAGTCTGCCCTACTATTTAACCCATAGTTGGAGGGAGAATATATGAATTCATACCTTTCCCAAGGGTATTAGCGCTATGTGAAATGCGAACAGCTTCGTCTCGGATTTCAACTCGAATCGACGAGTCCATTTGCCACGACTCTAATCACTAGCTCACGCGCCTCCATATATATATATATATATATATATATATATATATATATATATATAATTTGATATATTGAAAAAACAAATGATGTTTACAAATGCTTGGGATCATCAGGAGAGAAACGCTGCACATTCTCTCCTGATGATCCCAAGCATTTGTAAACATCATTTGTTTTTTCAATATATCAAATTCATATATATATATATATATATATATATATATATATATATGTGTGTGTGTGTGTGTGTATATGTATATATGTATATTATATATATATAAATATATATATATATATATATATATATATATATATATATATATATATATATATATATATATATATATATATATGCGTAAATCAACAGGTTATCTGGTGTTAGGAATAATTCTAAGCTGGACCTTATTTAACAACGGAATTTTAAAGTTAGCCTTGTCCAAGTTAAGAACTAAATGTACAAATAATTCCAGAATTATATCCAAAGTAATATATTTGGTAAAGCAGCAAGCATAATACCGGTTATATTTGTAGTTATAGATTTATTTCCACCCATATGCATATGGACATATATATATATATATAGGTTTCATCAAGCTGCTACTTTATATAAAATACCGGTCCATATACAGATATTTGGTTTGGTTTGGTTTGTTTTGTTTTACGGCATATCAACCTCAGTGGGTTATTTAATGCCGACAAAGTTGTGAAATGAATTCAGTCTTAATGCATAATACAATTTTGTTTATAAACTCGTTTTTTCTATTCAACCCATAGATGGGACCCTAACAGGTAAAACCACTCCGGGTCAGAGTGGACCAGGGAGCAATGGTGATGAAGGGTGCTCCACATTCCCCAAACCTCCAAAACTGGAACCTCACCATCAGATAGAGTTTAACGTCATCCTGAGGACATGTAGACCCTCAGTCCCCGCCTTCTAGCACCCATATGATAAAAGGGTTGGGGGTTGCCATAAAGGCAATTGGGTTGGGAAAATCATATAGGTGCTAGGGCTTGACGTGATCAGCCGATTGATCGGAGGGGGCCTCTCCGACCGCCCATCTAGCCCAAGATAGGGCCAAAGTGCCATATACATATAATACACATTATTCTAAGGAAGTGAACATTTCCTTCATTGTTGATTTTTATCCTCGGAAACTCAGCTTCGATCTTAATACTCAAGATTCCCTAATTCGAAGACAAGTTTTGTGAGTTTAAGAAGAAACACCCGAATAACGTCTGACGGCTCATCAACCAAAACATTGGGCACATAACAATAAAGCTGAGGACAAGAGTCCGAAAAATCCAAATAATACAAAAACTCAAGCCTCGTCTAAAAAATTCAGACAAATAATACAGCTTCAGACTCGATACTTTGTGGATATACCTTGTATCCCTTTGTGTGATTGGAGGTATGTGGCCGTACATCTGCTATATAAAACTGATCCTGTGTCATATCATACTCGGGATGGAGGACTAGGTTAAAATGTATGTCTATACAGTGGGGTGCAAACGTAGGTATACAACAGTATCACACAGATGAAATTAGTAGCATATTATCTTAAGTGTCCCCATTTTGTAAAATTTTGGTGTCATTAGCCATATTTAATTGTAACTGATAATTAATATGTTATTAATAATAATTAATGTTCTTACACGTATATGTAACATTTGTTTGTTTGTAAAATAAATGCAATGAGTATTGCATGTGGGTTTTTTATACCCACTTTTGCACCTCCTGTATGCCTATCATAGGCAGTATTTTGAAGTAAATTAACGTTTCATTCATTGTTAATTTCCATCTTGGGAAACACAGCTTCGATCTCGATACTCAAGGTACCCTAGTTTGGAGAGAAGGTTCGTGGGTTAAACACCCGGAGAGGGTTGGAAGATATATCAACCGCAACTTTGTGTGCATAACAATAAAGCTGAGGACAATAGTCCGAAAAATCCAAATAATCCAAAATATCAAATCTCATCCAAACATTCTGACAAATAATACAGCTTCAGACTCGATACTTTGGGGATACAGTTTGTATCCCTTTGTGTGATCGGAGGTATGTGGCCGTACATCTGCTATATAAAACTGAGCTTGTGTCATATCATACGCGTAATAGAGGACTTGGTTAAAATGTGTGTCTATAGACATAACATACACAGTAATTTGAAGTAAGTTAACGTTTCTTTCATTGTTAATTTCCATCTTGGGAAACGCAGCTTGGATTTCAATAGTCAAGGTACCCTAATTCGAAGAGAAGGTTCGCGACTTCAACAGCCGGAGAGGGTCGGAAAGTATATCAACCACAATATTGTGTGCATAACAATTAAACTGAGGACAACAGTCCGAAAAATCCAAATAATACAAAATATCAAGTCTAATCCAATAATTCTGACAAATAATACCACTTCAGTCTCAATACTTTGTGGATACACCTTGTATCCTTCATAAATATCCACTGTCAATTGCATTATTATAACTGAATAGCTTATTAAGTGAAAAAAAAGTGAGCTGATATATTCAATATGGTTGATTTTATTATTAAGAGCCACCCACATTTTTATCCGACGTTTCGTATTTGTGAGTTTTCAATTACCCTCACTCAACTCGAGAAATAAACAATTTATAAGTTTTACTAAATAATCGCCTTCGAGGCTAAAGATAATGATGATTGCATTTTGCAGAGACGAGAGAGACAACTATAAGCGACGCCATTGGCCGTAAAGCTGACTCTACTTGAAATCTTTTATAAAGAAGTTAGAAATAAAATTAAATGAAACTACAGTAGTGTTTTTATTTAACTAAGGCCTCCACCACGAGTAAGATATGACATAAGCTCAGTTTTATACAGCATATATGCGACCACATGCCTCCTATCACACAAAACATCAAGTAAGAAAAACTAGAAATAAAATGAAATGAAATAAAATTACGGTAATATTCTTATTTAATTAAGGCCTCCATCAGGAGTAAGATATGACATAAGACTAGATTTATATAGATGAAGTACGGTCTCATGTCTCTTATCACACACAAAATTCAAGTAAGAAAAAACTAGAAATAAAATGAAATGAAATAAAATTACGGTAATATTCTTATTTAATTAAGGCCTCCATCAGGAGTAAGATATGACATAAGACTAGTTTTATATAGATCATGTACGGTCTCATGTCTCCTATCACACACAAAATTCAAGTAAGAAAAAACTAGAAATAATATGAAATAAAATAAAATTACGGGAATATTCTTATTTAACTAAGGCCTCCACCACGAGTAAGATATGACATGAGCTCAGTTTTATACAGCATATATGCGACCACATGCCTCCTATCACACAAAATATTCATGTAAGAAAAACTAGAAATAAGATGAAATAAAATGTACGGTCTCACGTCTCCTATCACACACAAAACTCATGTAAGAAAAACTAGAAATAAAATGAAATAAAATAAAATTACGGTTACATTCTTATTTAATTAAGGCCTCCACCACGAGTAAAATACGACATAAGCTCAGTTTTATACAGCAGATGTACGGCCACATGCCTCCTATCACACAAAACATTCAAGTAAGAAAAAACTAGAAATAAAATGAAATAAAATAAAATTACGGTT
>CM042167.1:58304384-58306884 GCA_023376005.1 Doryteuthis pealeii | reverse complement strand
AACTCTAAAACGTGAGATGACTCAGAATCGAAATCTTTCATACACCTTAATATCCTTCTAACTAAGAAACATACCAAATTTGGTTATTGATTTTTCTGATTAAAGGATATGATTAATTGATTAAGCCAAAATCATATATACAAAAAGTGTTTGAAAAAATATATTTAAAAACACTCAATGTTAGGAATACATTTAAAAAAATGATATTTTAAATGTAAACAAAAAGAAAAATATTTCCTAAAATGAAGAAACATTGTACTATACGAATTATCAGCGATTTTAAAAATTTAATTAATCATTTTCCTCTCTTTTATTAAAGATTTGATAGATCATATTCTCTCTCTTACTCCTGTTTTCTCTTTCTCCCGCCCTCTCTGGTGTTACCTATTTTTTTAAAAGTCCGGTCATGGACCGGGTACTTTTGCTCGTATATATATATATATATATATATATATATATATATATATATATCCGTTTTGAAATCCAATTTTACCTCTCTGAGTCTAATTGCTTAACCAAGGTTAAAGAACCCAGTTTGCCCTACTATTTATCCATAGCTGCAGAGAGAATAGTTGGATTTATACCTTTCCCAATGGTATTAGGGCTATGGGAAATGCAAACAGCCTCGTCCAAGATTTGAACTCCTCGTTGTGTCTATTTTCTATGTGGGTAAACATTACACCACGCACCCGAAGGTTACTGTATCATATATTATATATGAACGTCTTCTTTAAATAAAGTTTTCTATTTCATAACTATTTTGTTGCACCAAATCCAATGAATTTCAAATACCTACTATTGTATGAAGATTTAATAAGAATATCATTTAAATAAATCGGTCTCACATTTTGGCTGGGACAATAATTCAAATTTGTATTGTATGCATTGAAATGCACATACAGTAATGAAATATAATCATATAAAAGGATATATATATATATATATATATATATATATATATATATATTTGTCTGTGTCTATATATATATATATTATATATTATATATATATATATACACACACTTGACTAAACGTGACCCGTTATTAGGTCACCCATTGAGCTCTGGATAGATAATTGAGATTAGGGAAAAGTGAGTTTGCAAAGTGAATTGAATTTTTAAAAATAAATACGCCCGGACAAAACATTATATATTCATATATACAGTGTAAGAAGCACTTTTCAAATTCCCAAACACAGCCAGGTCTATCTATCTATCTATCTATTTATATATATATATATATATATATATATATATATATATATATATATTATATATATATATACATGGTGCTATGCAATAACTTGTTGCTTGGCTGTTGTTTTTTATTGGGGTGTCTACTAAAGGTTTACGAGTGTCCCCCACCGTGGCTGGGAGATGGTGGCTTGCCCTGTCGTGCTTTTGAATACGTATCCTGACGTGCAAATATACGTCAGGGTTGTACGGAGTTGAATGTAATGGAGTGCGAAAGGGTTTCTGGGTCTTGATGGGAGTGTAAGTACTAATTTACTTCAGTAGACTATGAATTCAGGTGCGTAAATGTTTACCATAATCTAGCGGGCAGATATTAGTGGTACTAGTACAAAATTAAAAAAACCGCCCCGAGCGATGTAAAAATAGATTTTTGAAATATATTGCCTACGGGGTGGGAGCAAAAATTCAATGTCAGCGAGATTGTACCCTAAGTAAGTAAAATCATCAAATTCATTAAAGGATTAAAAAATAAAACAATTTGAAATGTAAACTTTAAATATATATTAAAATAAAACAAACTATATATAAATATATGATACCAGTCATGTATTTATTAAAACTTGATTAAAAAAACAATGACGACTGTCTAATGTTGCATGTTCAAATTTTGAGTGTATTAATTCTATGTTATGACGATTTTGGGTAATGTGACGTAAAGAGTGACGTAATTTTTGTTACAGACAAAAACCGGAAGCGAATCTCCGTTATTAATAGTTATCAAATAAAGTCCAATGTATATATTTTTCTTTTCTCAACTGGGATTAATACTTTTGATAAAATGAAACTCACAAGAAAACATATAAAAATCTTCTGATATAATTATTCAGACTCTTATCTGTATAGAAAAAAAAAAGTAAAAACCGTTTTTTGTCGGTTCATTTTTTCCTATTTCATAAAATAAGATAAGGGGCGTGTAGACCTCATAAAAATATTCCCTCTAATGGTTTGGAGGTTGATTTTGAAGGCTATCACAATACAGTTGAAAAGAAAAAATATAATAAGGTAACAATGGTGTTGTTTGTTAACCTGTAATTTATTCTTGATATTTCGTGATAAAATCTCTTTTTCAGAAGAACACTGGAACTGAAATCGTTTTATCTCGAAATATCAAGAATAGATTACAGGTTAACAAACAACACCATTGTTACCTTATTATATGTTTTCTTTACACCTGCATTGTGATAGCCTTCAAAAACCTCCAAACCAATATATACAAAATGCTTCAAGCAAATTATAAAACTTTCTTA
>CM042167.1:58276884-58299384 GCA_023376005.1 Doryteuthis pealeii | reverse complement strand
AAGCCCTGCTGATATTTAATGTGTGTATATATATATATATATATATATATATATATATATATATATATATATAATATTTTGTCGTTAATTATTTTATTTTCGAAGTTTCCTCCGGACATATAGCTTCACACAACTGCCCTTTATATATGCATAGATAGATTAGAAAGACCAACGAAAGAAAATTAGAACACATATAAAAAGATTACACTTGTTTTAATTATATTTTAATTGGTTTCTATATAAGAATCATTCATACGATTGATTTTAATATATTTGTGAAAAAAGCAATAATATTAGAGATCAATTACACCGAGTAATTCTTTTGGTAATTTATGAGGTAGTGCGTCCCGGTCTCCTGCCTCAAAAATTGCTACCCGGTGACTATCAAAATAACGACCCCCCACTCGTCGTAATTCTTGTTTAGATATGAAGATGGATATATAGTTTGGAATAGATTGAGATAGATAAACAAACAAAATAATATAGACAGATATGAACAAATGGAGATAGATAGATATTTTCGACAAGTAAATGTATTTGGGTGGGGGGTCGCTTCTTTTTTTGTCGTAATTCTTGTTTATTTAAACTAAAAAATTGGACATTAAACAAACATGAATAAAAGAAAATCTTAGTATTTAAAGTATTATAGATAAATTGAGATAGATAGATAGATATGAAGATGGATAGTTTTGAATAGACTGAGCTGGGTCGTTATTTTAATAGTCACCGGGTAGCAATTTTTGAGGCAGGAGACCGGGATGCACTTCCTCATAAATTACCATTCTTTTTTATAAACCTGGTTTTGATAAAATCAGTATGCAAATTAACCATACCATATATTAGGTAAACCTTTATTTCAATTTATATGGTGATTATATTTGACGGGTACTATGCTAAGGCTAAGTTTGTAAAATTTAAGAGCGAAGCTATAAAATAAAATAAAATAAACTTTGAAGGTCATATTATGTTATCACGTTAAGGTTTCTAAGTACCCTCCTTGGGGTGAAAATAAGATAACACTATTTATTTATTTATTTATTTATCGCAGAGATCTGGATAGTGAATTAAGACAATTCCCTGATGGTGATGAAGAGAGAGAAAGCAATTATCGTCCTGTAGTAGCTGACGAGATATCTCGCGAGAAATGCAATTGTCCTGAAGCTGCTAATGAATGATCGCTCAAGTAATTTACATGTCCTGGTTCGCCTGCGATCGTTGGCAATCGTCCCGATACGGATTAGAAGAGAATTCGTAAAGGGCAAAATGAGAAAACCACGTTTATCCTGAAGCAACCCACACTGTTATCTCAAGAGATTTTTTTTCTTTTTCTTCTTCTTTTGTCCCCGGGTTTTCTTATTTGCATGGTGTAATGGTTAATGAGCTCAGCTAGCAGACCATTGCTAACGTGTTAGAATATAACATTAGACTTAAAACCACCCTTTTAGCCAGCCTGGAATCTCCTTATACTACAACCAACCTTATAGCAGTCCTGCAATCTCTTTAGACGACAAACACCGTGGGAGCGTGGTGTAGGATAGGGTAATCTGTAATTTTATTATCAATATTATTATTATTATTATCATTGATTTTACCATTATTTTTTTTCATTCCTCTAATTCCTCTAATTCATCTCATTTCTTCTTCTTCTTCTTCTTCTTCTTCTTCTTCTTTCTTCTTCTTCTTCTTCTTCTTCTTATTCTTCTCTTCTTCTTCTTCACTTATATCTTCTTCTTCTTCTCCTTCTTCTCTTCTTCTTCTTCTTCTTCTTTCTTCTTCACTTTATATTCTTCTTCTCTCCTTCTTCTTCTTCTTCACTTATATCTTCTTCTTCTTTCTTCTTCTTGTTCTTGTTCTTGTTCTTGTTGTTTTGTTGTTTTCTTCTTCTCTTCTTCTTCTTCTTCTTCTTCTTCTTCTTTTGTCCTTCTCCTTCTCCTTCTCTCTTTCTTGTTCTTCTTCATCTTCTTCTTCATATTCTTCTTCTTCTTCTTTTTTTCTTCCTTCTCCATCTCTTTCTCCTCTTCTCTCTCCTCCTTCTCCTTCTTCTCTTCTTCTTCTTCTTCTCCTCCTCCTACTTCTTCTTTTTCAGCCTTCTTCTTCTTCTTCTTCTTCTTCTTCTTCTTCTTCTTCTTCTTCTTCTTTTTTCTTCCCTCTCCTTTTCCTTTTCTTCTTCTTCTTCTTCTTCTTCCTCTCATCGCATAATGGTTAGTAGACCATTGCTAGCGTGTTAGAATACCGATACCTCATCATCTTGTATAACAAATAGTGAAAATTGTCACCTCTATTTATGAACATTTCCAACAGTATCATCCCCAATAGGGGGCGGGGGGTCTCAGCTATTGGCCGTGGGTGTTGACCAATGATGCTTAAGTATGGAACCGTGGTGGTCGACTAGTCCATGACATGCAACACCACTTTCATCGGCTGTTCCCGTCAAGCCTTAGGACCTATATGATTGTCCCAATCCTATTGCTTTTATTGCAAGCCCCAATCATATACGTATTAAAAGGCCACGGTCGAGGGTCTTAATGTCCTGGGAATGGCGTTAAACTCTATATAATAGTAAAGTTCCACTTCTGGAACTCTGGGGAATGTGGAGTACCCCTTCATCCCCATTACTCACGGGTCCACTCAGACCCGGAGAGGTGGGGCCCTAACAGGTACCACTTATCGGTTAAATAGAAAGAATTGAGTGTAAAAATGTGTTTTAAAATGATTAAGTTAAAAAAATTGAGTACCCTTAAAAAATAAATTAAAACAAAAACATCTTCGGCATAAGATAGCCCAACAAGTGCTGACATGCTGTAAAAGCCAACCAACCAACGAACCTAACAGTAGCAGCCATTACCGGTAAGAATTAGCCAATGAGAGACGAAGACAGAAAGCATCTAAGATCATTTGCCACTATCCTCAAAACTATTGTTAAGTTGAACGCTCTGCGAGGAACAACAGAACCTACATTGCTATCTCCAGATATCTTCTTCTTCTTCTTCTTCTTCTTCTTCTTCTTCTTCTTCTTCTTCTTCTTCTTCTTCTTCTTCTTGTTGTTGTTGTTCTTCTTCTTCTTCTTCTTCTTCTTCTTCTTCTTCTTCTTCTTCTTTCCCCTGGATTTCTTATTTGCATGGAGTAAGAGTTAATGACCCCGGTTAGCAGATCATTACTAGCGTGTTACAATACCAATACGTCTTGATGGACTCATCTAAGGTATAGTTATTTACTATGCTTAGATGTAGCAAAAGGCCAGAAGTATTGGGCACCCAGTGAGAATCGAACTCACAAAAATGATCTGCAAATCTAACTTGCTAACCATTATGCCACTTTAGGTGCCCATATAGTTATTTACTAAGCTTAGCTTAATGTGACAGTTAAAAATTGGCCAATGAGAGACGAAGACAGAAAACATTTAAGATCGTTTGCAACTGTCCCCAAATAAATTGCTAAGTTGAACTTTCTCCGAGGAAACACCAGAACAACTGAACCTCAACTCAATACATATTAACGGATACCAACATACTCGGGTTTACCAACTGGATTCTAAGGACAAGAAAATAACTGAAACCTTATAATGGTGATCAAGATTTTAACGCCACTAGACATATTTCTTTTTTTTTAATTTTTAGATGAAGCTCTGATAATCATATTGCAAATCCTTACAGAACACTAAAAAATATCTTAGTCATATTTCGTAAAAGATAATGGACACATTCAACAGAAATAAATCACTTGTATAACAATGGACTGGATTGTGACTGAAGATATTTCCCATCTAGAATTTCCCAAGTTTTTTTTTCTGAGTCTGGCACGTAGATCTCATTAATTACTCTAACTGGTATGTCTAAGAGATTATCCATCTAAACACTGGGCTACCTTCGATGATCTAACGGGGTCGATATACTCGTTAATTGACCTGTGAATCGATCATCTTAACAATTGGTATCACATCATCTCATTTTATTGGAAAAAGAGAATTAATCATAATCTATCTCCCTCTCACTTTCCCTTCCTGTCCTCACCCCTCCTCTCTCTCCTCTCTCTCTCGTCTCTCTCTCTCTCTATATATATATATATATATATATATATATATATATCATGCTAAAGCTGAGATGATCACCTTTTATTGCCTAAAGGCTTTTTTTCTGTTTAGTTTAATGACACAAAATTTATACTAGAATATACCTTGCTTTTGGAATTAACTTATGCTTGAAAAACTCCATTTTAATTGGTTTTAATTAGTCGTAATTAGCAATTATCTCAAGAACTGGCCAATCTCTCGCTTATATTCTACATATTACTTTCACCCTCTATCTATATCTTGATTACCTTCTCTGTATATGAATATTAGTCTATCTGTGTAAGAAAGAGGTGGAGANGCTTCAATCAATCATTTATATTTCAAACCGAAAAAAAAAAGATACAAAAAAAGTTAAAAAAATAAATTGCAAATACTTTCCCTCTTTACTTTTCACTTTGAATTTTTAAATACTTCCCAATAATATACTTTTATATGTGTATAGATTCAGATGACTGCAATCATGTTAAGTATCTGGCAGCCATCCTCGTCCCAGATGTAAATGAATAAGTAACAAGCAATAAGAATCCGGATAACAGTATTCCTTGTAGAGTCCCTGTCCAAGGAATCCAAATGTCAATAAATAATCTCATGAGATCATCTATTAATACAGCAGAAGCAGCTAGCAAAGATGCCAGTATGGGAACAATAAGAATCTCTCTCAGGTCACGTGTTTATATGTCGAGCTCTATAAGTAGAATACCAATACCTTATGCTATATATATCACAAAATCCAACAGTTCACCTCTCAAGAGTTTCCAATGGCTCACTTGTCACCATTCATTCTATCAATCATCGTCCTAACAAGTCTCCAACGGTATCCAGTATCCGAACAGAGCTGATAAAGTTTATACTGGTTGACCATAATGGTATTTCGATGTGTAAGGGTCCATAGAAAACATCACTGATTTAAAACCTGTATTTTGTTTATTTTTGTTGTTTATTGCTTTTTTTTTGGGGGGGGGCATCAGAGTTGACTCAGCTATGATTTTTCAAGCAAGCCCAAAGAACTAAACCCATTCACAATGTTTTTTCAAAGAAAAATCATACTGAAGCCGACTTTTGTTTTGGCTCCAGTTATTTTATAAAAAGTAAAGTTCTCGGCGGTGGCCTAGAGGAGTATCATGCATACAGCGGAGGGAGTACTATCCCCTGTTTCAGTGCTATAGCAAGGAGATTTTTAGCGTCTGAAGTAGAGCGCCCCCCCTCCATCAGATCCTCATTTTACCACACAGATCCCTGTGCCTACTCATACGCTGAGCTGGCGAGGGCCATTTTCGAACAGAACCGTGAGGCTCCAGCCGAACATCTAACGTAGTCTGCTGTAAATAAATAGAACACATGAGTTAGTAATAAAAAAAATTGAAATATAAAAATTCGGAAACATGTCTGATTTACATGATTACTAAACTACTTAAAAAAATAGATTAGGTAAATCTGTAATTAAAAATATTTCATGGGTAAGGTATTACTGAGTTTTCTAGATATTCAAAAATTATGGAATCTTATTAAAATGTCAAACTTTGACTCCCTCACACTTTAAGTGAAAAAAGTTTTCTTCAGGTTTTTATTAACGAAACCAACTATTCATTATAAAAAGAATTAATTGCTTAATAACGTGCTAAAAATCTCATTTCCATTTTGGTAATTTATTTTATCTTAAATCTAAAAAGGGACAAGTTTTCTTACTAAATAAGAGATTAATTCAAATCAACTTATTGGTAAGTAGATAAATTGTCTTTAAATTGTTTCCCCTTTCCAATAATCCAAATAAGTTAAGCTGCGAATAATTAAAATCAACTTATTTTGTATAAAATCCAGATTTGTGATGTTTTGGGATTAAAAACTGTACGAATTAAATAGGAAAAAAAGCAATACCTTTTTATGGTAACTATGTTTTTTGTCGTAATGTTAATATATGCCTATCTGATTTACATTTATTTTTATGTTCCTACAGTTTTTAATACAAAACAATAAATCAAGAGTTTATGGTAGAAAATAAGTGATAAAAATAAATTTTCAGCTACCAAATTATCCAGTTTATTGTCTCAATAATAATTTCATTTTATTTATTCTTTTAGAAACAAAATGTCTTTCATTTAGTTTAAATGTCATTTACATTTAATTCCACTTATTTACATTTTGAAATTATCAGGCATATTTCTTCTTTATTAAATTATACTGCCAAAATGTTGGTGCATATCGCATAAATGCGTCCTGTCTCCTGCCCCCAAAAAAAACGCTACATGAACTGCTGAAAATCAGACCCGTTCTACTTATTGAAATCCCTAGCTGTTGAAGGCGTTTTCCCGTAAAGTTAATGCGAAACACGGTCGTATTTGTTTAGAATTCGTGACAGTTGTTTGAATTAAAATAAATGAAAATACCGAAAAAAAAAAAATTAAAGCAGGGAATATATGCATTATTTGTCGAAAAGTAGTACGCATAAGGGCATCGTTTAAAAAAAAGCAATTCGTCCAAAAGCTGTTGTTTTCACTGTTTAAGTTAATGCCCTAAAAAACTGTAGCACAACATTTTAAGAAAAACTTTATAACTGAAGTAGCACTTTTTTATTTATGTGCACTCAATAAATGATAAAAAAAAATGTGAATATATATAAATTCGGAAACAGTCTGATTTAAAAAAACAATGGGATTATTTTTAAAACTTATTCTTTAATAGATTAGTTCTAAATCTTTAATTTTCAAAAATACTTCATGTGAAGTAAACTGTAGTTACTGAGATTTCTAGATATTCAAAAATTATAGATTTATTTCAAATGAGCCAAACGTTTTCTTCCAAGCCACAGTTTTTCATTACTACTGTACGCCTGCCACAACTTGACACTAACATAGCGCCTAGAGATAAGCTAAGATGGAACTGCTCAAGATGCAATATGTAAGTTTAAACAAGTTGTGAGAAGCAACACTATACACGAGAAAGCAGCTGTTTAGCCTTCCCACCCACTTATCACACAAACATCCGAGTAGATGAACAGGACATGCTGGGACACTGCTGGAGAAATCTAGGACAAACTCGTAAGTGATTATTTCCCTATGGAAACCAGCACACAGGCACGCCAGTGTGGACCGTTGAGCAAAGATGTACATTGACCAACTCTGCGCAGATACTGGATTCTGTGCAGAGGACCTCCTGAGAGTAAGGAATGATAGGGTAAGTTGATGAGAGATCGTCATGGATATCCATGATTAGAATCCGTATTAACGGTAATTAGAAATTAACTAATCAAGTGACCCTTCTCTTGTTTTTTCCTTCGGTCAAATGAAAATATTTACTCCAGTGAAATTAACTTATTTGGTCAGTTCAGGAAAACTTTAAATTAGCGAAATCACATTATAATATGATTTTTTCAACAATCTATCCCGAGCCCAATGGGTGACTCAACGGGTCACGTTTTTTCTAGTATATATATATATATATATATATATATATATATAAAATATATATATATATATATATATATATATATATATATATATAATATCTCGATTTATACCACATAATAATATATCTATGGAAATAATAATAAATCATTAAAAAATTCGAATAAGTAATAAATCTCTCACTCTCTTTAGCTAATTCACCCCCTCTCTCTCTCTCTCTCTCTCTCTCTGTGACTATTTCTCCTATTTCTTTCTGTAATAAATAATTAATAAAATAAGAAAATATGATAAATCATTTAAAAAACTACAACTTAGAATAAATAAATCATCAACTGACTCGATCTGTCCCTGCCCCCCTTGTCTCTTTCTCTGTCTGTCAGTATGTCTGTCTTTCCATCTGTCTGTCTGTCTGTCTTTTTCAATCTGATAAATAAATCATAAACTCTCTTACGTAGTCTCTCCGTCCAGTCGAGTGGGGCTGTAGAATACACTGATGCCCCGCCCCTCTGCAGACGAGGAAAATCACCCCCCAATGGCGCCATTTGTTGGCCATGGGTGATGAACCGTGATGTTTAATGATTGAACCCTGTTGGCTTAGCCACTTTGCCCTTAATTTGGCTAGATGGTCGGTCTGAGGGGTCCGCTCTAATCTATGGGCTGGTCACCTAGATGGTCGTCCCGACCTTATTGCCCTTATAACAAGCCCCAACCCTTTTTATCATATATGTGCTAGAAGGTGGTGGCTGAGGGTCTTACTGTCCCAGATATGACGTTAAACGTAATGGTAAAGTTCCAATTTTGGAGCTCTGGGGTATGTGGAGTATTACTGCATTAGCATTACTCCCAGGACCACTTTGACTCGCAGTGCTAGTACATTTCAGGTTCCCATCTATGGGTTAAATACGAAACATTTCTTTAAAATATTGAATCTAAAAAAATAATACTCATGAAGCAAGGAAAAAACAAAATGTCTTTGGCCTAAAATAACCCAAAAAGGGTTGACATGGCGTAAAATCCAACAAACGAAAAGTCCAAACCTCTGGCCTATGTCTTATATTTCTCTCTCTTATAGATAATAAATGCTAAAAGATAACGGAAAAATAATAAAATAAAAAATATTTAAAAAATTGAGTTAAAAAACTGAGTGCCTATCAAGAATGAATTAAAGCAAAAACGTCTTCGGCATAAAATAACCCAACAGGAGTTGACATGCCGTAAAACCCAACAGTAGCAGTCCTTGTTGGCCAATAAGATACGAGGACAGAAAGCATTTAAGATCGTTTTCGATTTCTCTTTCTAATAAATAATAAATAATATAAGATATCGGAAAAAAGAAACAAAACATAGACTTCTCTCTTCTCTCTCTCTCTCTCTCTCTCTCTCTCTCTCTCTCTCTCTCTCTCTCTCTATCTATCTTCTATCTCTTTCTCTCTCTCACTCACTCACTCTCTCTCTCTCTCTCTTTCTCTCTCTCTTTCTATCTCTCTTTTTCTTCTCCTCTCTCTCTCTATCTCTCTCTCTCTCTCTTCTCTCTCTCTCTCTCTCTCTCCCTTATAAGTTTCTTCTACTTCTCCAGCGATGTCCAATATGTCGCATAAAATAATTAGCATTCAATTAGTATTCAAGAAAATTATTCCAACATTCTTAATGCTATTAACATCAATTAACGGAGACTGTTGCATAATCTACGGTAGCATAGATTATTGACAACACCGTGTTGCGAAAATGGAAAGATACAAACCGTTGGAGCTTTTGACCCCACAGGCGGAAAACCCGTGAAGTCACGTGGGGGCTGGTTAGGTCGTCAGTACCGGCTAGGATGTCAGGCAAGAAGGATGTTCTTGCCTAGCTGGACTCATCACCTCACGCGCGCTGTGTTAGATAGCAAAGAAACTTAGTTAAGTAAATGAAAGGTATTTAAAGGAACAGTATGGCGTTCTTGGTTGATGCATACATTAGTTAGAAGATCGACCAACAAGAAGAAAGAAAATGAATCAAGAAGAAGAGATAGAATACAACATGGTGACTGGACGATCACAGATGACCAGAGAAGAAGAAAGAAGAAGTAATGCAATTATGCATCTCATCTCTCTGATACCTCTCTCTCTCTCTCTCTCTCTCTCTCCTCTCTTCCTCTCTCTCCTCTCTCTCTCTCTCTCTCTGTGTGTGCTGTAACACTGTGTATATACTCAACAAGAGGTAAATAACAAGACATCTACCTATATCATCAAGCAAAAATGCACCCTCCAGCACAAAGTTTTAATATGATCAAATGTAATATCACTATATTATCAATTCACTCATGTTTTGTAAACACATTAATGACAACTGATTAGATTCAAAGTACAATAATGTTATAGCAATTTCAAATATATAATATATATATATATATGTATATATGAAGATGAATGAAAAGACAAATAAAATAGTGAAACACTTTTGACTGTCGAGACAACAAAAAAATCGAATGAGTCACTCAAGCTACGTAAGAAACCGATAATTGCAACAATATTCATAACAGATTTACACTTATTTCACTGTATTCAATGAAGTTATATAAAATTATACACTTAGGATGCTTTTAATACGTTAAGAATAAAAACAATACTAAAACCAATAACAACAAGTAATTATCTATAACCAGTTTTTAACACCGGTATAAAACAGTATTCACATCATATACTATGTCACATCTATTTATTAATAACATATAAGCCACATCGCAGGGTTTTGAGGCAAATCTATCTCAACTAGACCTTTATAGACACATTGTTAATAAATAAGATACTAATTAAGATTAAATAATGATTACTTAATATAACCATTGAAACTATAACGTAAATAACTAGGGGAATTCTGACGTTACTGGTGACATAGTTTCGATTAAAGATAAGTAGACACCCAATCTTCTTTATAAAAAGATACTGGGGTGTGCGACATATCTGTTCATATGGGAGTTCATATATTTTATTTATAATTTATATATAAAACGTAACATACAAATACGTTTCATAACTCTCCAATACCTCTCTCTTCACACCCACTGAGAAACTAACACTTATAACGTGGAGGTTGATAATATAGAGTACTAAATATACATAGAGAGAGCGAAAGTGAAAGACGGGTTAGTTTTTGACTTCAGTGCAAATTACAACAAGTTAGTACCAATTAAAATTTCAAATATAAATCAATCCTAAAAGTAAGGAATATTTTAGTACAACATTTGTGTAATTAAACTAAACAGTAAAAAGGCTTTAGGAGACAAAAATTGATTCTCTCAGCTTTAGTATATATATATATATATATATATATATATATATGTGTGTTGTGTGTGTGTGTGTGTGTGTGTGTGTGTGTGTGTGTGTGTGTGCACAAAACATTTAAGTGTTAACTCAAAGTTTGTGAATCTGGATTTTTCCATTTTTATTTTATTTTCATTTTATTACCACCCTGACATTTTACATCGAAAATCTATATATTCTAACACCTACAATATTTAAATCTCATTATTTTACAACTATTACTGCTACCACACTACTACAACTAATAATAATAATAATAATAATAATAATAATAAAGATGAGAAGAAGAAAAAGAAAAAGAAGGGCGAGGAGGAGGAGGAGAGAAGAAGAAGAGTAAATATACGTACACACACATCTCACTCATTCTCTCTCCCCCTCTCCCCCTCAATCTCTTCTCTCTCTCTCCCTCTGATATATATATATATATATATATATAATATATATATATATATATATATATATTATATATATGTATTACACACACACATATATATTAAATAATATATATATATATATTGTGTGTGTGTGTGTTGTGTGTGTGTATTTCAGTGAATATTTTATTTTTATTACGTTTGTATTTAGCTATCGAGTATTCCGTGTATTTGCAAAGTTTACTCTTTTATTGCAATAATAATCGTGATGATGATAACAATAATAAGTGTATATAAAATATATATTTATATATATATAATTACAATTCATATATATATTACAATTTTTACTCTCATTTTTACAAATAGTGACAATAATAATAATAATATAATAATAATAATAATAATAATAATAATAATAAATAATAATAATGATGATGATTATAATAATAATAATATAATAATAATAATAATATAATAATAAGAAGAAGAAGAAGAAGAAGAAGAAGAAGAAGAAGAGAAGAAGAAGAAAGAAGAAGAAAAAATGTATTAATATCCCAAGATGCACACAGTTATATATATATATATATAATATATATATATATATATATATATATATATACTCACCTAGGCAATCTGTGGTATATATATATAGATATAAATACATTTTGATAATATTGAATACTACACACACAAACACACACATATATATATACAAGTTAATATTGATAATATAGAGTACTACACACACACATATATTTATATATATATATATATATATATATATATATATTATATATATATATATATATGTATATATTAATACTGAGTACCATATATATATATATATATATTATATATATATATATATATATATATATATATATATTTTGTATGTATAATCATGATTAATAATTCTTTTGGCCGACGAGTTTTATATTCGAGTTATGAGTTGTTTCTTGCGATTTTAATGAAAATTTCTTTCCTTCCATTCTTATTTTAAGAAATCCATTTCCTAAATTTTAAAATTTCCCTCCCAATAGGTAACAAACAAAATATTGCACAGAATGTACACACACAAAAACACACACATCCATATACACCCACCCATACACTCACACATTCCCGCACTATTGCACATAACAGGCGCATACACACACACACTTACAAACACATTCTCACACACGTACCCATACATATATATATATATTATAACATATATATACAAACACATCCACATACTCACAAACACATATATACACATTCTTACATACACATATATATACGTACATATAGACATATAGACGCACATACGCTCACACATATATATATATATACAACATGTTACACAGATTGTAAACACACGCATATAAACACACTTACACACACATTTACACAACACACACACACACAAATATATATATATATATATATATATTATATACAGAGACATGTGTATACTCACACACATATATACACACATTCCTCTCTCTCTCTCTCTCTCTCTCTCTCTCTCTCTCTCACACACACACACACACACACACATATATAGATAGTTAGATACGTACACAAAGACATACACAGCTATACACGCACATGTACATACACACACAGAGAGACACAGACACAGACACACAGACAGACTCACACACACACACACACACACACACACACACACACACACACATATATATATATATAATATATACAGACACATGTACATTCACACACATGTATATACACATTCTCACACACACACACGCACAACATATATGTATATATATATACGTACACACAGACATACACAGCTATACACGCACATTTACATACACACACACACAGATACAGACACACAGACAGACACACACATATATAAATATATACTTATACACAGACATACACACACATACACAGCACACACACACACACACACACACACACACACATAGATAGACACACTCATTATATATATATGATAAATTTCGTTTTCTAGCCCCAGGGGCTCATATTTAATATCCGCTAGTTTTCCCGCGTATAAAGTAAAATCATACAATCAAGAGACAAGCTGAGATGTCATCCTTTGTCTTTCTCTTCGTTTTTATTTTTATTTTACATTCTCTTTGTCTTCTTTTTCTTTTTCTTTCTTACACCACATTAGTTACCCGATATATCGTCCGTAAATAGCGTGAATGAATTACAACCGACTCAACTAAAAAAATAAAATAAAATAAAATAAAAAACAATAACTAAAACTAAAAGAAGCAAATACGAGAAAGTCACAAATTACACTTTTAACTTTTCGGCCATTTTTCTTTTTTTAGTTTTTAGTTTTGATAAAGAAAGGAATTAAATTTATCATAGTTTATTATTTGTCGCATTTTCATTACATCCAATAAATTCGAATGCTATGCCTTGCTTAAAATTGGAAGACACCAGATATTTCGCATCGTCTAATTATACCACGACTTTTTTTGAATGGATGCTCAAAGTGTAAACGGACGTGGTTAGACGAGTTCAAATCCTGCATTTTAAGACCCTTAATTGCATGAACATCACACTTGGCTATTGCGTCAATCAGGAGGTCCATCAGAAACGACTGCTAATTTTCGACTGAGCATGGGAACGAGGCCCGCACAGGACCAAGCAGAAACGCAGGCGTATGTACCTGAAAATTGTTTTTAATAATTAAATAATTGATTTTAAATACAACTGAAAAACTGTCCACCAACCTCTCTTTCTCTTTCTCTTTTGAAAAAAGTTCCTTCAATTACCAGGGACTGAAACAAAAGCTCATTTCTCCAAGGCTCCCACGTCCGTCACTCAAAACCGAGAAAAGCATAGTTATTTGCCCCGCCTCACAAAGGGCGTTCACTTTCTGTCCTTCCAGTGCCCAAAATAGGAAAAGGCGCAGTAGAGTTCAGTTCAAGTTCGACTCGTTACTACAGTACCGCAAACACAACACTGTTACCAATAGACGCACGGACATTTTCTGTGCGTCCCCAGCGCTTTGGTGACCTTACTTTAGGCATTCCGTCCCTAAACTATCTGATATTAAACATTTTATAATTTGCTTGAAGCATTGTGTTTATATTGGTTTGGTGGTTGGTTTTGAAGGCTATCACAATGCAAGTGTAAAGAAAAATGAGGTAACTGTGGTGTTGTTTGTTTACCTTTGATATATTCTTAATATTTCGAGATAAAGCTTTCTCCATCAGATGATTTATGGAAGCTAAGTTTGGAGCTGTTAGCTTGTGTGCTAAGATCTGTCCATTTTGGTGGTATCTTCTAAATTATCTGCGCGTGTGTATGTCTAAGTCGGTGTGTGTGTTTATGTGTGTTTATGTGCGTGTGTCTGTCCAACAATGTCTTAGTATCATTCCACGTTTGAACTATCCTTTTTCTTAATTTTTAAGCAGGCCTTAGAAGTTTGTGTGTTTATTTGTACACACACACACACACACACATATATATATACATATATCATATATATATATATATATATCATATATATATATATCATATTATAATTATACACTTACACAAACACACGCATAAACAAGCACCCCCATCACACACACACACAGAATTTGGAAGACCCGAGACAGAACAAATGGAGCAACTGCTAGGACCACTTCAGTTCGAGTATTCTTCTGATGATGGGATTTTTCATCCCGAAATATTAAGAATAAAGTGACAGGTTAACAAACAACATCATAGTTACCTTCTTTTTTCTTTACACTTGCATTGTGACACCCTTCAAAACCAACCAACAAACCAATATAAACACAATGCTCCAAGCAAATTACAAAACCTTTATATATATATATATATATATATAATATATATATATATATACATACATCAATGCAAGTGTAAAGAAAAATGAGGTACCTCTGATGTTGTTTGTTTACCTTTGATTTATTCTTAATATTTAGAGATAAAGATCTCTTCGTCAGATGATTTCTGAAAGTCCGGAGGTGTTAGCTTGTTGCTAGGTTCTGTCAATTCTGTTGTATGAATGTCTTCCTTGAAATTCCTTGCGTGTACACATGTGTAAGTATTTGTGTGTGTGTGTGTGTGTGTGTGTGTTTATGTGTGTCTGTCCAACAAATGCGCTGTCGACTGGACATATATGTTGTGAATTGAATATTTTCTTTTAAGTAAGTTCGATTCTCACTGGGTGCTCAATAAATATATACATAACAAATGATATCCTTGGACTGGGTGCTCTGGGATATGATTCAATATATCTATCTATCTATCTATCTATAAAGAATATAGATATAAAATATATTACGCACAAATGTTTATGTGTGTGTCTGTTCGGTTGTACTTCCTTATTTATTTTTATGTTTCATAAGACAGGTATTATTCCATCTATCTATCTATCTATCTATCTATCTATCTATCTATCTATCTAAGTAATCTTTCCCCGAGAATCAGGATGTGACAGAAGTTCAATTTTTAAGCAAAGTAACCTGACTTGAATTCAGAATGTTTTTTTTTTTTTTTTGTCAATGAATAAATAAATACAGGCCAGATGAGGCACTTGGACAAGGTGTTCTGGGATATCTATCTATTATCGATATATTATATATATATATATATATATATTATATATATATATATATATATATATAGTGTGTGAGATGGTCACTGTTTCTGCTTTTGCTGGAATGGCGTTCCAAAGGCAGTATTATTGGTAGAGTGCTCAATATAAAATAGAGCTGTTATATAATATAATAAAATAAATATATAACGGTTTTACATATCTATTTATTAGGTGACAAAGGAACATTCATGATCATATTGATTTCATGCGAAATAGATATGTAAGACGTTTATATATTTATATATATTTATCTTATTATATTATATATGTAAAACCTTTATATATACTAGCAAATATATGCACCCTCCGGGTGCAAGTATTTAAGTTTTGATATAATAAAATATCATATTAAATTAGAAAGGCTAATGAAACTGACTAAGAATGCAGATAAAAAGATTTGGAACAGAGGGGGTATAATCGAAAAATAGAACAACTTTGAAACTAACTATTCCATCATTTTCCATTACTCCCCTCTTTCATTGGTAAATTTTCCTAATTTAACTATTTAGTTAAAATAGGAAGTAAAGGATAATATTACAGTTATTTCTCTTGTAAATAAATTTCTTTTAAGATTTATCCACGAGATTTTTGTTTATATTTCTTAAGATAAAACCAAACAATTAGAAATCAATAATACCAAGCACATATTATTAAAATAAATTTTTAAATATCAATATGCAAATTAGCCTTCTCGTTCAAACTGTAAACCGCTATTTTTTGTATATATAAATACAATTGCATGTTATTAGTACGTAGATATGGTCAACAGTATTAATAATGTAAAAATTTTCATTAATAACTGAAGGTTTAAAAGAATGAAATCATGGAGAATTTGACGTAAATAATTAAGGGAATTGTGACTTGAGTAGTAATATAGTTTCGGTTACAGACAGAAAAACACACAATCTCCATTAAATAATTAATATATATATATATATATATATATATTATATGTGTGTGTGTGTGTGTAAAACCTTTATATATTTATCTTATTACATTATATATATATATATATATATATATATATATATAAGTATGTATTTAGAATATAGATATTAAACCAATTATAAAATGGTTCAAGTAATTACTTCTATCTAAATACAATCGTTTATTTGCACATTACTATATGGTTTTAATTAACTAATAATACTAATCCTTACTAACATTTATTTATTGGTCTAATGCGTGATTAACTAACTAATTAGTAACAACTAAAGCGCCATCGAATTATTCACTTTAAATCTTGATATCATGTTTCAACTCCCGAATATTGACATTTAAAAAGTGGTTCAAACTATTGTATATTCATGGATAGCCAAGGAATTATGTACGTACCCGTAGTAAGACTATTTGAATCAGTGTCCAGTGAAAAGTTACCTCGCCTGTTATTGACGGGTAAAAACCTGTTCACTTCACACCTTAGAAAGCACGCGATTAAGCGTGATATAGTTTTAGATTAGATGCTAGTTGGTACCCGACGATGGAAAATGTTTCTCAGGGGTTGCTCTGAGTCGCTTCTCCCGCGGAGGATAAATGAGCTGTAGATGAAAACCACAAGTCTTGTTTGTTAAGTTAATTTAAACGATAAATGACCGGCCCAGTCCGAAGAAAACAACATGGATAAGCAACCCCAGAAGAAATCCTATTGGATTAGCCCAAGAGAATATGGCAGCCGCGAGTTAAAAGCATTAGAAACAGCGAGTTAACAAGTACGAACCCTCATCTCGTCTATCTATCATTCTGTCTGTCTCCCGATTATATACACCCTAGTAAGTGGGTATATATTAATAAAACGTTTTCCGGTTCAATTGAGACACCGGATTCCGAGGAAGTTTTCATTGATTAAATAAGTATACATATATATATATTATTATTATTTATAT
This sequence comes from Doryteuthis pealeii, assembly GCA_023376005.1. Lineage (NCBI taxonomy): Eukaryota > Metazoa > Mollusca > Cephalopoda > Myopsida > Loliginidae > Doryteuthis > Doryteuthis pealeii. The sequence continues at coordinate 58,281,746 of CM042167.1, read as the reverse complement.
TTTTGCTTGAAGGCAATTACAATGCGTATATCGCATAAAATTCGATAATTATAGAAGATAATAATGACAAGTGAATTTCGGTAAAGAATTATTCTGTGTGTAGAACATCGTACAGACTGTTTCAACTTTATCAAGTCTCATCAGTGATGTTTACTAACGATTTCCCTCCGACACAAATCGAAACCAGGACTTCAGCAGGATAGTAAGAAACTATACTGCTTCGGCCACGATACAGCACGGGAAAATCCTTGCGAAATTAATCTGTCTATCCATATATATATATATATATATATATATATATATATATATATATTTCCTAATAAGAAAATAATACGAATAAATAGTGCAGAATAATTGAAGGTCTTATAATATTTCACAACATATTTATAAGATAATCTCATTAGATACTCTTTTTTGTGGCCTTTTGTCAGACTACATTAAACTCAGGGAATAATGATTTAATATAAGGTATGTTGCATTAATAGCGATCTCGTTTATCAGAACTAGACGATTAAAACTACAATCCATATTAATTATCAAATAAATAATAGATTGTTTCTTAGTCTTTAAACTGGGGAAAACACCTTTTTCAAAAAGCCTCGTCTATTGTATAAGTTTAAAGAAAGAAGGAAAGTAAGAAAGAAGGAAAGAAAAATGAAAGAAAGAAAGAAAGAAAATACACCTTCCAAAACCGAATCACTGCCTCATCGTCTGGATAGTTGTAACTTTACAAAGGTTACTAAATGATAAATAACCAAACGGAGAATGGAAATAAAATGGAATAATTATGACATTAACAAGATACAATACTCGCCATCAGTGTGGAAGAAGGTAAACCACTGCTAGTAGCACCAGACTACTCAGCCATCATAGTGCTTCTTTATTCATGGGGATTGGGGCATACCCATTAATGTTCAAAGGTAGGGTATTTAACCCCTACCCATCCTTTTTAAATTTACACTGCACAGAGTCAATATAGTTTCCTTTTCGAGTTAATATCGAATCCCATCCTCGCCGCCAAAATGTTGTAACCGAACAGAGGTTACTAAATGATGAATGACCAAACGAGGGTTGGAAATGAAATGGAATCATTATAACATAAACAAAATACAACACTCGTTAGCGGTTTGAAAAAGGTAAACCACTGCGCTATCGCTCTCAAATAGGAATAGAATGATGACGTGTTGATTGTAAAAATCATGGTTGTATACTTATTCCATCTTATGTGCTACGTGGAAAGATTCGAATCCGGATGCTGAGCTGATGTGGAGTTGACTGGCAATTCTGCGATGTTTGGAGTCTGGAAACCAAATTGGGATGCTGGAGGTCATCTTGCATTGTGCCATTTAGTTTTTAGAAATAACACAGGGCCACGTCTTTTTCTCATGAGATTTTTATTTTTCCTCAAGTCACAACTGCCGAGAGCAAGTCCCACGTCGCACTCTATCAACGCATAATCCCAAAATCACTCCACACTCTCACCTCTCACTCCTACACTGACAAGATTCTATGATGGACCAATTTTCAAAAGATCGCTTGCAGACTCTCTATCTCACAAAAAACATATTTTTCTCTATTTATTTCTCTTTTTCTTTCCCCAGAAAATTAGACTCCCATTATTTCTTCATTCTCTTTAAATTTACTCTCCAGCCAACATTGCATTACGCGCTGGAAGACCAAAATCTTTTTTTTAAAATCTTGTTATTTAATAATTGGTCTGCTCTTCTGTCTGGTATTTGGTGTTCCATTTCTCTTGTATCTACTATTTTGAATGTAGTATATGGTTTGAAGGGGCCGGATTAGCAATCGGTAGAGCGTTCGTCTAGAAACCACAAGGTTCCTAGTTCGATACCGGTCCTCGCCAACTCAGCGTATGAGTAGCACAGGGATCTGTGCGGTAAAGTAAGGGGCAGATGGTAGCTGTGGCGCTCCACCTCAGATGCTAAAACAATCTCTTTGGTCTAGCCCTATTGAAAAGGGGATATACTCCCTCGCTGACTGGCTGATACCGACTTTAGGCCGCCCCGTCGACTTATATGGTTTGAAAAAGAAATAGTAATTGTATTTGGAGACTAATGAGTTTGACTGGCAGAGGATGACCCTGAGGTCAGATTTGATAGCCTCACTGGGATTGGATGATTTAAGTCACGTGATCGAGTGATTATAGAAAGTGAGAAAAATAGATTTGAAAATCAATCAGCTAGCTCCGAGATGTTAAGATCATCAATTGATCCCCATATTTCAAGGCGGGACACGTGTTCCATACTTGTTACCTTAAAGGTCCTGGCTCCCCGAATGCAGTCAGTCTAACCCCGCTCCCCCCCAAAAAAAACGTGTAAGCTATGTGATTCCTAAATATGTTACATAATTATTAGATACCTAATATTTATGTGCAATAGTGTAGAAATCAAAATGGCCGTTATAAACTGCAGCCCATGGCCTTGAAGGATTTGAATGACAAGGCTTGACCTGTCCTGATCCTTCCTTCCGGTGGATACCGCGAGAACCGGTAGAGAGGACCCTCTCTTCCGGTTTAGATAGTAAGTAAGTTTCAATCAGTTAGAAGGTAGCAGTGATCTCGAAGGGGTAAGTCGCGTTATACGCGCGTCCTCTCATCTGAGCATATGTCTGGTTGGGGATTTAAAAATAAAGTAAGATCAAAGCAAATCAGAGTCTTGTGTTATTACCTCTAAAAACCAACAATGACACAGGGCTTCTGATAAAGAGAAATCCCCAATAGAAGACCAGACCCGAAGTCCCCAAGAAAGTCCAGACTCTAGAAGATTCCAGACCAAGACAAGATGTTATAAAATTCCAAAGATGGCCAGAAGAATAGAGTAAGAAAGAAGTAATGAAGAGGGTATGCAACAAATATCTATAATTCAGGGACACCAACTACAATTGGTATTAATTTACTCTTATGTTGCACGTTTGTCAGTTTTTTTTTAGTTTTCCATATATATTTTTGTTTCTTTATAACATATTCTCCTCTTCTTGTTAATCAAACCTAGGTGATGCGTTTATATCTCAAAATCCAGAGAACTTTAGGTGACTCACTCTCTAGGATGGATTCTCATTTGTGCACAAACCATTTAATCGTATGTTCAAAATCTAATTTCTTTTTTATTATGACACCTGCCGTAGCCGGTAGTTCACTGGAGTGACAGCAAGTTTCCTCAGGTCTCCAGGACTCTTCTGAATATTCTAGCCGATCTGAACAGTGCTGCAGTTTGGGTGGTCTCGATTCTTACTCTGATTTCCAATTCAACCAAATTCTTTTCCAGGGCTTTGTGGCCGTTCCAAGGGCATCATTACAATTAGTATGACCTTCACCTTCATGTTCTACAGTTTTCTCAGTTCTCCGGCAAGGTCCAAGTATTTGTCTCTTTTTTCGCTTTCCTTCACTTTTACTCTATGATCCACCGAAGTGCCAAACTCCACGCGATGACATGTCTTCCTTTTCTTGTAAATTAACATTAGGTCTGGTCTCTTAGCCGGGATTAAGTGATCCATCTGTATCTCAAAGTTCCAGGGAATTTTATGAGTCTCATTCTTTAGGACAGAATGCGGATTGTTATTTCACTCCGTGTCAGTGAAGTGACAACAAGTCTCATCAAGTCTCCATGACACTTCTGAGTATTCTAGCCGATTGCAGCAATGGAGTAGTCTGAATGCTAACAATTTTTCCTCTGATTTCCACTTCCTCCAGTCTTTTTTCCAAGCTTTTTGGGACCGACTATTATTATTACTGTCAGTAGTAGTAGTAGTAGTAGTAGTAGTAGTAGTAGTATCATCACTACTTTTGAGTTTTTCACACCAGCGTTAGCTGATGGTATTTCACTGGAGGCTGAGTGGCAACATGTCTCCACAGGTCTCCAGGACTCTTCTGAGTATTCTAGCCGATTGCAGCAATTCAGTAGTCTAGATGGTCTCAATTCTTTTAAGACCAAACCTAGTGTTGTAAACAAAAAAGAAAGAACTTGTCAACTGGTGGATTTTGCAGTTCCAATAGATCACAGGGTAAAGCTAAAGGACAATGAAAAAATGGACAAATATCTGGACCTTGCCAGAGAACTGAAAAAGTTATGGAATATGAAAGTGAAAGTTATACCAATTGTAGTTGGTGCACTTGGAACGGTCCCAAAAGGATTGGAAAAGGGTTTGGAATGTTTGGATATCAGAGGAAGGATTGAAACCATTCAGAACACTGCACTGCTGCAATCTGCCAGAATACTCAGAAGAGTCCTGGAGACCTGAGGAGACTTGGTGTCACTCAGACTCAAGTGAAAGACCATCAGCTAACACTGATGTGAAAACTCAAAATGAATAATAATAATAATAATAATAATAATAATAATAATTATTATTATTATTATTATTATTATTATTATTATTATTATTATTATTATTATTATTATTCACCAAACATGAGCATTATCCTGATCATATAAAATGTTTTATTTTGGTTCAATTTTCTTGGGTGTGTTTTTTTTTATTCCGTTCATATTTTTTTTTCTGAAGACGTGAATCTATTTGATTTAAAGAAGAGAAAGGAAAAGAGTGAAATATTTCATTTTTTTTTTAAATTTCCTTTCATATTTTAAAAATATTTTTTCGTTTAAAATCAAGAACGCAATTCTGAAATGGCCAATAAATCATGAATTTTTTTTACCCCGAGTCATTATCCTTTTCTCCACTAAAATATTCCGTACTCTCGTTATTAAAATTGTTCAAGTATCGATTTCAGTCATTGCCGTGGGGATATCTATTATTTTGAAGTGGGGAAGGTTACTAAGTGTCGTCCGGGACAAAATACAACATCCGAATATTGTGTTTGGTAATATCTTTTTGTTAGTAATTGC
>CM042167.1:58264384-58266884 GCA_023376005.1 Doryteuthis pealeii | reverse complement strand
TATCAAATTATAACAATATATATGTATATATATATATATATATATATATATATATATATATATATATATATGAAGTGGACAAACAACTTGTTTGAGATGGCGGTAGCCGACAATTTTAAGGAGATTATGTGCTTAATTAAAGTCACACCTAATTTGTAAATTAATTAGTTATAATTAAATGAATTAGGCGTGCATATCGGTTTAAATGTAAGGCGTAAACAAATAGAGAAAAAGTCAATCTCTGTATGGCGGAAATGTACATACAGAGATTGACTTTTTCTCGATTCCCCAGACAATAAACCTAGTCCTGTCCCTTTAAATCGAAGGGGCAGGTGTTGCCTGAGGGACGCCCCCTGGGACTAACGTTGTTAACTTCAACGATCTAGGACCGAAACCACCGACAAAAAGCCGGGTCCTCAGAATTCTTATTTCTTATGAGTATCGTCACCTCATATAAATAATGAACCATTCCGTTTTTATTGTAAATAAAAAAAGGAGAAAAAAAAATGCTACACAGAACACATATAACAAGAAAGAAAAAGTGTAAGGGAAGATATAGAGATAACGCTAACATGGTTCAATTTTACATCATTGGCATTGCAGTCTCGGAGGACTATATAGTTATGTGGCCCCTGAAGTTACAGCGCTTCCTGGGACTGTGAAGTCTGATGTTCGAAAAACATTCTTGACCACAGATGTCGCAAGTGAAGGCTGTCCCTGATTATGTTGAAGTGCCGGTGCTTTGTTGCTGGCGCTTTCTTCTGGACCTCTTGGCTTCATTGTGTTGCGCCAGGGTGGCTTCAAACCTGAACAGTCCGTACATAATGAAAAGCAAAGAAAGAAAAAAGAGTGAGAGACAGGTAAATCAAGATTATTATTAAAAATGTAAAGTCGACGGGACGGCCTAATGTCGGTATCAGCCAGACAACGAGTGAGTCTATCCACTTTTCACGAGCGCTAGACCAAGGAGATTATTTTAGCATCTGAGGTGGCGCGCCACACCTACCATCAGTTCCTCACTCTACCGCACAGATCTCTGTGCTACTCATACACTGAGTTGGCGAGGACCGGTATCGAACCAAGAACCTTATGATTCCTAGCCGAACACTCTACCGACTGAGCTAAACCGACTTTATACATATTGATCCATTTTACAGTTGCTCTTAAGTAAACATTCAACACGTTGTAATAATTATATTATCATTCTGTGGTATATCCACAGGTCCTGCTAGTACCTACCAAATAAACGGTCTTTATGTATGTACAAAAATTGAGGTTTTATAGGTCTGTGTTGTTCGAACACATTTTGGTATAGGATAATATATTTATGGGAATGTTTTATGCGCAAAATGCTTGCTAACAGCACGTTTACGACAAAACATACTTGATTGAATTACACGTTCCTTCTTTTCCTAGAAAAAAAGATTTCTATCATCTGTGCGTGAGACAAACACGCTATATTCTAACACTTTACAATTCATAATACAACACATTATCTCCTTTGAGATTTTACCCAGAATGCAACATACATTTGATTGGTTGGTTAGTTGGTTTGATTTTACGGCATGTCAACCCTTGTTGGGATATTTAATACCGAAGACGTTTTATTTTATTCATTCATAATGGGTAATACAATTTATTTTTTGAACTCATGTCCGTTGGCTGGTTGGTTGGTATTTACGGCATGTCAACCCTTGTTGGGATATTTTATGCCGAAGACGTTTTATTTTATTCATTTCATGATGGGTATTACAATTTATCTTTTGAACTCATGTCCGTTGGCTGGTTGGTTGGTATTTACGGCATGTCAACCCTTGTTGGTATATTTTATGCCGAAGACGTTGTATTTTATTCATTCATAATGGGTATTACAATTTATTTTTTGAACTCATGTCTGTTGGTTGGTTGGTTGGATTTTACGGCATGTCAACCCTTGTTGGTATATTTTATGCCGAAGACGTTTTATTTTATTCATTCATAATGGGTATTACAATTTATTTTTTGAACTCATGTCCGTTGGTTGGTTGGTTGGTTGGATTTTACGGCATGTCAACCCTTGTTGGGATATTTTATGCCGAATACATTTTATTTTATTCATTCATAATGGGTATTACAATTTATTTTTTGAACTCATGTCCGTTGGTTGGTTGGTATTTACGGCATGTCAACCCTTGTTGGGATATTTAATACCGAAGACGTTTTATTTTATTCATTCATAATGGGTATTACAATTTATTTTTTGAACTCATGTCCGTTGGTTGGTTGGTATTTACGGCATGTCAACCCTTGTTGGGATATTTAATACCGAAGACGTTTTATTTTATTCATTCATAATGGGTAATACAATTTATTTTTTGAACTCATGTCCGTTGGCTGGTTGGTTGGTATTTACGGCATGTCAACCCTTGTTGGGATATTTTATGCCGAAGACGTTTTATTTTATTCATTCATAATGGGTATTACAATTTATTTTTTGAACTCATGTCCGTTGGTTGGTTGG
>CM042167.1:58244384-58261884 GCA_023376005.1 Doryteuthis pealeii | reverse complement strand
TATCTCTCTCTCTCACACACACACACACACGCACACACACACACACACACTCTCTCTGTCTCTGTCTCTGTCTTTCTCTGTCTCTGTCTCTCTCTCTCTCTCTCTCTCTCGGTACCCGCCTCTCTTTCTCTTTCTGGATAAATGCATTCAGTTCTTTTATACAAGGTTACGACACCATCACTGAGAGTCTTTACAAAATCTCCACCATCATCTTACCTCACCCGCAAATGTAACTCATCTGGCCTCTTATTACTCATTTAATATTAAACCAAATTCGCATTTCTATAATAGGTATAATTGAGTCGTCTCTTGCTTCACCTGATGAATGGTCATTTGGCCGGACACAGCAAATGACCATTTACCGGCCAATGCTTACTTACACTTGCAGGCTCCCAATCGTAAACAGAAGCCAATAGACTGCTTTTGTCTTGTAGCCGCGCTGTGTGCTGACCCGTCCCGTATTACGGTGACGCCCCGCTTATTGTGTAAAACTAGCGGGGAACTTGGTACTCTTTGTCCTTTATTCAAAATTAGGAGTCTGCCCCGACTGCAACGGAGTCAGAAGTCAACTAAATGTTGTGAGGTTGGCGTTTTAGACTCCGTATATTATTAATATCAATAATCGAGGGGCATTTTCTATCGGCACAGCGTATAATTGTGCTAAGAATACCATTGGTCTAATGACAATTCACCTTTACTTGTAGCAATTATTGGCAATTATAAATACACCTCTGAATCTCGAATAATAATAATAATAATAATAATAATAATAATAATAATAATAATATAATAATAATATGTTCTTGAGAACGAAACGTATAAAATTATCTGGGACTTTGAGATAAAAACGGATCACCTTATCCCAGCTAGAAGACCAGACCTAGTGTTGATTAACAAAAAAGAAATAACTTGTCAACTGGTGGATTTTGCAGTTCCAGCAGATCACAGGGTGAGGCTGAAGGAAAATGAAAAAATGGACAATTACCTGGACCTTGCCAGAGAATTGAAAAAACTGTGGAATATGAGGGTGAACGTGATACCAATTGTAGTTGGTGCACTTGGAACGGTCCCAAAAAGATTGGAAAAATGTTTGGAAAGAATACAGCATTGCTGCAATCTGCCAGAATACTCAGAAGAGTCCTGGAGAACTAAGGAGACTTGTTGTCACTCAGACTCCAGTGAAAGGCCATCAGCTAACGCTGATGTGAAAAACTCAAAAGGCGTGAACAATAATACTGAGAGCGAAAAGATCGACAAATTCTTAGACCTTGCCAGAGAACTGAGAAAACTGTGGAACATGAAGGTCGTACCAATAGTAATGGGGGCCCTTGGAACGATCACCAGCGGTATGGAAAAGAGTCTGGATGAATTGGAAATATGAGGAAGAATCGAGATCATCAAGAATACAGCATTGTTGAGGTCGGCTGGAATACTCAGAAGAGTCCTGGAGACCTGAGGAGACTTGCTGTCACTCAGCCTCCAGTGAACCACCGGCTACGACAGATGTGAAAAACTCGAATTGAGTGAAATGAAAATCTATTTGTTATTATTATTATTATTATTATTATTATTATTATTATTATTATTGAGAGTTTTTCACACCAGCTTTAACTGATGGTATTTCACTGGGGTCTGATTGACAACAAGTCTCCACTGGTCTCCAGGAATAATCTGAGTATTCTTGTCGTTTTCAGCAATGCAGTAGTCTGGATGGTCTTAATTTTTCCTCTGATTTCCAGTTCCTCCAATCTTTTTTCCAAGTTCTTTTGGACCGTTCCAAGTGTGCCAACTATAATTGGTATCACTTTCACCCTCATATTATTATTATTATTATTATTATTATTATTATTATAGATATACATGTACTATAAAAAATACTGAGCACTATTTACTTAGAAATATAGCCCATTATATATATATATATATATATATATATATATATATATATATATATAAATGTATACAGTTTGATATACTAAGTGCATCAACTACAATTGGTATCACTTTGACCCTCATATTCCACAACTTTTTCAATTCTTTGGCAAGGTCCAGGTATTTTCCATCTTTTCGTTTCTTTCATCTTCACCCTGTGATCTGCTGGAACTGCAAAGTCTACCAGTTGACAAATTCTCTTTTTTGTTGATCAATACTAGATCTGATCTCCTAGCCGGGTATGGTGATCCGTCTTTATCTCAAAGCACCAGAGAATTTCATGCGTTTTATTCTCAAGAACAGATTCTGCTTTATGCATATACCATTTTATTGTTTGGTCAAAATTTAATTATTTGCATAATTCCCAGTGGATCACCTTCCCAACTCAGGCGTGCTTAGCTTTGTATTCCCTTTGTGCTAGTTTGCTACATTCACTTAATACATGCTTTATTGTCTTATCTCTGTCACCACACAGTCTACATTTATTGTTTTGTTGTGTCTTATTACTTTTTACTTTGATATAATTTATTCTTATGGCATTATTTTTTGCAGCAATCATTAAATGTGATTGTTTTTAATATGTTGAAGAATAAAACAATGATATCAGCGATCAATGAAACTAAGTTATTATTTATTAAAGTGTGTTTTAAAAAAAAATCAGTATTCAAATTAACCACACCATATATCATTTAAACCTTTTTACTTTGGGATATAAAAGACACATTGCAGAATTTTAAGCACACTAATAACATGGGCTATTTTGAGGTAAATCTCAGATTTTCATACAGACATCATTAATGATTAAGATTTATTCTACTTATTGCCTTTTGACTATAAATTAAATACACATTCATAAACTTACACAATTTTTGAGGGTATTTTGATGTAAGCAGTGACATAGTTTCGGTTACAAACAGACATACACTGAATCTATATCATAATAAAATACAAACAAAAAAATGAAGAAAACATTCCAACAAACTAAAAGTTGTATAACCTTACAAAAATAAATTAAACACTAAAAACAGAAATGCTATCTTGCACCCCCTGGAATGCTATCGTGCACCCCCTGGTTGGGAAACTCTGATATAGATGATCAGTTTGTTATACCTGCAATTATAAGAATTGTCACCTGTCAAAAAATGATGGACATTCACTGTTTAAAAAAAAAAGGATAAACAACAACATTTTAACTCTTGAGGTTTCCTTTTCTTAACTATGTCTTTTTCCAAGGAAATTTGGAACAGCCTTGGAGGACATTTTGTCGGCAAAGAGTTAAAAACACACACACACACACACACACTCTCTCTCTCTCTCTCTCTCTCTCTCTCTCTCTCTCTCTCTCTCTCTCTCTCTTTTCTAACTCAATACAGAAAAAGTTATTTCTTTTTACAGTTTGCAAGATTGTGTTTTGGCATACAGTTGATCCAAAAGATTAAAATATTTGCTTGGTCTACAGTGGCCAATTTTATCTTGCAGGACGATAAAGACACGCTGGCCTCTGCTGGTGAAGTAGGGATGAACTCAGAAGTGATATTCTCCAATGTACTCCTATACATGGACACACCAGTTTTGGCCAACCAGCAACGATTTACATTGATAGCCAACTAGTGTGATGAATTATTTAGTAGTGACATTGTTCATGATGGGGGATGTGGCACAATGGGCATAGCGTGGAACCATGAGGATGGTCTGAAGTGACCTGATTAGTAACGGAAAAGTTTGAGTGATGGTGGTGTGTGTATTGAAACGGAAAAAAATTGAATGATGATGTCAGCATAAACGCGTGGCATAGTTTTGATTGGTCGTGGAATGGTACATGGCGAAGGGAGAAAGGAGGAGTGACAGATGAGAATTTTGAGATTCAGCCTGGCTGAAAAAGAGTTCAGACGTGCTCTGAGACTGGTCTCCCCGCGCGGTAAATAAGAATCATGGGCTAGATTAAATAAAAACTTCGTCCAGTAACAACAAAATGTCTTGTAGTTCATTTAATTAAATACAAGCAAAGCCAAACAGAAGCCCTTAGAAGAAGTAAATTCCCTTAGTTAAGAAGAAGCAGCAGCTGAAAAGAACTCAATTAGACAGACCGCCCTGCCGGTGGGGCGTTAGAATGCCCGACTGCACCTCTGCAGAGGGGTAAGACTCCCCCAATGGGGCCACCTGTTGGCCGTGGGTGGCGACCCGTGATGCTTAAGGATAGAGCCCAGGTGGATGAGCCGTTCATGACATGCAATACTCCACTTTGGCCCTATCTTGGGCTAGACGGGCGGTCGGAGAGGCCCCCTCCGATCAATCGGCTGGTCATGTCAAGCCCTAGCACCTATATGATTTCCCCAACCCTATTGCCCTTTTGGCAAGCCCCAACCCCTTTTTATCATATGGGTACTAGAAGGCGGTGGCTGCGGGTCTATATGTCCTGTGAATGACGTTAAACTCTATCTGATGGTGAGGTTCCAGTTTTGGAGGTTTGGGGAATGTGGAGCACCCCTTCATCACCATTGCTCCCTGGTCCACTCTGACCCGGAGTGGTAGTACCTGTTAGGGTCCCATCTATGGGTTAAATAGAAAAATGTATTTATTAAAAAAATTGTATTATCCATTAAGAATTGATTTATTTCAAAACTTTATCGGCATTAAATGACCCACTGAGGTTGATATGCCGTAAAACAAAACAAACCAAACCAAATCAATTAGACAGGAATATGGCAAATGGAAGAGTAAAAATCTCCTAACCAAGTAAGTCTCTAATATCTCTCTCTCTATCACTGAAGATCTCTCTTATCTGAGAACTCTCACTAATTATATGTGAGCGCAATGTCAATGCAGGTATGTAATATCACAACATTTGGTCCCGTGACCAGTATAGGACCGCAGTGAGATGGTGGAAAAGGTAGAGGAAGAGATGGAGAAGAAAAGATAAGGAAGAGACAGAGACAGGGAATAAAGGAAGCAGACATTAGGTGAGGAGGAGGAGGAGGTAATGAGGGAGACCTAGATGGAGAGTAAAGGAGGAGGAAGCAGAGATGTGTAAAGAAGGATAAGACAATGAGGGGAAGAAAGGAGGAGAAGCAGGAGAGAGAGAGCTCGTGGTTATTTTGAGCTGATAAGACGACTAAGGCACTGTTTGAGAAGCAAGGGTGAATTAATTCTCCTATGGACTACTACGCATGGAACCACCAGTGTTGGCCAACTACCAAAGACCTATTTATAGCCTAATAATGTGATTGTTTAGTAATGACATTGTTCATAACGGGTGAGACGGTGGAATGGAGGGAGAGAGATTGAGAGCAAAAGAGTTGGAGGACGACTGGGAATAAAGACGAAGGAGGAGGAGGGGTGAGACGATAAAGTCTGGGAATAGAGAAGAGGGAGGAGGAGAAGGCAAAGACAAGAAAGGAAACAGACAACAGGTAAGAAGGAGTAGATGGGGAGGTACAGAAGGTAACAATGGATAAAGGAGCATGGATGAGGAATAAATAAGTATATATATATATATATATATAGATAGATAGATAGATAGATAGATAGATAGATATTTATTTTAAAAACATTTGTTGATGAAACAAAGAAATCACAGTGCTCAACCACCAATATTTTAGTAGCTTTATTTATTTATTTGTTGAATTTTTTAAATATAATTGTTTTCCATAATCAACTACCCAGGTTTCAGGTTATTTCACCATCATCAGGTTGCTAATAGTTCTTCTGGTGTTTATGCGAAGCCATTTCTTGCTGTTATGTTTTTGGACCGCAAATTACGTCGGTTGATAATTGTGGACGCTCTTTATGCTTTCGATTATATTTTTGAATTTTTTAATTCCTGCATTTAAAAAAAATGCACATAAAGTTATCTCCCTTTAATCCTTTGAAAATTTGTTCTTATTTGGAATTATTTTAATCAACTTCATATGTTAAAAGACGTATGTCTTTTCAAATTTTCTGATGGTATATTTTGATATATATATATATATATATATATATATATATATATATATATATATAGAGAGAGAGAGAGAGAGAGAGAGAGAGAGAGAGAGAGAGTTCAGTGAATATGATAATGATTGAACGAGTGAAGTGGGTGTAGAAGTACGAGTTACTTGAATGTGAGTGCGAATGTGAGGGAGAGTTTATGGTCATTGTAAACCGGATGTCGACTCAGAGAGGCGATGTAAACCATCCCTTGTGGTTTTTTGCCATACAGATAGATAGAGATCTATTAACAAAATCAGATAGACATAGATTGTGAGAAAGAAAGAAACAAATAAAGATGTATATATATATATATATATATATATATATATATATATATATATATATATATATATATTGATAGGTGTAAGGGTGAGAGAGAAGATGGATAAATATATAAGATTAAGTTTGATAGATAATTTGAGTTTTTAAGATATGCAAGAAATGCTGGGCACTGCTGGAAAAGCAAGGATAAACTCATAAGCAAAATTCTCGTATGGACTCCCACGCATGGACACACCAGTGTCATCCAACCCATAAAGATTTATATTCATAGCAAACTAGCGTGCACGACATGCTGGGCACTGTTGGAGAAGCAAGGATGAACTCATAAGCGAAATTCTCGTATGGACTCCCATGCATGGACACACCAGTGTCATCCAAACCATAAATATTTTTATTCATAGCAAACTAGCGTGCACGACATGATAGGCTCTGCTGGAGAATGCCCCAGTGTGCCCAACATGCAAAGTACAACTTACAACCAAGCATATCCTTCTAAATTGTAACAGACTTAAACATATCCGCGCAAATTACTATCAAGCTAGAAACCTGAAAGACATCTTCAAGAATACAAACCCTGAAAACATTTTAAATTTTATTAAAAAAAGCAACCTTTTCAACAAAATATAACAGAACATAACCAACTATCTCCATAGAACCACTACTTTAAAGTCTGAAATCCAAAATAACCTTTTTGGCATTAAATGACCCACAGAGGTTGATATGCCGTTAAACAAAACTCAAACTCAAACAAACTCTGCTGGAGAAACAAGGCTGAACTCATAAGCGAAATTCTCGTATGGACTCCCACGCATGGACACACCAGTGTCATCCAACCAGTAAAGACTTACATTCATAGCCAACTAGCGTGATGGATCGTTTAGTAATGACAGTAATTCCCATTTACTTCAGAACGTTTCCTTGATTGCCAGTAGGAAGGCTGTGGATATGAGACGATTGCTTTGTTCCCGTACAGCAGGTTTCCACCGATTACGTTCGGCAGCGCGATCAAAGACGCTACGTTTCCTGGTTTTCCACGAGAGATGAATTCTCATCGCATGGCTTAATTGTTCGGGGCTCAAGCCTAAAACCGACCTCTGCAGAATCAACGAGACCGTATCGTAGTAAGCGGCTTCCGCTTGTCATTCCCAGAGATGCTAAACTGGGGGAAGAGGAACAGCTTCAATATTTCTGCCTCTCGTTTCTCGCTTTGCTTGTTTTCAACTCTATTATCGTTACGTTCTTTTTGACGCGGTGGCGTCTGCCTATTCCGATTTCAAAGATGACATCGACGATTATGTCAGCACGAATTATCTCCCTTTCATATAACCAAAGTTGACGACCAAATACCCTCCACCTCGTTTAGAGTACAGAATTCTATAAGATCATAAATGATCTTATTCGTTATTCGCTTAAGAAACGCCATCAGCTGTTATTATTCTCCATGTCATTTAGAATATCATTTACGTTTGTATTTATGAAATTCATATTATACGAGCAGGACCTGTGGATATACCACGGTATGATAATTTAATTATTACAACCTTTAGAATGTTTACTTTAGAGCTATTGCGAAATAGTAAAATACTCAAAAAAGTATAATAATCTGGATTTAACTCTCTCTCTTACTCATTATTTTCCTTTCGTTCCGCCTTTTCATATTTTCATTATGTTCGATTGAAACGTATTAGCGTTATAGATTCCACGCGCTCACTACCTATCCATATAATTCCCTATATTCACTTTCTTTCTTGTTATATTTTTCTGTGTAGCATGTCCTTTTCTCCACTTTCTTTCTTTCCGATTGAAATGCCATAAAATCCAATAAACCAACCAGCCAACCAAAACTGTACCAAGAAACTTCCATGCTAAAATGGCGCTGACAAAATGTACCCTGTCCCTATTTAAAAATCAACTGAAACAATGCGTTTTATTCCAAGAAAGATAATAATAATAATAATAATAATAATAATAATAATAATAATAATACCAGACCTAGAGTTGATTAACAAAAAAGAAAGAATTTGTCAACTAGCGGATTTTGCAGTTCCAGCAGATCACAGGGTAAAGCTGAAGGAAAATGAAAAAAAATGGAAAAATACCTGGATCTTGCCAGAGAACTGAAAAAGTTATGGAATATGAAAATCAAAGTGATACTAATTGTAGTAAAGTAAGTTTCAGTGGTTCTATTTTTCGATTATACACCCCTCTGTTTCAAATCTTTTGATCTGCATTCTTATTTAGTTTCATTAACTTTTCGAATTTAATATAATATTTATTACATTAAAAATCAAATACCTGCATCTGAGGGAGAATATAATTTCTAATTGAAGTAATTTAAAATCGAGACCATTACACAAGTCAAACTTAATAAAACAAAATGTTTTTGGTATAAAATAACCCAACAGGGGTTGATATGCTCTAAAATCCAACCAACCAGCCAACCAATCTATACAATTAGCTATTTTAAAATCAAGACGATTACACAAAATGTGTTGGTATAAAATAACCCAACAGGGGTTGACATGCCATAAAATCCAGCCAAAACCAACCAACCAACCTATACAATTTAGCTTATAGAAGTAATTTAAAATCGAGACCATTACACAAGTCAAACTAAATGAAACAAAATGTCTTTGGTATAAAGTAACCTAATAGGGGTTGACATGCCATAAAATCCAGCAAACCAACCAACCAACCTATACAATTTAGCTATTTTAAAATCAAGACCATTACACACAATGTTTTGGTATAAAATAACCCAACAGGGGTTGACATGCCATAAAATCCAGCCAAACCCACCAACCAACCTATACAATTTAGCTTATAGAAGTAATTTAAAATCGAGACCATTACACAAGTCAAATTTAATTTTACTGTCTATGATTGTAAAACATTTTTAGATTAATTCTGAATCACTGATTACAAAATTGGCATCGGTTTTGTTAGACTGGCTCTGTTCTTTAGATGATAGATTGCTTTATGATTAAATTCATTTAATCTTCAGAGCAACAGTCATTGTCTTGTATATACATTTGTTGCTAAACGTGTCTCGTTTGTTGCTAAAGAGTTAAATGCGGGAATTAACTTAAGACTGTTCTATTCATTTCTATACTACGCCTGTGCCGGTAAGATAAATGATGTTGTTAATTCAGCAGTTCCGGTTCATGTAGGCTGCTCAGGTTTCCATCCCACTGGGACCCTGAAAGAAAACCCTCACAAACCCGGTCCTACAAGTGCCCGACAATGTACCCAGCTTGAAACGGTTACTTAGCCCTTCTCAGGACCGCAGCACACGTCGCAGAAGTACTAACTAACCAGATAAACCAATTCCACTTAATCCATACTAAAAACGGACAGCAAGTAGACATCTGGGAGTCATGACCCGGATGTGCCCCCAACCCCCGAGAGACCCAGGAGTTAAATGTTGAAACAATTGCCTAAACCCTTTAGGCAATTGATCTCTCCCCTGAGGACCACCTGCTGTTACGATCTTTTCACTAGATTGGATGTCTTTAGCATTGAAAATGCTGGACCCCGAAAAAATTTTTTTTAGATCGGGGCTTCAATATTTGGTTTGGTTTTGTTTGGTTTGGTTTGGTTTGTTTTACGTCATATCAACCTCACTGGGTCATTTAATGCCGATAAAGTTTTGAAATAAATCAATTCTTAATGGATAAATACATTTTTCTATCTAACCCATAGATGGGACCATTTCTTTGGTTTGTTTTACGACATATCAACCTCAGTGGATCATTTAATGCCGGTAAAGTTTTGAAATAAATTCATTCTTAATAGAAACGTACTTTTTTTATAAACACATTTTTCCATTTAACCCATAGATGGTACCCTAACAGGTACGACCGTTCCGGGTCAGTAGACCTGAGAACAAGGTTTGGGGCTTGATATAAGGGCAATAGGGTTGGGAAAATCATATAGGTGCTAGTGCTTGACGTGACCAGCCGATTGATCGGAGGGGGCCTCTCCAAACACCCGTCTAGCATAAGTAAGGACCACAGTGGAATGTTGCATCTCATGAACTGGTCATCCAACAGGATTCCGTCCTTAAGCATCACGGATCGCCACCCTCTGTCAATATGGGGCCCTATTGGGGAGTCCTTACCCCTCTGCAGAAGTGTATTCTAAAGCCCCATCCGACATTTGGAGTATAAAATCTGACAGTATAACGAGGTAAAAACACTGTAGCGTAATTATTGTGGTCTACGCGGTTTGAAAGGAGAAAGAGAAGAAAAAGAAATAAGAGCAAACAAAGGTTAAAATTTGGAAGAGTAAACACTAATGCCAGTAATGTGACCGACGAATGACCCCGGAAGTAGATTTAAAAATAAAAACGGAAGTTCCGGATTTTGATCAGAAACGGATGTGGCTCTCCCACCCCGGGACGAGAAACGGAAGAAGAAAATCGGTATTTCCAGTCAGGCCTCGTAGGAAGCAGGTGGGGCCTTCACGGTTCCCCCGATGGGTTCAATATAGTAGTAGCGAACATGATTTACGACAGAGTAATTTGACCGTGCCCCCTCTTTCTTTCTCTCTATCTTTCCTTATCTCTGAAAAAGAACCAACATGCGTCAAAGAAATAAACATGCCCTGAGACTATACATCTTGCGAGTATATTGTTTCTGAACTAACGACTATTACTACTACTAACGGCAATTACTACTACAACTTGAGTTGGCCTATGTGACACATGTCGTTCTGATACATATATGATTCTGATACAAACACATTTTGAGGGTGTCCATAATTTCAAAAACTAGGGTCAGTTAAGTAAAACTTCTTTGTATTCAGTAAACCAACAATTACCCGATGTCCTAAATACGTTGTGTTTTGCGTGGGGCGTTTGAACATCTTTGAAAATTTCTACTTTGTCCCTTAACGTAAAAGTAAAAGTAAGTAAAATCGACGGTCTAATGTCGGTATCAGCCAGATAGCGAGGGAGTATATCCCCTTTTCAATAGCGCTTGACCAAGGATATGATTTTAGCGTCTGAGGTGGAGCATCAGCTCTTCACTTTACCGCAGAGATCCCTGTACTACTCATTCGCTGGGTCGGCGAGGGGCGCTATCGAACCAGGAACATTGTGGTTCCTAGTCGAACGCTCTAACTACTGAGCTAAACCGACCCAATATAAACCCACCCTTAAGGAGTCCAAGCTATTTCGGCGAAAATGTAGAAATCAACAAAATTTGTTTCTTTAGTGGGCTGCGTTGTAAGTCATGAATTTCATTCAGTAAATTAAGTAACCCCACACCCACTCAATACTCCCAACAAATCAATGAGAAAAATGGGTTTAATGTCTCCGATCTTATCACTCATTTCCTCTTCAATGCTCTGACGATCACTTGATATAAAATTGGTTACTTTGGCTTTTAAGATCAAATTAGTATCATAATTTTTGTTATCAATCAAACTTTTCTCTGTCGGAAAGAAAAAGTATTATTTGTTTTCCCAATTTGTCAAACACTCTACTTCTCCCTGTCGGCTGAGGCTATAGAATACGCCGACTGCAATTTCACAGCTAACCGTTTAGCCGTGAATGGTTAACCTGATGACAGGATTGTTGCAGCTGAGCGGTCAGTGATCCGGGAACTAATTTTTCCCATGACATGCAACACTCCACTTTGGTCCTTACTTGTGATTGACGGATGGGAAATTCCATGACAAATTAAAAAGTAAAATTGTACCCAGTCTCTTTAATTGAAATTTTGTACAGGTGTGGACAGTATTAAAGTTAGACATTCCCCAAAATTTGAGCTTACAATTCCAAAAATTGGCGGAGATATGTCGATTAGCTCTCAAAATTTGAGAGGGTGGTCACGAAAAATGGCGACATTTTGTAATCTATTTTTATCTGTAAAATGAGTTTTAATGTTTCAAATTTAGAGAATAGTCTACCTTTAACATAATGCACACCTGTACACAATTTTAGAAAAATTGAAGGGTGTGGGTGACATGTGTAGCGAGATGGAAGGTCCTGAGTTTTGCGAGGACTACTATTAGAAAAGGAGGAAGAAGAAATAAGAGATAGTAAAGGGTTAAAAAAAGTGATGAACATAAAACCGGTTGTCGTGAGTTTGACCGGGGCGTGTCCCCCCGAATGGAGAATTGAAAGCCAACCGGAAGTTTCGGGTGTTAACCGGAACCGGAAGTCACGCGTTGACATAGAACGACGAAGAAAAATACCGGCCTCTTTTTGTTTTCGGACGCGTAGGTTACGGACCGGACCTCTGGTCCCTGTTGTGGGATCACAGTAATTCAACAGTGTCCCCTCTCTCTCTTTCTCTCTGCCTTTCCTCCTCTCCGACACAACCCTAGATACGATCCTGGAAATAAAAGCTAAGCAGCTTGTGACGATATATTTCTCGCGTTGTATTTTTTTATCGACACGATGACCGCCACGTGCCGAACACCTTTTTAGTGTCGTGAATTTGGAGGCACGTTGACAAGACTCGCTATACGACGTATATCGCTATTAGAACGTTACATATATCCGTTTTAGTACCGTGATAATACCGCCACGTTACACATGGCCTTGATGATTTGACATGGAATTACCCAATTTGTAAATACACCTTGGAATTTTCCTATTAGATGCAGTTCAACGTCATAGCTAGGACTTGACTCATTGTCCATGGATGATGACATGTGATGCTTAAGGATTGAATCCTAGTGACTGAGCAATCCATAACATTCAATAATCTTACGTAGGTTAGGCCCCATTCCATCAATGGTTCGGTCACGTCAACTCCTAGCACCTATATGATTGACCCAACACTATTGTCCCTATGGCGAATATCCAACCATTTTCATCATATATGTGCTAGAAGGCGGTGGCTGAGGGTCTTAGTCCTGGGTATGACGTTAAATTGTTAATAGTTGGTGAAGTTCTCTAGTGGAGTGGTAGTGTTATATACCCTTTTAACATCGAGTATAAAAACGGTGAGAGTTCATCTGCGGGATGAGCGAGAACAGAGAGAGAGACAGACAAGAGAGAGAGGGAGGGCAGACAGAGACAGAGACATATATTTATTAGATTAGAGAGGAAATTAGTCTTACTTTAGAACTTGTTGCTGGTTTCCTGCTATCTCTTCTATCTATGGCTGCCTCTTACTGTCTAACTCAGGGGTTCCAACCTTTTTCTGCTCATGGCCCACTTTTGAAACCATAATTTTTGGCGGCCCATGAAATTATGTCATAGAAAACATATTTCCATTTTACATAAGATATTTATTCAATGAAGATCAATCACATATATAATTATAATATTTCCTTGGCCCACCTGAAATTAGCTGGGGCTCATTTTGGCCATGTGGACCATAGTTGGGAACCACTGGTCTAGTTGACTTATTTTCTTCTGTTCTTCAACCTTCCTTGCTAATTCTTTTAGTGGGGCTTGTCTGGGCTAGACATTGCCTTGATAATTTACAATTACACTTGATAAAATAAAAAAACTTTATGTTTGCTTGATTAAGCTTTTATTAATTATCTAGCCCATGATTTAATTCCACGTGTATGAGACTTAGAAAACACGTCTAAGCTCCCTAGAAGCCGGGTCGAATCTCATCTACTCTCTTACTAACGTCATGTGTCTCTTCATGTCGGTTTACACGCGCCCTGGGGGTCAAGGTTTACAACAGTCCTGGTATTTTTTACATGGACCCATTATTCTAAATCTGAGACAGACTAAATTTAATTCTAGCTACAGGGTATGGTTCAATTCATGAACAGTCATGATTGTAACAGTAGTACCTCTTCAGGCCACATCTATGGTTTAAACAGAACAAAAACAATGAGTCTTAAAAAGTGTTTGAAAATTGAGTTTGAAAAAAATACTGAATACCCAACAAGAATGAATAAACCAAAATGTATTCGGCATAAAATAATCCAACAAGGTTTGACATTATTTCTCAGAATTTTTGTGATGGGAATTGATAATTAGTACTATTTGGATTATTCGGACTAGTGTCCTCATCTTATTGTTGTACAGATAAAAATAAAGATGAGGACAATAGTCCAAATAATCCAAATAATACTAATTATCAAGCCTCATCTCAAAAATTCAAAGAAATAGTGTAGATATCAACAAAGACGAGGACAATAGTCCGAATAATCCAAATCATACGAATTATCAAGCCTCATCTCAAAAATTCAGAGAATTAGTGTTGATAACAATAAAGACGAGGACAATAGTCTAAATAATCCAAATAATACTAATTATCAAGCTTCATCTCGAAAATTAAGAGAAATAGTGTTGATAACAATAAAGACGAGGACAATTGTCCGAAATATCCAAATAATAACTAATTATCTAGCCTCATCTCAAAAATTCACAGAAATAGTGTTGGATAACAATAAAACGAGGACAATAGTCGAATAATCCAAATGATAATATTATCAAGCCTCATCTAAAATTAAATTCAGAGAAATAGTCTTGATAAAAAATAAAGATGAGACAATAGTCGCGAATAATCCAAATTATATAGGTTTGAAGATGCCGTAAATCCAACCAACCACAACCAACCAGCCAACCAACCATAGCAGTACCAAAAAAAGTTCCATGCCAAAATGCGGTGCCAGAACGTACCGACCGAAATTATCAAACAACTCAAGAATGCGTTTCATTCTAGAAAGAAAGGAAGAATTGTTTTAAAATAGTCTCTTATGGACAATAGAGAATAACACTAAGGTAAGTGCAAACCACAGCAAATATATACTCACCAGATAAAACCCATTTTAACATATTCCATTTCACCTCACCATTATCGTGCCAGGGGAAAGTGGCCATCAACACACAAATGTGCCAGCTTCTCTTCGAGACGAATTGTCAGCGTTGGGAATACAAACAGCCCAAGTTAATAACAATAATATAACATTGTCCGACTCCATACGCGCATCAACTCGGGCAGGTGTTTTAAAAGGTAAGCATTGTCTATCGTATCTCGTCATCGCAATGCTGAGTCGTATAAGGTTGCTCTCTTCATCTTGTGAAAATCCATCTTCTAAGGCGGGGCTTTTTATTGGGGAGGTAATTTCGAGGTTTTTCTGAAGTTTTCGAAAAGGCTTGGCGTTAACCGCTGTTTTGGTGGGTCATTATATTGGAGGAGATGGGCTTTCTTTTAAATGCGAAGCATCTCACATACACATGCACATATTTACATGAACCTAGCAATCTGTAATAGCTTCACATATATCAACACACACACACACACACACACAACATACAACAAATACACACACCAATCATACGCAATACAAGTATTTGCTTTACAAATACCTAAGCATCACACATGCAATACGAAACATCTCAACATACACCTACACTATTTACATGACCTACGCATCTGTATACATAGCTTCACATATATACTCATACACACACACACACACACATACACCACATTCATACGCCACTACAAGTATGTGCTTACACACACCTAAGCATCCACACATACAATATGAAAACATCTCACATACACATACACATTTTACATGAACCTACGCATCTGTATACATAGCTTCAACATAATATCTCAACACACACACACCACACACACACACACAAAAACACACACCACACACTCATACGCAATACAAATATTTGCTTACACACACATAAGCATCCACACTACAATATGAACATCTCACATACACATCACATATTTACATGAACCTACGCAATCTGTATACATAGCTTCACATTTATATCATAGAACACACACACACACACACACACAAACACACACCACACAATAACACACACACACTCATACGGCATACACGTATTTGCTTACACACACCTAAGCATCCACACATAAATATGAAACTCTACATACACATACACATATTTTGAACCTACGCATCCTATATACATAGCTTCATATATATATCTCATACACACACGCCACACACACAACAACACACATCATCCCCACGCAATAACGTATCTTGCACTTGACACACCTAAGCATCCATAATACAATATGAAACATCTACATACACATACACCTTTACATGAACCTACGCATCTGCATACTAGCTTCACATATATCACACACACACACACCCACCCACACACACACACATCACATAAATACACATACACACTCATACGCAATACACGTATTTGCTTACACACACCTAATCATCCACCCTCAATGACATTCACATAAACATACACATATTTAACATGACTACCGATGATAATTCGATTAAATATATCACAAAACCACACACCACAACACAACTCATAGCGCATACAGTATTTGCTTACACACACCTAAGCATACACACACATACAATTAAACTCTCACATACACATACACATATTTAACATGAACTACGCATTTGTATACATAGCTTCACATATACAACACCACCACAACACACACACCACCATCACACACACATACATAATACACACACACACTCATACCAGCATACAAGTATTTGCTTACACACACACTAAGCATCCACTCATACAATTGAAAAATCTAACATACACATACTCATATTTTATATGAACATACACTTGAGTTATACAATGGCCTTAACATCTACATCTCATAGATACGTACACATACATATCGCAATACAAGTATTCGCTCCACACACACGCATAAAACTCCCGCATACACTATAAAAAACTCACATACCATACTCATTACATGAACATACACATAACGCAATGCATGTCATGACATATATACACAGGCATATAGAATTAAATATTCGCTCACCACACGCCGACACATACACACATACACTAATAATCCATCTCACATACATACACACACTTTTTTCGAACACTAATCAACATGCACACACATGCCTCTTTTAACAATCTCACCTATACACACAGATACCATGGAGCGCGTGGTTCAATGGTTAGAATCGTAGAAAAATGGACTCGTCACGCGAGTTCAATTCCTGGACGAAGCTGTTGAATTTCACATGGCGCTAACTAATTGGGAAAACGTATGCATCAATTATATCCAGATATGGGTAATAGCAGACAAGACTGGACTCTTTAAACCATAGTCCAAGGGGTTTTTAACCAGTCTAAGGAGAAGGAAAACTCTGAATTCAAACTGTTGAACTCCGCTTAAGAAATTGACCTGTGTCGCATCCTGCTCGTGCGAGGGTTGGTAAATATATATATATAAACCAGATCACACTCACACTCGACGTCACATCAACACAATAACGTTTTACTATGAACGTAACTGAGTAACATGCATAACATATATATCTCATAAGATACAGCTCTCATACATATACGCATACAATTATTTGCACA
>CM042167.1:58242665-58244284 GCA_023376005.1 Doryteuthis pealeii | reverse complement strand
CCCCGAGAGATAAGAGTACCTAAAGCGCTCATGGGCTAGCACACACACACATATATAATAAAAATTGGATTAGAATGATACTCTCACTCGCTGGTCTTATAGTCATTATCATATAACCTTAAATAATGAGGTAGAGTATCTATGGGTGTATATATATTTATATATATATTAATACGTCAGGTATTTTATCTATATATATATATTTGTATGTATAATCTGATCGAAACATTTACTTCTTTGCAGAGATAAGAAATACTTGGATTTCCTGTTCTCTCCACGTTTTTTCTTTTTGCTTTCATCTCAGGTTTTATTATATATCGAGTGTATGGACTTTGTTTCTGTTTTGCGTATTTTAATGGTTAAAAATATTCTTTCCTAATCCATTCTTACTTGGTCTAACAGAAATCCACTATCCTAATTTTAAAATTACTGTATCACGCCACAAGTAGGTAAGCGGTAAACAAAATGAATTACAAAGTTGGCCAGAGAGACTGTGAAACACAAAGCCACAACACAAAACACACACATCCATGATAGGCACCTCACCCATACACTCAACACATTTACCACACGAGCACATAGTTGCACATTAAAAGGGCGACCAGCCACTACACATTACTTTATCATACCATCTTCACCACTTATTCGGACGGAACACTATCACATTGAGTATCTAATAACATAAGATTATTTTTATTGAGGAGAAAACATCACAAACTCCCTATAACACAGCAACAACCAAACACTATAACACATTTCGTTACGATAGCCACATTAGTATAACATCTAACGGATATATAGACATATACAACGAACATACGCTCACACACATATATATATATACACATGCTACACAGATTGTAAACACACGCATATAAACACACTTATACACACATTTTCACACACAACACAAAATATATATATATATAATATATATATATATATATATAATAACAGACACATGTGTATACTCACACACATATATACACATCCTCTCTCTCTCTCTCTCCTCTCTCTCTCTCTCTCTCTCTCTCTCTCTCTCTCTCACACACACACACACATATATAGATAGATACGTACACACAGACATACACAGCTATAAACGCACATGTACATACACACACAGAGAGACACAGACACAGACACACAGACAGACTCACACACACACACACACACACACATATATATATATATATATCTAATATATATATAGAGAGAGAGAGAGACACACCATGGTACATTCACACACATGTATACCACATTCTCCTCTCACACACACACAAACATATATGTATATATGGTATATATATACGTACATACAGACATACACAGCTATACACGCACATTTACATACACACACACACACAGTACAGACAACCAGACAGACACACACATATATATATATACTTATACACAACATACACACCACATACACAGCACACACACACAACACACACACACATAGATAGACACACTCATTATATATATATGATAAATTTCGTTTTCTAGCCAGGGGGCTCATATTTAATATCCGCTAGTTTTCCCGCGTATAAAGTAAAATCATACAATCAAGAGACAAGCTGAGATGTCATCCTTTGTCTTTCTCTTCGTTTTATTTT
>CM042167.1:58230165-58237665 GCA_023376005.1 Doryteuthis pealeii | reverse complement strand
AAACAAATCACTGTGTGGGTGTTCATTGTGTGTGTGAACCCTCATGTGTCGAAAATCGACGAGAGAGTCCATAATATATATATATATAATTCTACATTCAGTATTAACTACTAATAACATAACTGATTCCCCTTTTTCTTAATGAGAAAATAATACAAATAAATAGTGCAGAATAGTTGAAGGTTTTATAATCATTCACAACATAATTATCAGATAATCTTATTCGATACACTTTTTTGTGGCCTTGTGTCAGACTACATTAAACTCAGGGAATAATGATATAATATAAGGTATGTTGCATTAATAGCGATCTCGTTTATCAGAACTAGATGATTAAAACTGCAATCCTTATTAATTATCAAATAAATACTAGATTGTTTCTTAGTCTTTAAACTCGGGAAAACACCTTTTTAAAAAAGCATCGTCTATTGTATAAGTTTAAAGAAAGAAGGAAAGTAAGAAAGAAGGAAAGAAAAATGAAAGAAAGAAAGACAATACACCTTCCAAAACCGAACCACTGCCTCATCGTCTGGATAGTTGTAACTTTACAAAGGTTACTAAATGATAAATAACCAAACGGAGAATGGGAATAAAATGGGATAATTATGACATTAACAAGATACAATACTCGCCAGCGGTGTGGAAGAAGGTAAACCACTGCGAGTAGCACCAGACTACTCAGTCAGCATAGTGCTTCTGTATTCATGAGGATTGGGACATACCCGTTAATGTTCAAAGGTAGGGTATTTAACCCCCACCCAACCTTTTTAAATTCACACTGTACCGTCAATATATTTTCCTTTTCGAGTTTATATCGAATACCATCCTCGCCGCCAAAATGTTGTAACCGAACAGAGGTTACTAAATGATGAATGACCAAACGAGGGTTGGAAATGAAATGGAATCATTATAACATAAACAAAATACATAATTCGTTAGCGGTTTGAAAAAGGTAAACCACTGCGTTATCGCTCTCAAATAGGAATAGAATGATGACGTGTTGATTGTAAAAATCATGGTTGTATACTTATCTCATCTTATGTGCTACGTGGAAAGGTTCGAATCCGGATGCTGAGCTAATGTGGAGTTGACTGGCAATTATGCGGTGTTTGGAGTCTGGAAACCAAATTGGGATGCTGGAGGTCATCTTGCATTGTGCCATTTAGTTTTTAGAAATAACACAGGGCCACGTCTTTTTTCTCATGAGATTTTTATTTTTCCTCAAGTCACAACTGCCGAGAGCAAGTCCCACGTCGCACTCTATCAACGCATAATCCCAAACTCACTCCACACTCTCACCTCTCACTCTTACACTGACAATTTCTATGATGGACCAAATTTTCAAAAGATCGCTTGCAGACTCTCTATCTCATAAAAAACATTTTTTTTTCTCAATTTATTTTCTCTTTTTCTTTCCCCAGAAAATTAGACTCCCATTTTTTTCTTCATTCTCTTTAAATTACTCTCCCAGCCAACATTGCATTACGCGCTGGAAGACCAAAATCTTTTTTTTAAAATCTTGTTATTTAATAATTGGTCTGGTCTTCTGTCTGGTATTTGGTGTTCCATTTCTATTGTATCTACTATTTTGAATGTAGTATATGGTTTGAAGGGGCTCAATCGGTAGAGCGTTCGTCTAGAAACCACAAGGTTCCTAGTTCGATACCGGTCCTCGCCAACTCAGCGTATGAGTAGCACAGGGATCTGTGCGGTAAAGTAAGGGGCAGATGGCAGCTGTGGCGCTCCACCTCAGATGCTAAAACAATCTCTTTGGTCTAGCCCTATTGAAAAGGGGATATACTCCCTCGCTGACTGGCTGATACCGACTTTAGGCCGCCTCGTCGACTTATATGGTTTGAAAAAGGAAATAGTTATTGTATTTGGAGACTAATGAGTTTGACTGGCAGAGGATGACCCTGAGGTCAGATTTGATAGCCTCACTGGGATTGGATGGTTTAAGTCACGTGATCGAGTGATTATAGAAAGTGAGGAAAATAGATTTGAAAATCAATCAGCTAGCTCCGAGATGTTGAGATCATCAATTGATCCCCATATTTCAAGGCTGGACACGTGTTCCATACTTGTTACCTTAAAGGTCCTGGCTCCCCGAATGCAGTCAGTCTAACCCCGCCCCCCCAAAAAAAAATAAAACCGTCTAAGCTATGTGATTCCTAAATATGTTACATACTTATTAGATACGTAATATTTATGTGCAATAGTGTAGAAATCAAAATGGCCGTTATAAACTGCAGCCCATGGCCTTGAAGGATTTGAATGACAAGGCTTGACCTGTCCTGATCCTTCCTTCCGTTGGATACCGCGAGAACCGGTAGAGAGGACCCTCTCTTCCGGTTTAGATAGTAAGTAAGTTTCAATCAGTTAGAAGGTAGCAGCGAGCTCGAAGGGGTAAGTCGCGTTATACGCGCGTCCTCTCATCTGCGCATATGTCTGGTTGGTGATTTAAAAATAAAGTAAGATCAAAGCAAATCGGAGTCTTGTGTTATTACCTCTAAAAACTAACAATGACACAGGGCTTCTGATAAAGAGAAATCCCCAATAGAAGCCCAGACCCGAAGTCCCCAAGAAAGTCCAGACCTTAGAAGATTCCAGACCAAGACAAGATGTTATAAGATTCCAAAGACGGCCAGAAGAATAGAGTAAGAAAGAAGTAATGAAGAGGGTATGCAACAAATATTTATAATTCAGGGGCACCAACTACAATTGGTATTAATTTTCCCTCATGTTGCACGTTTGTCATTTTTTTTTTTAGTTTTCCATATATATTTTTTGTTTCTTTATAACATATTCTCCTCTTCTTGTTAATCAAACCTAGGTGATGCGTTTATATCTCAAAATCCAGAGAACTTTAGGTGACTCACTCTCTAGGATGGATTCTCATTTGTGCACAAACCATTTTAGTCGTATGGTCAAAATCTATTTTCTTTATTATTATGACGTTTTCACACCTGCCTATTCAATCAGTTTGGAAATGTTCGTTTCAATTTGAAAAAATAAAATAAATAAATAAAGTAAAAAAAAAAAACCTGGCAAAATAAACCTGAAAAAATATTTTTAAATGAGATCTTACGAGTTTTTCACACCAGCTAATCCTGTTGGTGTTTGGTTGTTGGTTTGGATTTTACGGCATGTCAACCCTTCTAGGATTATTTGTGCCGAAGATATTCATTCTTATTGCGTATTAATCTTTTATTCAAAACTCAATTTTCAGTACTCCTTTTTCTTATCTATTTAACTAATTGATGGGACCCTAACAGGTACTACTTGGCCGATATGGACGGTCTGATTTTTAACCAAAGATATTGCAAGATGATAACGGTCATTCAATTAAGAAAGCGAGTATCAATATACATTATTATTTACTCCTTTTGAGTTTTCACATCAGCATTATCTGATGGTCTTTCACTGGAGTCTGAGTGACAGCAAGTTTCCTCAGGTCTCCAGGACTCTTCTGAATATTCTAGTCGATCTTAACAGTACTGCAGTTTGGATGGTCTCGATTCTTCCTCTGATTTCCAATTCAACCAAATTCTTTTCCAGGGCTTTGTGCACCGTTCCAAGGGCATCATTACAATTAGTATGACCTTCACCTTCGGGTTCCACAGTTTTCTCAGTTCTCCGGCAAGGTCCAAGGATTTGTCTCTTTTTAGGCTTTCCTTCACTTTTACTCTATGATCTGCCGAAGTGCCAAACTCCACGCGATGACATGTCTTCCTTTTCTTGTAAATCAACATTAGGTCTGGTCTCTTAGCCGGGATTAAGTGATCCATCTGTATCTCAAAGTTCCAGGGAATTTTATGAGTCTCATTCTTTAGGACAGAATACGGATTGTTATTTCACTCCGTGTCAGTGAAGTTACAACAAGTCTCATCAGGTCTCCAGGACACTTCTGAGTATTCTAACCGATTGCAGCAATGGAGTAGTCTGAATGCTCACAATTTTTCCTCTAAATTTCCAGTTCCTCCAGTCTTTTTTCCAAGTTTTTGGGACCGACCATTATTATTATTTTCAGTAGTAGTAGTAGTAGTAGTAGCAGCAGCTGTAGTAGTAGTAGTAGTTGTAGTTTCATCACTACTTTTGAGTTTTTCACACCAGCGTTAGCTGATGGTATTTCACTGGAGGCTGAGTGACAACAAGTCTCCACAGGTCGCCAGGACACTTCTGAGTATTCTAGCCGATTGCAGCAATTCAGTAGTCTAGATGGTCTCAATTCTTTTATAATAATAATAATAATAATAATAATAATAATAGATTTAAATAAAATTTAATTTTGACCATACAACAAAAATGGTAATATGCATAAACCAGAATCTGTTCTTGAGAACGAAACGCATAAATTATCTGGGACTTTGAAATAAAAACGGATCACCTCATCCAGCAAGAAGACCAGACCTGTGTTGAATTAACAAAAAGAAAGAACTTGTCAACTGGTGATTTTGCAAGTTCCAGCAGATCAACAGGGTGAAGCTAAAGGAAAATGAAAAAATGGACAAATATCTGGACCTTTGCCCGAGAACTGAAAAAGTATGGAATATGAAAGTGAAGTTATACCAATTGTAGTTGGTTTGCACTTGAACGGTCCCAAAGGATTGGAAAAGGGTTTTGGAATGTTTGGAAATCAGAGAAGAATTGAAACCATTCAAAAACACTGCACTGTAGCTGCAATCTGCCAGAATACTCAGAAGAAGTCCTGGAGACCTGAGGAGACTTGGTGTCACTCAGACTCAAGTGAAAGACCCATCAGCTAACACTGATGTGAAAACTCAAAATGAATAATAATAATAATAATAATAATAATAATAATAATAAATTATTATTATTATTATTATTATTATTATTATTATTATTATTATTTATTATTATTATTATTAATTCACCAAACATGAGCATTATCCTGATCATATAAAATGTTTTATTTGGTTCAATTTTCTTGGGTGATTTTTTTATTTTCATTCCGTTCATATTTTTTTTCTGAAGACGTGAATCTATTTGATTTAAGAAGAGAAAGGAAAAGAGTGAATATTTCATTTTTTTTTTTTAAATTTCCTTTCATATTTTAAAAATATTTTTTCGTTTAAAATCAAGAACGCAATTCTGAAATGGCCAATAAATCATGAATTTTTTTTACCCCGAGTCATTATCCTTTTCTCCACTAAAATATTCCGTACTCTCGTTATTAAAATTGTTCAAGTATCGATTTCAGTCATTGCCGTGGGGATATCTATTATTTTGAAGTGGGGAAGGTTACTAAGTGTCGTCCGGGACAAAATACAACATCCGAATATTGTGTTTGGTAATATCTTTTTGTTAGTAATTGCGTAAGATTGTATTATGTATTTTAAATATGAGGGTTTGTCAAAAATTAATGCCATTTTGTTTAGTACAGGTATAATTACCAATACATGTATCATGGAACATGTATCATGCATCAAAATGAAGCTGGTCCTCTGTGGATAATGTCCCTACTTCACCACATAGTCACAGTTTCTCTCAATAGCAATGTTCCTTCTTCGAATTAAAGCTTGTATGCCTACCCTGTAAAATTATGTTGACTGTTCTTTGAGGCACTTCTTCACTATAGATTTCAGTTCCTCGTCACTGGAATAATGTTTGCCTCTCAAACCCTCTTTCATGGTGCCGAAAAGATGATAGTCTGAAGGCCCTAAATCTAATAAATATATATAATAGAATATACAAATAGAATATACAAATAGGAAGTAAAGAATAAAATTACAGCTATTTCTTCTTGTTAATGGATTTCTTTTAAGATTTATCCGCAATATTTTTGCTCATTTTCATTAAAATAAAACCAAACAATTAGAAATTAATAATACATAGCACATATTCATTTGAATCATTTTTTGAATATCAATATGCAAATTAGCCTTCCCGTTCACACTGTAAACCGCTATTGTGTTGTATATATAAATACAATTGCATGTTATTAGTATATAGATATGGTCAACAGGTGACTTGGCGGTTGGTTAGATTTTACTGCATGTCAACACGTGCTGGGTTATTCTATGTTTTATTCATTCTTATTGGGTATTCAATTTTCATTTTTCAAACTCAGTTTTTAAAAACTAATCTTTTATCTATTTAATCCAAGGATGGGCCCTAACAGGTAATGCCACTCCGGGTCAGTGTGGGTCAGGGAGTATTGCCAATCAAGGGGTACTGCACATTCCTCAGAGTTCTAGAATTGGAACTTAACCATTAGATGAAGTTTACCGCCATCTCTAGGACAATAAGACCATTGACCACCATTTCAAGCATACATATTATATAAAGAGTCGAAGGCTTGCCATAAGGGCAATAGGGTTGGGACAATCTTATAGGTGCTAGGGTTTGACCCGACAAACCGATTGATTGGAAGCGGCTTCTCCGATTGTCCCTCTGCTGGATTATTTATGGTGTATATATAAGCCGTGCTGCAATCCACCAATTAAATTTATAGACTAAGCATGGTCACGTGGTTTATACGTCAACCAATCAAAAGCCCGAATACATGGTTAGTTAACTACTTAATCGCTGATCTTGACAGACGTCTATTTGCACTCATTGACGAACTACCTACAACACTGAGGAGCACCAAGGAACAACTAAAGGATCATACCCAATATTAAGGAACACCAATGGGCAACCAAATGATATTTCACCAAGGATCGCGCTCTGCTTAAAACAAAGGATCTCCGCTGGACAGTGCTCTTGCTTAAAGTCTACATATTGGAATTTTTTGTATATAAGTTGTGCTACATACACCACTTAAATTTATAGACTAGCGAGGTCACGTGATTTAAACCTCAGCCAATCAATAGCCCGAATGCTTGGTTGGTTGACTACTTAATTACTGATACCGAGAGACGTACATTTGCAATCATTGACGAAGGACTTGCGAGACTGAGGAGCACCAAGGAACAACCAAAGGATTCTTACCCGTATATTGAACTACGCTCTGCTTAACACAAATGATCTCCGCTGGATAAGCGCTCTTGCTTGAAGCCTAAAGGATGGCTATTAAAATCGTTACACCCTCGTGCCTAAGTAAGGACCAAAGTGTTTGCAAGTCATGGACTGTACAGTCATCAGGGTTTCCCTTCTTAACCATCACCGATCACCACCTACGGTTAACAAAGAGCACTATCTGGTGGGGGGATATTACCCCTCTTTCATAGGTGCAGTCGGCTTATTTAACAGCCACCAACCGACAGGGCGATGAAATACTTATGAAGCAACACGGGTAGTAATGACCAAGTGTGAATAATCTTTATTATGCAAATAGTTTGTTTATTTTTTCAATCACATTTTTTCTCACTTTTAAGCGTTTTAATTATATTGTCAAATAACTTAAATTTAAAACACTCACACACGAAATCGTTTAACTCCCTGTATATTAATTTCATTATTAGATGCGACCAGAGAGGGGGGACAGAGAAATAAAGAAATACAGAGAGAGGTACATAGAAAGACATACAAGTAAGA
>CM042167.1:58195165-58225165 GCA_023376005.1 Doryteuthis pealeii | reverse complement strand
TTTTACAAAAAATTGATGGTATTTTTTATATCTTTAAACGTTTTAGTTAACATCTTGATACTAAAACAATTACAATTTCTCGTTTGTGAATAATTTTCTCGTAAAACTCTATATGTTTGATAACTTTAAATATATATCAAATTATAACAATATATATATATATATATATATATATATATATATATATATATATGAAGTGGACAAACAACTTGTTTGAGATGGCGGTAGCCGACAATTTTAAGGAGATTATGTGCTTAATTAAAGTCATAACCAATTTGTAAATTAATTAGGTATAATTAAATGAATTCGGCGTGCATATCGGTTTAAATGTAAGGCGTAAACAAATCGAGAAAAAGTCAATCTCTGTATGGCTGAAATGTACATACAGAGATTGACTTTTTCTCGATTCCCCAGACAATAAACCTGTCCCTTTAAATCGAAGGGGCAGGTGTTGCCTGAGGGACGCCCCCTGGGACTAACGTTGTTAACTTCAACGATCTAGGACCGAAACCACCGACAAAAAGCCGGGTCCTCAGAATTCTTATTTCTTATGAGTATCGTCACCTCAGCTAAATAATGAACCATTCCGTTTTTATTATAAATAAAAAAAGGGAGAAAAAGAACATGCTACACAGAACACATATAACAAAAAAGAAAGAGTGTAAGGGAAGATATAGAGATAACGCTAACATAGTTCAATTTTGCATCATTGGCATTGCAGTCTCGGAGGACTATATAGTTCTTTGGTCCCTGATGTTACAGCGCCTCCTGTGACTGTGAAGTCTGATGTTCTCAAAAACATTCTTGACCACAAATGTCGCAAGTGAAGGCTGGCCCTGATTATGTTGAAGTGCCGGTGCTTTGTTGCTGGCACTTTCTTCTGGACCTCTTGGCTTCATGGTGTTGTGCCAGGGTGGCTTCAAACATGAACAGTCCGTACATAATGAAAAGCAAAGAAAGAAAAAAGAGTGAGAGACAGGTAAATCAAGATTATTATTTAAAAAAGTAAAGTCGACGTGACGGACCAATATCGGTATAAGCTAGACAGCGAGAGAGTCTATCCATTTTTCACAAGCGCTAGAACAAGGAGATTATTTTAGCATCTGAGGTGGAGCGCCACACTTACTATCAGCTCCTCACTCTACCGCACAGATCTCTGTGCTACACATACACTGAGTTTGCGAGGACCAGTATCGAACCAAGAACCTTGTGATTCCTAGCCGAACACTCTACCGACAGAGCTAAACCGACTTTTTACATATTGATCCATTTTACAGTTGCTCTTAAGTAAACATTCAACACGTTGTAATAATTATATTATCATTCTGTGGTATATCCACAGGTCCTGCTAGTACCTACCAAATAAACGGTCTTTATGTATGTACAAAAATTGAGGTTTTATAGGTCTGTGTTGTTCGAACACATTTTGGTATAGGATAATATATTTATGGGAATGTTTTATGCGCAAAATGCTTGCTAACAGCACGTTTACGACAAAACATACTTGATTGAATTACACGTTCCTTCTTTTCCTAGAAAAAAAGATTTCTATCATCCGTGCGTGAGACAAACACGCTATATTCTAACACTTTACAATTCATAATACAACACATTATCTCCTTTGAGATTTTACCCAGAATGCAACATACATTTGGTTGGTTGGTTAGTTGGTTTGATTTTACGGCATGCCAACCCTTGTTGGGATATTTTATACCGAAGACGTTTTATTTTATTCATTTCATAATGGGTATTACAATTTATTTTTTTGAACTCATGACGTTGGTTGGTTGGTTTGGTTGGTTTGATTTTACGGCATGTCACCCTTGTTGGGATATTTTATGCCGAAGACGTTTTATTTTATTCATTCATAATGGGTAGTACAATTTATCATTGAACTCATGTCCGTTGGTTGGTTGGTTGGTTGGTTGGTTTGGTTTGTTTTACGGCATGTCAACCCTTGTTGGGATATGTTATGCGAAGACGTTTTTTTTATTCATTCATAAATGGGTATTACAAATTTATTTTTTGAACTCATGTCCGTTGGTTGGTTGGTATTACGGCATGTCAACACTTGTTGGGATATTTTTATACGAAGACGTTTTATTTTATTCATTCATAATGGGTAATACAATTTATTTTTGAACTCATGTCCGTTGGCTGGTTGGTTGGTATTTACGGCATGTCAACCCTTGTTGGGATATTTAATACCGAAAACGTTTTATTTTATTCATTCATAATGTGTATTACAATTTATTTTTAGAATTCATGTCCTTTGGTTGGTTTGATTTTACGGCATGTCAACCCTTGTTGGGATAATTTATACCGAATACGTTTTATTTTATTTATTTATAATGGGTATTACAATTTATTTTTTGAACTCATGTCCGTTGGTTGGTTGGTATTTACGGCATGTCAACACTTGTTGGGATATTTTATGCCGAAGACGTTTCTATTTTATTCATTCATAATGGGTATTACAATTTATTTTTTGAACTCATGTCCGTTGGTTGGTGGTTGGATTTTACGGCTGTCAACCCTTGTTGGGATGTTTTATGCCGAAGACGTTTCCTTTTATTCATTCATAATGGGTATTACAATTTATTTTTTTAACTCATGTCCGTTGGCTGGTTGGTTGGTATTTACGGCATGTCAACCCTTGTTGGGATATTTTATACCGAAGACGTTTTTATTTTATTCATTCATAATGGGTAATTAACAATTTATTTTTTGAAACTCAATGTCCGTTGTTGTTGGTTGGTATTACGCATGTCAACCCCTGTTGGGATACAATTTATCCGGAGACGTTTATTTTATCATTTCATAATGGGTATTACAATTTAATTCTTTTGAAACTCATGTCCGTTGGTTTGGTTTGTTGGTTTGTATTTACGGCATGTCAACCCTTGTTTTGGGATATTTTATGCCGAAGACGTTTTTTTTTATTCATTTCATAATGGTATTAAATTTATTTTTTGAACTCATGTCCGTGGTTGGTTTGTTGTTGGTATTTACGGCAATGTCAACCCTTGTGGGATATTTTATGCCGAAGACGTTTTATTTTTATCATTCATAATGGGTAATTACGATTTTTTTTTGAACGCATGTCCGTTGGTTGGTTGGTGGTTGGTGATTTTACGGCATGTCCCACCTGTTAGGTTTCTTATGCCGAAGATGTTTTATTTATTCATTCATAGTGGGTATTACAATTTATTTTTTGAACTCATGTCTGTTGGTTGGTTGGTTGGATTTTACGGCATGTCGACACTGGAGTATTTTACTCTACCAACCAACTCAACGACAAAGAAGCTTATCCGGTTTGCGGTACGGGGTGGATGTTCAAGTTATCACACGTAAGTACAGCTAGCCTATTAAATATATACATTATATGTGTTTCCAGTACTTTTTTTCTTATTAAAGTTTTCTTAAAACATGTTCATTTTGTCCTCTTTCTTAGGTAGCGAAGACATGAAGTCTACGGTACTTGGAACTTTGGTTTCTCACCTCACTTGTTTTTTAAACAATATATATATATATATATATTATATATTTATATATATATATATATATAATATTATGCTGTAAAGCTGACTGTTAATCAAATTTTGGCTTCCTAAAGGCTTTTTACTGTTTTAGTTTATTTCCATTAATTATCGAATATTCATACGACATACGCATTGTAACTGCGTTCAAGCAAAAAAATATAAATAATTATATTATATCTATATCTATATGCTATATATATATATTTATATTATATATATATATAAGTGTGTGTGTGTGTGTTGTGTGTGTTTGTGTGTGTGTGCTTTGTGTGTGTGTGTGAATGTGATAAATCAAATGGACTGTATGTTAATTGGATATTCCATTTGGGTCATCGGAAATCTTACTGTACAACCATACTTGTATGCTCTTGTAGGTACACATAATATTTTCATACACGGATTTTTATAAATTCCTCAGAGAGCTCAATGTATATATAATCAATAATCAATTATATACGAAGCAATATTATTTAAAGCTATATTATATATACTTATATATATATATATATATATAATATATATATATATATATATATTATATATATATATATATAGTATATATACATTATTATTATTATTTATTATTATATTATTATTATTATATATTATTATATTTATCGTTTTAGATATACATTGTTCTATCAAAAACAATGGGCACTATTTACTTATAGCACACATATCTTTAATACATGTATATATATGCTATTGTAGGTGCAACATATATATTCATACAAGGATTTTTATAAATCCACAGAGAGCTCAATATATAATAACCAATGAATTTAATTATATATTTATTTGAAAGTTAATATCTATCTATCTATTCTCTCTCTCTCTCTCTCTCTCTCTCTATTATATATATATTAATATATAATATATATATATATATATATATATATATATATCATTATTATTATTATTATTGTAGATATTCATGCTCTATCAAAAATAATGAGCGCTATTTACTTAGAAATATAGCACACTATATTAATCAATACTTGTATTATATATATATATATATATATATATTATATATATATATATTATATACCCAAAGTGTTACAATTATTATCCATTTCTGAGAACGGTTATGTGTACAATAGAGTGCATTTATCGGTTGAGATGCGGTATTATTAGAGAGAAAAATTGGTGTTTAACTAATAAAAGCACACAAGAATATAATCACCCTCTCACCCTACTCCTCTTCTCTATCCTCTCCTCTCTCTCTCTCTCTCTCTCTCTCTCTCTCTCTTTCACACCTCACACATACTCACTCACACTCTCTTCTCTCTCTCTCTCACACACACACACGCACACGCACACACACACACACACACTCCTCTCTCTCTCTCTCTGTCTCTGTCTCTGTCTTTCTCTGTGCCGCCTCTCCTTCCTCTTTCTGGATAAATGCATTCAGTTCTTTAATACAAGGTTACGACACCATCACTGAGAGTCTTTACAAAATCTCCACCGTCATCTTACCTCACCCGCAAATGTAACTCATCTGGCCTCTTATTACTCATTTAATATTAAACCAAATTCGCATTTCTATAATAGGTATAATTGAGTCGTCTCTTGCTTCACCTGATGAATGGTCATTTGGCCGGACACAGCAAATGACCATTTACCGGCCAATGCTTACTTACACTTGCAGGCTCCCAATCGTAAACAGAAGCCAATAGACTGCTTTTGTCTTGTAGCCGCGCTGTTGTGCTGACCCGTCCCGTATTACGGTGACGCCCCGCTTATTTGTGTAAAACTAGCGGGGAACTTGGTACTTTTGTCCTTTATTCAAAATTAGGAGTCTGCCCCAGACTGCAACGGAGTCAGAAGTCAACTAAATGTTGTGAGGTTGGCGTTTTAGACTCCGTATATTATTAATATCAAATAATCGAGAGGCATTTCTAATCGGCACAGCGTATAATTGTGCTAAGAATACCATTGGTCTAATGACAATTCACCTTACTTGTAGCATTATGGCAATTATAAATACACCTCTGAATCTCGAATAAAATATAATAATATATTAAATAATAATAATAATAATAATAACTGCTTGAGAACAAAAAACGCACAAAATTCTCTGGGACTTTGAGATAAAAACGGATCACCTTATCCGCAAGAAAGATCAGACTAGTGTTGATTAACAAAAAGAAAGAACTTGTCAACTGGTGGATTTTGCACTTGCAGCAGATCAAAGGGTGAAGCTGAAGGAAAATGGAAAAAAATGGACAAATACCTGGACCTTGCCAGAGAATTGAAAAAACTGTGGAATATGAGGGTGAACGTGATACCAATTGTAGTTGGTGCACTTGGAACGGTCCCAAAAAGATTGGAAAAATGTTTGGAAAGTCTGGGTATCAGAGGGAGAATGGAGACCATCCAGAATACAGCATTGCTGCAATCTGCCAGAATACTCAGAAGAGTCCTGGAGAACTAAGGAGACTTGTTGTCACTCAGACTCCAGTGAAAGGCCATCAGCTAACGCTGATGTGAAAAAACTCAAAGGCGTGAACAATAATACTGAGAGCGAAAAGATCGACAAATACTTAGACCTTGCCAGAGAACTGAGAAAACTGTGGAACATGAAGGTAGTACCAATAGTAATGGGGCCCTTGGAACGATCACCAGCGGTATGGAAAAGAGTCTGGATGAATTGGAAATATGAGGAGGAATCGAGGATCATCAAGAATACAGCATTGTTGAGGTCGGCTGGAATACTCAGAAGAGTCCTGGAGACCTGAGGAGACTTGCTGTCACTCATCCAGTGAACCACCGGCTACGACAGGTGTGAAAAACTCGAATTGAGTGAAATGATAATCTATTTGTTGTTAGTATTATTATTATTATTATTATTATTATTATATTATTATTGAGAGTTTTTCACATCAGGTTTAACGGATGGGTATTTTCACTGGGATCTACTGACAACAAGTCCCACTGGTCTCCCGGAATAATCTGAGTATTCTTGTCGTTTTGCAGCAATGCAGTAGTCTGGATGGTATTCAATTCTTCCTCTGATTTTCAGTTCCCAATCTTTTTTCCAAGTTTTTTTTTTACCGTTCCATGTGTGCCAACTATAATTGGTATCACTTTCACCATCCATTTATTATTTTATTTTATTATTATTATTATTATTATTATTAATTATTATAGATATACATGCTCTATCAAAAATACTGAGCCCTATTTACTTAGAAATATAGCTCATTATATTATCAATATATATATATATATATGTATATATATATATATATATATATATATTCCACAACTTTTTTCAATTCTTTGGCAAGGTCCAGGTATTTTTCCATCTTTTCGTTTCTTTCATCGCCACCCTGTGATCTGCTGGAACTGCAAAGTCTACCAGTTGACAAATTCTCTTTTTTGTTAATCAATACTAGATCTGGTCTCCTAGCCGGGGTATGGTGATCCGTCTTTATCTCAAAGCACCAGAGAATTCCATACGTTTTATTTTCAAGAACAGATTCTGCTTTATGCATATACCATTTTGTTGTATGGTCAAAATTTAATTTGTTGCATAATACATGCTTTATTGTCTTATCTCTGTCACCACACAGTCTACATTTTTTGTTTTGTTTTGTCTTATTACTTTTTACTTTGATATAATTTGTTCTTATGGCATTATTTTTTGCTGCAATCATTAGTGATTCATTTCTCTGAATGTTTGAGATGAGGCTTGAAGATTAGTATTATTAGCGTTATTCGGACTATTGTCCCCATCTTCATTGTACAACGTTTCGGCCGAAATACCTGAAGAAGGCTGGAGGGTATATCGGCCGAAACGTTGTGCAAATAACAATGAAGATGGGGACAATAGTCCGAATAACGCTAATAATATTAGTGATTCAGTTTAACTCTTTAGGTTTCCTTTTCCTAACCATTTCCATGTCTTTTTCCAAGGAAATTTGGAACAGCTGTGGGGGAAATTTTGTCAGCAAAGAGTTAAACACACACACATACACACTCTGTCTGTCTGTCTGTCTCTCTCTCTCTCTCTCTTTTCTAACTCATTACAGAAAAAGTAATTTCTTTTTACATTTTTGCAAGATTGTGTCTTGGCATACAGTTGATCCAAAAGATTAAAAATATTTGCTTGGTCTACAGTGGCCAATTTTATCTTGCAGGACGATAAAGACATGCTGGCCTCTGCCGGTTGAAGCAGGGAGGAACTCAGAAGTGATATTCTCCAATGTGAACACCAGTTTTGGCCAACCAGCAACGATTTACATTGATAGCCAACTAGTTGTATTATTATAGTAGTGACATTGTTCATGATGGGGATGTGACACAATGGACATGGCGTGGAACCATGAAGATGGTCTGAAGTGACCTGATTAGTAACGGAAAAGTTTGAGTGATGGTGGTGTGTGTATTGAAACGGAAAGAAAATTAAATGATGATGTCA
The DNA here is from genome assembly GCA_023376005.1 of Doryteuthis pealeii. Lineage (NCBI taxonomy): Eukaryota > Metazoa > Mollusca > Cephalopoda > Myopsida > Loliginidae > Doryteuthis > Doryteuthis pealeii. The sequence goes on along the minus strand of CM042167.1, from coordinate 58,217,194 downwards.
GCATAAACGCGTGGCATAGTTTTGATTGGACGAGGAATGGTATATGGCGAAGGGAAGAAAGGGGGAGTGAGAGGTGAGAATTTTGAGATTCAGCCTGGCTGTAAAATTGTTCAGATGTGCTCTGAGGCTGGTCTCCCCGCGCGGTAAATAAGAATCATGGGCTAGATTAAATAAAAACTTCATCAAGTAACAACAAAATGTCTTGTAGTTCATTTAATTAAACACAGGCAAGACCCAACAGAAGCCCTTTAGAAGAAGTCAATTCCTTTAGTTAAGAAGAAGCAGCAGCTGAAAAGAACTCAATTAGACAGGAATATGGCAACTGGAAGAGTAAAGATCTCCTAACCAAGTATGTCTCTAATATGTCTCTCTCTCAGACCCTCATTTATCGTTCATGATAGGAGAGTCCACTATATATATATATATATATATATATATATATATATATATATATATATATATATATAGGCTCAATATTGGTGATAGAGCATATGTAGATCTAAGTTACGATATCATAGATACAGTCAACAGCGGTGGGTCAGCCTCTCACCCATGTGATCATCAGACCAAGAGAAAGTCACTAAACACCATTGACTGTCTAAGACACACACTAATTATACAAGGACATATAGGAGGCAGACACTATCTACCTAGGTTTCACCCGAATGGTTATTCAGGATGCTGGCTTGCTTTTACAATTAAAAAAGAGATATTAGTATCTCTCTCTATCACTGAAGAACTCACTTATCTGAGAACTCTCACTAATTATATATATTTACTAATCCCTCCGCACGAGCAGGATGTGACACAAGATCAATTTCTTAAGCGGGATTCAACAGGTTTGAATTAGGAGTTTATCTTCTCCTAGACCGGTTGCCTAACCAAGGTTAAAGAGCCCAGTCTGCCCTGCTATTTATCCATAGCTGGAGGGAGAGTAAGATTCATACCTTTCCCAAGGGTATTAGCGCTAAGTGAAATGCAATTACCTCATCCAGGATTTGAACTCGGGGCGACAAGTCCATTTCCCATGACTTTAACCATTACACCACGCGCTTCACTAAATATATATGAGCGCAATGTCAATGCAGGTATGTAATATTACAACATTTGGTCCCGTGACCAGTATAGGACCGCAGTGAGATGGTGGAAAAGGGAGAGGAAGAGATGGAGAAGAAAATATAAGGAAGAGGCAGAGACAGGGAATAAAGGAAGCAGACATCGGGTGAGGAGTAGGAGGAGGTAATGAGGGAGACCTAGATGGAGAGAGTAAAGGAGGAGGAAGCAGATATGTGTAAAGAAGGATAAGAAGACAATGAGGGGAAGAAAGGAAGGGAGAGAGAGATAGCTAGTGGTTATTTTGAGCTGATAAGACGAGCAAGGCATGCTGGGCACTGTTTGAGAAGCAAGGATGAATTAATTCTCCTATGGACTACTACGCATGGAACCACCAGTTTTGGCCAACCACCAAATACCTATTCATAGCCTAATAATGTGATTGTTTGTTTAGTAATAACGGGTGAGACGGTGGAATGGAGGAAGGGAGATATTGAGAGGAAAAGAGTTGGAGGAGACAGAGACTGAGAATAAAGAAGGAGGAGGAGGAGAGGGATGAGAAGATAAAGTCTGGGAATAAAGAAGAGGGTGGAGGAGAAGGCAAAGACAAGAAAGGGAACAGACAACAGGTAAGAAGGAGTAGATGGGGAGGTACAGAGGTAACAATGGATAAAGGAGCATGGATGAGGAATAAATAAGGATATATATATATATATATATATATATATATATATATATATATATATATATGAAAGGTAAAATGGATATGAATCCGACAATGTGTGTAGAAAGTTTTGTAGAAAAAACAACAAGATGTTTAAAGTTTTGCTGACAGAAATCTGTTTCAACCATATGCGGTCTTTATCAAAGCAACATTGTAATCGAAAAAACGAAATAAATATATCATTAATCACGAGGCACAGAATGCTCTCGATCAGTACCGGAATTTTTAAAAATCTTTTAAAAATGCGTATTTTATGTTAAAAATAAAATAAATTTTATTTTTTTAAAATTATAAGCATTTTTATCATTAAAAAAGCTCAAAAAAGTTTGCAGTCACGGAGGCTCAAATTTCGAATATAATACGAATCCCGAAACTACGAATTTGTCATCATTACAGATTCCTGAAATTTTCCATCTTCATCTATTGTACGGTTGGACGTATTATATTTTTAAAACTTTCTTTTGTAACTGGAACATTTTCCTGAACCTTTTGATATATATATATATATATATATATATATATATATATTATATATATATATAGAGAGAGAGAGAGAGAGAGAGAGAGAGAGAGAGAGAGAATTCAGTGAGTTTGACAATGATTGAACGAGTGAAGTGGGTGTAGAAGTACGAGTTACTTGAGTGTGAGTGCGAGTGTGAGGGAGAGTTTATGGTCATTGTAAACCGGATGTCGACTCAGAGAGGCGCTGTAAACCAGCCCTTGTGGTTTTTTGACATACAGATAGATAGATAGATAGATAGATATATTAACAAAATCAGATAGAGATAGATTGTGAGAAAGAAAGAAACAAATAAAGATATATATATATATATATATATATATATATATATATATATATATATATATATTGATAAGTGTGAGGATAAGAGAGAAGATGGATAAATAGATAAGATTAAGTTTGATAGATAATTTGAGTTTGTAAGACATGCAAGAAATGCTGGGCACTGCTGGAAAAGCAAGGATAAACTCATAAGCAAAATTCTCGTATGGACTCCCACGCATGGACACACCGGTGTCATCCAACCCATAAAGATTTAAATTCATAGCAAACTAGCGTGCACGACATGCTGGGCACTGTTGGAGAAGCAAGGATGAACTCATAAGCGAAATTCTCGTATGGACTCCCATGCATGGACACACCAGTGTCATCCAAACCATAAATATTTTTATTCATAGCAAACTAGTGTGCACGACATGATAGGCTCTGCTGGAGAATGCCCCAGTGTGCCCAACATGCAAAGTACAACTTACAACCAAGCATATCCTTCTAAATTGTAACAGACTTAAACATATCCGCGCAAATTACAATCAAGCTAGAAACCTGAAAGACATCTTCAAGAATACAAACCCTGAAAACATTTTAAATTTTATTAAAAAAAGCAACCTTTTCAACAAAATATAACAGAACATAACCAATTATCTCCATAGAACCACTACTTTAAAGTCTGAAATCCAAAATAACATTTTTGGCATTAAATGACCCACAGAGGTTGATATGCCGTTAAACAAAACTCAAACTCAAACAAACTCTGCTGGAGAAACAAGGCTGAACTCATAAGCGAAATTCTCGTATGGACTCCCATGCATGGACACACCAGTGTCATCCAACCAGTAAAGACTTACATTCATAGCCAACTAGCGTGATGGATCGTTTAGTAATGACAGTAATTCCCATTTACTTCAGAACGTTTCCTTGATTGCCAGTAGGAAGGCTGTGGATATGAGACGATTGCTTTGTTCCCGTACAGCAGGTTTCCACCGATTACGTTCGGCAACGCGATCAAAGACGCTACGTTTCCTGGTTTTCCACGAGAGATGAATTCTCATCGCATGGCTTAATTGTTCGGGGCTCAAGCCTAAAACCGACCTCTGCAGAATCAACGAGACCGTATCGTAGTAAGCGGCTTCCGCTTGTCATTCCCAGAGATGCTAAACTGGGGGAAGGGGAACAGCTTCAATATTTCTGCCTCTCTTTTCTCGCTTTGCTTGTTTTCAACTCTATTATCGTTACGTTCTTTTTGACGCGGTGGCGTCTGCCTATTCCGATTTCAAAGATGACATCGACGATTATGTCAGCACGAATTATCTCCCTTTCATATAACCAAAGTTGACGACCAAATACCCTCCACCTCGTTTAGAGTACAGAATTCTATAAGATCATAAATGATCTTATTCGTTATTCGCTTAAGAAACGCCATCAGCTGTTATTATTCTCCATGTCATTTAGAATATCATTTACGTTTGTATTTATGAAATTCATATTATACGAGCAAGACCTGTGGATATACCACGGTATGATAATTTAATTATTACAACCTTTGAAATGTTTACTTTAGAGCTATTGCGAAATAATAAAATACTCAAAAAAGTATAATAATCTTGATTTAACTCTCTCTCTTACTCATTATTTTCCTCTCGTTCCGCCTTTTCATATTTTCATTATGTTCGATTGAAACGTATTAGCGTTATAGATTCCACGCGCTCACTACCTATCCATATAATTCCCTATATTCACTTTCTTTCTTGTTATATTTTTCTGTGTAGCATGTCCTTTTCTCCACTTTCTTTCTTTCTGATAGAAATGCCATAAAATCCAATAAACCAACCAGCCAACCAAAACTGTACCAAGAAACTTCCATGCTAAAATGGCGCTGACAAAATGTACCCTGTCCCTATTTAAAAATCAACTGAAACAATGCGTTTTATTCCAAGAAAGATAATAATAATAATAATAATAATAATAATAATAATAATAATAATAATAATAATAATAATAATAATAATAATAATAATAATAATACCAGACCTAGAGTTGATTAACAAAAAAGAAAGAATTTGTCAACTAGCGGATGATGCAGTTCCAGCAGATCACAGGGTAAAGCTGAAGGAAAATGAAAAAAAATGGAAAAATACCTGGACCTTGCCAGAGAACTGAAAAAGTTATGGAATATGAAAATCAAAGTGATACTAATTGTAGTAAAGTAAGTTTCAGTGGTTCTATTTTTCGATTATACACCCCTCTGTTTCAAATCTTTTGATCTGCATTCTTATTTAGTTTCATTATCTTTTCGAATTTAATATAATATTTATTACATTAAAAATCAAATACCTGCATCTGAGGGAGAATATAATTTCTAATTGAAGTAATTTAAAATCGAGACCATTACACAAGTCAAACTTAATAAAACAAAATGTCTTTGGTATAAAATAACCCAACAGGGGTTGATATGCTCTAAAATCCAACCAACCAGCCAACCAATCTATACAATTAGCTATTTTAAAATCAAGACGATTACACAAAATGTGTTGATATAAAATAACCCAACAGGGGTTGACATGCCATAAAATCCAGCCAAAACCAACCAACCAACCAACCTATACAATTTAGCTTATAGAAGTAATTTAAAATCGAGACCATTACACAAGTCAAACTAAATGAAACAAAATGTCTTTGGTATAAGATAACCCAATAGGGGTTGACATGCCATAAATTCCAGCCAAACCAACCAGCCAACCTATACAATTTAGCTATTTTAAAATCAAGACCATAACACAAAATGTTTTGGTATAAAATAACCCAATAGGGGTTGACATACCATAAAATCCAGACAAACCAGAAACCAACCAACCTATACAATTTAGCTTATAGAAGTAATTTAAAATCGAGACCATTACACAAGTCAAACTTAATAAAACAAAATGTATTTGGTATGAAATAACCTAACAGGGGTTAACATGCTCTAAAATCCAACCAACCAACCTATACAATTTAGCTATTTTAAAATGAAGACCATTACACAAAATGTTTTGGTATAAAATGACCCAATAGGGGTTGACATGCCATAAAATCCAGTCAAACCAACCAACCAACCAACCTATACAATTTAGCTATTTTAAAATCAAGACCATTACACAAAATGTCTTTGGTATAAAATAGCCCAATATGGGTTGACATGCCATAAAATCCAGCCAAACCAACCAACCAATCTATACAATTTAGCTTATAGAAGTAATTTAACATCGAGACCATTACACAAGTCAAACTTAATAAAACAAAATATATTTGGTATAAAGTAACCCAATAGGGGTTGACATGCCATAAAATCCAGCCAAACCAACCAACCAATCTATTCAATTTAGCTTATAGAAGTAATTTAACATCGAGACCATTATACAAGTCAAACTTAATAAAACAAAATGTCTTTGGTATAAAGTAACCCAATAGTGGTTGACATGCCATAAAATCCAACCAACCAACCAACCAACCAACCAGCCTATACAATTTAGCTTATAGAAGTAATTTAAATTCGAGACCATTACACAAGTCAAACTTAATTTTACTGTCTATGATTGTAAAACATTTTTAGATTAATTCTGAATCACTGATTACAAAATTGGCATCGGTTTTGTTAGACTGGCTCTGTTCTTTAGATGATAGATTGCTTTATGATTAAATTCATTTAATCTTCAGAGCAACAGTCATTGTCTTGTATATACATTTGTTGCTAAACGTGTCTCGTTTGTTGCTAAAGAGTTAAATGCGGGAATAAACTTAAGACTGTTCTATTCATTTCTATACTACGTCTGTGCCGGTAAGATAAATGATGTTGTTAATTCAGCAGTTCCGGTTCATGTAGGCTGCTCGGGTTTCCATACCACTGGGACCCTGAAAGAAAACCCTCACAAACCCGGCCGTCCAAGTGCCCGACAATGTAACCAGCTTGAAACGGTTACTTAGCCTTCTCAGGACCGCAGCACACGTCGCAGAAGTACTAACTAACCAGAGAAACCAATTCCACCTAATCCATACTAAAACGGACAGCAAGTAGACATCTGGGAGTCATGACTCGGATGTGCCCCCAACCCCCGAGAGTCCCAGGAGTTAAAGGTTGAAACAATTGCCTAAACCCTTTAGGCAATTGATCTCTCTCCTGAGGACCACCTGCTGTTACGATCTTTTCACTAGGTTGAATGTCTTTGGCATTGAAAATGCTGGACCCCGAAAAACATTTTTTTAGATCAGGGCTTCAATATTTGGTTTGGTTTAGTTTGGTTTGGTTTGGTTTGGTTTGTTTTACGTCATATCAACCTCAGTGGGTCATTTAATGTCGATAAAGTTTTGAAATAAATTCATTCTTAATAGATAAACACATTTTTCTATCTAACCCATAGATGGGACCATTTCTTTGGTTTGTTTTACGTCATATCAACCTCAGTGGGTCATTTAATGTCGATAAAGTTTTGAAATAAATTCATTCTTAATAGATAAACACATTTTTCTATCTAACCCATAGATGGGACCATTTCTTTGGTTTGTTTTACGTCATATCAACCTCAGTGGATCATTTAATGCCGACAAAGTTTTGAAATAAATTCATTCTTAATGTATACGCAATTTTTTTATAAACACATTTTTCCATTTAACCTATAGATGGTACCCTAACAGGTACGACTGTTCCGGGTCAGTAGACCTGAGAACAAGGTTTGGGGCTTGATATAAGGAAAATAGGGTTGGGAAAATCATATAGGTTCTAGTGCTTGACGTGACCAGCCGATTGGTCGGAGGGGGCCTCTCCAAACAACCGTCTAGCCCAAGATAGGACCACAGTGGAATGTTGCATGTCATGAACTACTCATCCAATAAGATTCCGTCCTTAAGTATCACGGATCGCCACCCTCTGTCAACATGGGGCCCTATTAGGGAGTTCTTACCCCTCTGCAGAAGTGTATTCTAAAGCCCCATCCGACATTTGGAGTATAAAATCTGACAGTATAACGAGGTAAAAACACTGTAGCGTAATTATTGTTGTCTACGGGGTTTGAAAGAGAAGAAAAAGAAATAAGACCAAACAAAGGTTAAAATTTGGAACAGTAAACACTAATGCCAGTAATGTGACCGACGAATGACCCCGGAAATAGATTTAAAAATAAAAACGGAAGTTCCGGATTTTTAACAGAAACGGATGTGGCTCTCCCACCCCGGGACGAGAAACGGAAGAAGAAGAAAATCGGTATTTCCAGTCAGGCCTCGTAGGAAGCAGGTGGGGCCTTCACGGTTACTCCGATGGGTTCAATATAGTAGTAGCGAACATGATTTACGACAGGATAATTTGACCGTACCCCCTCTTTCTTTCTCTCTATCTTTCCTTCTCCCTAAAAAAAGAACCCACATGCGTCAAAGAAATAAACATGCCCTGAGACTATACATCTTGCGAGTATATTGTTTCTGAACTAACGACTATTATTATTACTAACGGCAATTACTACTACAACTTGAGTTGGCCTATGTGACACATGTCGTTCTGATACATATATCATTCTGATACAAACACATTTTGAGGGTTCCATAATTTCAAAAACTAGGGTCAGTTAAGTAAAACTTCAGTAAACCAACAATTACCCGATGTCCTAAATACGTTTTGTTTTGCGTGGGACGTTTGAACATCTTTGAGAATTTCTACTTTGTCCCTTAAAGTAAAAGTAACAGTAAGTAAAATCGACGGCCTAATATCGGTATCAGCCAGATAGCGAGGGAGTATATCCCCTTTTCAATACCGCTTGACCAAGGATATCATTTTAGCGTCTGAGGTGGAGCATCAGCTCTTTACTTTACCGCAGAGATCCCTGTACTACTCATTCGCTGGGTCGGCGAGGGGCGCTATCGAACCAGGAACATTGTGGTTCCTAGTCGAACGCTCTAACTACTGAGCTAAACCGACCCAATATAAACCCACCCTTAAGGAGTCCAAGCTATTTCGGCGAAAATGTAGAAATCAACAACATTTGTTTCTTTAGTGGGCTGCGTTGTAAGTCATGAATTTCATTCAGTAAATTAAGTAACCCCACACCCACTCAATACGCCCAACAAATCAATGAGAAAAATGGGTTTGATGTCTCCAATCTTATCACTCATTTCCTCTTCAATGCTCTGACGATCACTTGATATAAAATTGGTTACTTTGGCTTTTAAGATCAAATTAGTATCATAATTTTTGTTATCAATCAAACTTTTCTCTGTCGGAAAGAAAAAGTATTATTTGTTTTCCCAATTTGTCAAACACTCTACTCCTCCCTGTCGGCTGAGTCTATAGAATACGCCGACTGCAATTTCACAGCTAACCGTTTAGCCGTGAGTGGTTAACCTGATGACAGGATTGTTGCAGCTGAGCGGTCAGTGATCCGGGAACTAAGTTTTCCCATGACATGCAACACTCCACTTTGGTCCTTACTTGTGATTGACGGATGGCAAATTCCATGCCAAATTAAAAAAGTAAAATTGTACCCCAGTCTCTTTAATTGAAATTTTGTACAGGTGTGGACAGTATTAAAGTTAGACATTCCCCAAAATTTGAGCTTACAATTCCAAAAATTGGCGGAGATATGTCGATTAGCTCTCAAAATTTGAGAGGGTGGTCACGAAAAATGGCGACATTTTGTAATCTATTTTTATCTGTAAAATGAGTTTTAATGTTTCAAATTTAGAGGATTGTCTACCTTTAACATAGTCCACACCTGTACATAATTTTCGAAAAATTGAAGGGTGTGGGTGACATGACCTTGATGATTTGACATGGAATTGCCCAATTTTTAAATTACACCTTGGAATTTCCCTATTAGATGCAGTTCAACGTCATAGCTAGGTCTTGCCACCCTCGGCCAACAGGTAGCCCCGTTGTCCATGGCTGATAATCTGTGATGCTTAAGGATTGAATCCTGGTGACTGAGCAATCCATAACATTCAACACTCTGGGCCTTACGTAGGTTAGGCCTCGTTCCATCAATGGTTTGGTCACGTCAACTCCTAGAACCTATATGATTGACCCAACACTATTGTCCCTATGGCGAATATCCAACCATTTTCATCATATATGTGCTAGAAGGCGGTGGCTGAGGGTCTTAGTCCTGGGTATGACGTTAAATTGTATCTAGTGGTGAAGTTCTCTAGTGGAGTGGTAGTGTTATATACCCCTTTTTAACATCGAGTATATAAACGGTGAGAGTTCATCTCGCGGGATAGAGAGAGACAGAGAGAGAGACAGAGAGAGAGAGGGAGGGAGACAGAGACAGAGACATATATTTATTAGATTAGAGAGGAAATAGTCTTACTTTATAACTTGTTGCTGGTTCCTGCTATCTCTTCTGTCTATGGCTGCCATCTTGTTGTCTAACTCAGGGGTTCCCAACCTTTTTCTGCTCATGGCCCACTTTGAAACCATAATTTTTTGGCGGCCCATGAAATTATTGAGATAGAAAACATATTTCCATTTTACATAAGATATTTATTCAATCAAGATTCAATCATATAGAATTATAATATTTTCTTGGCCCACCTGAAATTAGCTGGGGCTCATTTTGGCCATGTGACCATAGGTTGGGAACCACTGGTCTAGTTGACTTATTTTCTTCAGTTCTTCAATCTTCCTTGCTAATTCTTTTAGTGGGCTTGTATGGGCTAGAGATCGCCTTGATAATTTACAATTAACACTTGATAAAATAAAAAATAACTTTATGTTTGCTTGATTAAGCTTTTATTAATTATCTAGCCCATGATTTAATTCTACGTGTATAAGACACCAGAACACGTCTAAGCTCCCTAGAAGCCGGGTCGAATCTCATCTACTCTCTTACTAACGTCATGTGTCTCTCATGTCGCGTTTACACGCGCCTCTGGGGTCAAGGTTTACCAACAGTCCTGATATTTTACTTGGACCCATTATTCTAAATCTGACAGACCTAAATTTAATTCTAGCTACAGGGTATGTTCACAATTCATGAACAATCATGAATTGTAACAGTAGTACCTCTTCAGGCCACATCTATGGTTTAAACAGACAAAAACAATGAGTCTTAAAAAAGTGTTTAAAAAATTGAGTTTGAAAAAAAAACTGAATACCCAACAAGAATGAATAAATCAAAATGTCTTCGGCATAAAATAACCCAACAAGGTTTGACATTATTTCTGAGAATTTTTGCGATGAGGATTGATAATTAGTACTATTAGGATTATTCGGACTAGTGTACTCATCTTTATTTTTGTACAGATAAAAATAAAGATGAGGACAATAGTCTAAATAATCCAAATAATAATAGTTATCAAGCCTCATCTCAAAAATTCTGAGAAATAGTGTTGATAACAATGAAGACGAGGACAATGGCCCGAATAATTCAAATAATACCAATTATCAAGCCTCATCTCAAAAATTCAGAGAAATAGTGTTGATAACAATAAAGATGGAGACAATTGTCCGAATAATCCAAATAATAGTAATTATCAAGTCTCATCTAAAAATAAATTCAGAGAAATAGTTTTGATAACAATAAAGATGAGGACAATTGTCCAAAAAATACAAATAATAATAATTATCAAGCCTCATCTCAAAAATTCAGAGAAATAGTGTAGACAATAACAAAGATGAGGACAATAGTCCGAATAATCCAAATAATACTAATTATCAAGCCTCATCTAAAAATAAATTCAGATAAATAGTGTTGATAACAATAAAGATGAGGACAATAGTCTAAATAATCCAAATAATACTAATTATCAAGCCTCATCTCGAAAATTAAGAGAAATAGTGTTGATAACAACAAAGACGAGGACAATTGTCCGAATAATCCAAATAATACTAATTATCAAGCCTCATCTCAAAAATTCAGAGAAATTGTGTTGATAACAATAAAGATGAGGACAATAGTCTAAATAATTAATCCAAATAATACTAATTATCAAGCCTCATCTCAAAAATTCAGATAAATAGTGCTGATAACAATAAAGATGAGGACAATAGTCTAAATAATCCAAATAATAATAATTATCAAGCCTCATCTCAAAAATTCAGAGAAATAGAGTTGATAACAACAAAGACGAGTACAATAGTCCGAATAATCCAAATGATAATAATTATCAAGCCTCATCTAAAAATAAATTTAGAGAAATAGTGTTGATAACAATAAAGACGAGGACAATAGTCCGAATAATCCAAATAATAATAATTATCAAGCCTTATCCAAAATTAAATTCAGAGAAATAGTGTTGATAACAATAAAGATGAGGACAATAGTCCGAATAATCCAAATAATAATAATTATCAAGCCTAATTTTAAAATAAATTCAGTGAAATAGTGTTGATAACAATAAAGATGAGGACAATAGTCCGAATAATCCAAATGATAATAATTATCAAGTCTCATCTAAAATTAAATTCAGAGAAATAGTGTTGATAACAATAAAGATGAGGACAATAGTCCGAATAATCAAAATAATAATAATTATCAAGCCTCATCTAAAAATAAATTCAGAGAAATAGTGTTGATAACAATAAAGACGAGTACAATAGTCCGAATAATCCAAATAATACTAATTATCAAGCCTCATCTAAAAAATTCAGATAAATAGTGTTGATAACAATAAAGATGAGGACAATAGTCCGAATAATCCAAATGATAATAATTATCAAGCCTCATCTAAAATTAAATTCAGAGAAATAGTCTTGATAAAAATAAAGATGAGGACAATAGTCCGAATAATCCAAATTATATTAAGGTTTGACATGCCATAATACCAACCAACCAACCAACCAGCCAACCAACCATAGCAGTACCAAAAAAGTTCCATGCCAAAATGCCGGTGCCAGAACGTACCCGACCCGAAATTATCAAACAACTCAAAGAATGCGTTTCATTCCAAGAAAGAAAGGAAGAATTGTTTTAAAATAGTCTCTTATGGACAATAGAGAATAACACTAAGGTAAGTGCAAACACACAGCAAATATATACTCACCAGATAAAACCCATTTAACATATTCCATTTACAACTCACCATTATCGTGCCAGGGGAAAGTGGCCATCAACGCACAAATGTGCCAAGCTTCTCTTCGAGACGAATTGTCAGCGTTGGGAATACAAAAACAGCCAAGTTAATAACAATAATATAACATTGTCGACATCCATACGCGCATCAAACTCGGGCAGGTGTTTTAAAAGGTAAGCATTGTCTATCGTATCTCGTCATCGCAATGCTGAGTCGTATAATGTTGCTCTCTTCATCTTGTGAAAATCCATCTTCTGAGGCGGGGCTTTTTATTGGGGAGGTAATTTCGAGGTTTTCTGAAGTTTTCGAAAAGGCTTGCGTTAACCGCTGTTTTGTGGGTCATTATATTGGAGGAGATGGGCTTTCTTTTAGAATGCGAACATCTCACATACACATACACATATTTACATGAACCTAGCATCTGTATACATAGCTTCACATATCACACACACACACACACGCACAAATACACACACACTCATACGCAATACAAGTATTTGCTTACACATACCTAAGCATCCACACATACAATATGAAACATCTCACATACACATACACATATTTACATGAACCTACGCATCTGTATACATAGCTTCACATATCACACACACACACACACACGCACAAATACACACACACTCATACGCAATACAAGTATTTGCTTACACATACCTAAGCATCCACACATACAATATGAAACATCTCACATACACATACACATATTTACATGAACCTACGCATCTGTATACATAGCTTCACATATCACACACACACACACACACACGCACAAATACACACACACTCATACGCAATACAAGTATTTGCTTACACATACCTAAGCATCCACACATACAATATGAAACATCTCACATACACATACACATATTTACATGAACCTACGCATCTGTATACATAGCTTCACATATATATCACACACACACACACACACACACACACACACACACACAAACACACACACACACACACTCATACGCAATACAAATATTTGCTCACACACACATAAGCATCCACACATACAATATGAAACATCTCACATACACATACACATATTTACATGAACCTACGCATCTGTATACATAGCTTCAAATATATCACACACACACACACACACACACACAGATACACACACAAATACACACACCCACTCATACGCAATACACGTATTTGCTTACACACACCTAGGCATCCACACATACAATTTGAGACATCTCACATACACATACACATATTTACATGAACCTACGCATCTGCATACATAGCTTCACATATATATCACACACACACACACACACACATACACACACACACACACAAATACACACACACACACACACACTCATACGCAATACAAGTATTTGCTTACACACACCTAAGCATCCACACATACAATATGAAACATCTCACATACACATACACATTTTTACATGAACCTACGCATCTGTATACATTGCTTCACATATATATCATACACACACACAAATACACACACACACTCATACGCAATACAAGTATTTGCTTACACACCTAAGCAACCACACATACAATATGAAACATCTCACATACACATACTCATTTTTATATAAACATACACTTGTGTATACAAGGCTTAACATATACATCTCATAGATACGTACACACATATATACACAATACAAATATTCGCTCACACACACACATAAACTCCCACGCATACACTATAAAACACCGCACATACACATACTCATTACATGACATACACATACGCATGCATGTCATGACATACAGACTATACACAGGCATATACGAATTACAAATTCGCTCTCACACGCAGACACATACACACATACACTATAAAACATCTCATATACATACACACTTTTTTACATAAATATTAACATGCACACACATGCCCTCTTTTACACATCTCACCTATACACACAGATACAATGGAGGCGCGTGGTCTAATGGTTAGAATCGTAGGAAATGGACTCGTCAACGCGAGTTCAATTCCTGGACGAAGCTGTTGGAATTTCACATGGCGCTAATACCCTTGGGAAACGTATGAATCCAATTCTCCCTCCAGCTATAGGTAATAGCAGGGCAGACTGGACTCTTTAACCATGGCTAGGTAACCAGTCTAGGAGAAGGAAAACTCTGAATTCAAACCTGTTAAACTCCGCATAAGAAATTGACCTTGTGTCGCATCCTGCTCGTGCGGAGGGGTTGGTAAATATATATATATACACACAGATACACAATACAAATGACTCACATACACATACACGTAGTTACATGAACGTACACATGAGTATACATGCCATAACATATATATCTCATAGATACACTCTCATACATATACGCAATACAACTATTTGCTCACATACGCCTACACACACACACACACACACACACACGAAAAACAAAGCTCATACATATATCCTAGTTTACTCGAATACACACATACACATGTATACTCTCGCTTATACACATCATTGATATACACAGTTTGACTATACAAATATCTCACATACAAATATATTTATTTGCATCATCATCATCATGTCGCGCCTGCAGCACGGATATCCATGACAATCTCTCGCCAACCTTCCCTATCATTCATTGCACCAGGGAGCTCCTCTGCTGAACAAATAGCACCCTCGCATAGTTGGTCAATGTAGGTCCTTGATGAGCGCTCCACACTTGCATGTCCATGTGTTGGCTTCCATTGGAGAACGTCGCTTATGAGCTCGTCCCTGCTTCTCCAGCAGTTTCCTGCATGCCTTGTCCGTCTCACTCGAATAGTTTGAGAGATGGGAGGCATGTGATCGTACAGCTGCCTCTTCGTGGGGTAGTGCTTCCACGACTTGTTCAAGACTACACGCAGCATTCTTGTAAGGCTTCCATCTAGCTTATTCTCAAGACGCCTCGTTAGGGTCCAAGTGGTGCAGCCATATAGCAGCACCCATACAAACACAGCCTGGAAGAACTGCCGCTTCAGCTTATCTGTGTGATCGGATCTCCATATTCGGACGCTCATATGAATAAAATCTAAAATTAATGCGGACCAAGTAACCAATAAGCACCCCAGCTGGGATCTGTTTTGAAAGGAACACCTTTTGCTTTTCACCGTAAATTCCCGGTTGTTTGTTTACAAACAACAGACGAGTTTTTTTTGCATTAGAATTTCACTTTAGGATTTTTTAAAAGTTTGTTCTTGTATATTTACAACCCAAAGACGTTTTTATACTAAAATAGTTATCGATTTTAATTTTAAAAAATAGTTATTTAATGTTGTTGTTGTTAATTCAATAGGAATATCTTTTTAAGTTTTAAAAACTTTAAACGAAAGACACGTTTTTATATTAAAACAGTTTTTATTTAATCAGAAGAGAAATGTAGTATGTTTATTTAAATAAAGATAGTTTTTATTTACAAAATATTTTTTTATGTTTATTTAAATAAACGGACGTTGGGACCAAGTAACCAATAAATAACTATTAAACTATTACATGAATATGAAACAAGTAAAGGAAAAAAACCATTGGTGTCTTTAAAAAATGCGTCACACCTTTTCAACATCTCATGGAGTAATCACGATTTCGCTTTCGACCTCGTATCTCATCTTGACTTTTTTGTACCAATCACGTCATTTACATTCAATTGTGAATGCTAATCAACGAACAGTTATGAATCTTTTCTCCCTATTTTCCAAACACATCTCATTCAAAACATCCATCATCTTTTTTAACAATAAAAATCTTTTTTTTCTTTACTTGTTTCATATTGTCCTGAAGATGGTTGCTTTGTTAACCGAAGTGTTTGAACATCGATACTGTCATAATAAACTTCGCTCCAGTGCAACATTCCGTGATTTCTACATTTCTCCACATACTGTCGGATTGATTTCCTCATTTTACTTCCATACCAATGTCTGCTAGCAGAGGGCAATCATGTCCACTGTCACTGAGTATTGAATAGTAGCATGTCCGTATTCATGGGTTTGCACGTCTCTCTCTCTCTCTCTCTCTCTCTCTCTCTCTCTCTCTCTCTCTCTCTCTTTTTTGCTTTGTTTTTTACGGCACATCAACCTCGGTGGGTCATTTAATGCCGCCAAAGTTTTGAAATAAATTCATTATTAATGGAAAATCAAATTTTGTTTATAAAATCATGTTTTTTTTCTATTCAATCCATAGATGGGACCCTAACAGGTACTACCACTTCGGGTCAGATTGGACCAGGGAGCAATGGTGATGAAGGGGTGCTCCACATTCCCCAAACCTCCAAAACTGGAACCTCACCATCAGATAGAGTTTAACGTCATTCCCAGGACATGTAGACTCTCTGCCACCGCCTTCTAGCACCCATATGATAAAAAGTGTTGGGGCTTGCTATAAGAGCCGATTGATCGGAGGGGGCCTTTCAGACCGCCCGTCTGGTCCTAGAAAGGGAAAAATGGAATATTGCATGTCATGGATTGGGTTCTATCCTTAAGCATCACGGGTCGCCACCCACGGCCAACAGGTGGCCCCATTTGGGGGGGGGGTCCACCCCTCTGCAGAGGTGCAGTCGGTACAATCTAATGCCCCACCGACAGGGCGGACGTGTTTTTCTGTATTTGGGTAAGAGTGCAGACCTTTGAAAGACTGTGAGCGTAAATATCTCTGTATATACCAATGTATGTGGAGAAAATTTAGAAACAAACACAGGATGTTATGATGGATAGAAATTTATAGTCGATGCTCAAGCATTTCGGTTTTCAATGGAAAACTTCATTCAGGACTGTGAAAATGAGAAGAAAAAAGATTTATGAGGTTAAAAAAAGATGATAGATGTTTTGTATGCGTTGAATTAGAAAAAAGTGTGGGAAAAAATCGTTACCATTAGTTGAGTGGCATTTTTAGTTGAATGTTGATGACGTGATTACTGCATGCGAAAGCAAAAATTAATGATATGAACACGTGAAATCGAAAAACCAAATGTGATTGGCCCACGTATACCAATGTATATTTGTGGAGTCTGTATTTATGACTTTGTGTGTGTAACCCTCTCTTTGTCTTTGTATATACGAATATATTTTGGTGGAATAAGTAACACTTTTCTTAATAGGTGTGTGTGGGATAAATATTCGGGTATGCGTATTCATGAATTTGTATACGTAAGTGAAGTGCCTCCATTTTCGCTCTAGGTGGTTACTGAAAATTCGTGTCTCCGTATTTGTGAGTTAATACGTCTTTACCCCCCTCTCTCTCTCCCTTCTCGTTTTTTTTCTCTCTCACTTTGTCTTTGCCTCTCTCTCTCTCTCTCTCTCTCTCTCTCTCTTTTTTGCCTTCGTCTCTCTCTCTCTCTCTCTCACTTTATGTTTCTCTCTCTCTCTCGTTGTCTTTGTTTCTCTCTCTCTCTCTCTCTCTCTTGGCGCCCCCTCTCTCTTTCTTTCTCATTGATTATCTGCCTTTGACTTTGTTTTATCTCTCTCTCTCTCTCTCTTTTCTTTCTCTCCTCTCTCTCTCTCTCTTTGTCTTTTGCTCTCGCTCTATCTCTTTTACTCTCTCTCTCTCCCACTTTGTGTTTCTCTCTCTCTCTTTCCTCTTTGTATTTGTCTGTCTCTTTCTCTATTTGTCTTTGTCTCTCTCTCTCTCTCTCTCTCTCTCTCTCTTTCACTCTCTCTCTCTCTCTCTCTCTCTCTCTCTTTCACTCTCTCTCTCTCTCTCTCTCTCTTTCCTTATCTTCACTCTTTGATTTGCCTTTGTTTTCTCTCTCTCTCACTCTCTCTCTCTCTCTTCTCTCTTTGTTCTCTCTCTTTCTCTCTCTCTCTCTCTCTCTTTCTCTCTATCTCTATCTCTCTCTCTTTCATTATCTTTGACTCTCTGTCTTTGTCTTTCTCTCTCTTTCTCTATCTCTCTCTCTCTCTCTCTCTCTATCTATCTATCTCTATCTCTATCTCTATCTTTGTATTTGGATCTTTCTCTTTTTCTGTCTCTGTCTTTGTCTCTCGTTCTTCCTCTCTCTGTCCCTGTCTCTGTCTGTCTGCTCTCAATCTCTGTCTCTGTTTCTATCTCTCCCCATCCCCCTCTCTCTCTCTCTCTCTCTCTCTCTCTCTCTCTCTCTCTCTCTCTCTCTCTCTCTCTTTGTATTTGGATCTTTATCTCTTTCTGTCTTTATTTGTCTATCGTTCTCCCCCTCTCTGTCTCTGTCTGTCTGTATCTCTCTCTCCCTCCCTCCCTCTCTCTCTCCTCTCTCTCTCTCTATTTGTCTTTGAACAAGTGTGCAAGTCTAGTGATTGTAAATGGCCCTCGTCGCCATCTTCTTTTGTCCGAACAGAGACGACTTTATTGTTATCGAAACATTGGAATAAAAGCCTAATTATTCGCTCTCTCCAAACAACCAGTCCATTGCAATGCAAAGCTTTCACTAGCAAATGTTGGAAGGCAAAAAAGAGAAAGAAAAGCGGCCATATTTGCTTTCAATCTCAAACACCAGATATATTTATGCGGTACCTTGGAAAATCGTTAAACTACACGTGCCAGAATAATGAAAGAAAGAAAGAAAATAGAAAGATAAAAAACTATAAAATCAATTCAGAAAACAAATACTTCTAGTCACACAGATTGGTTGATTGGTTAGTTGATTGAATCTAACGACACTTCAAATCGTCTAGGTTTATTTAATACCGAGAAGATAGAGTTTCGCGTTTGTTGGATTATTTGGAGGATATATATATATTTACCAACCCCTCCGCACGAACAGGATACGACACAAGGTCAATTTCTTAAGCGGAGTTCAACCGGTTTGAATTCAGAGTTTTCCTTCTCCTAGACCGGTTGCCTAACCAAGGTTAAAGAGCCCAGTCGGCCCTACTATTTACCTATAGCTGGAGGGAGAGTAGGATTCATACCTTTCCCAAGTGTATAAGCGCTAAGTAAAATGCAATCACCATGTCCATTTCTCATGACTTTAACCATTACACCACGCGTTAACGTCCCTTATAAGTTATTCTCTACTTCTCCAGCAATGTCCAATATATCGCATAAAATAATTAGCTTTCAAATAGTATTCAAGAAGAAATTATTCCAACATTACACCGCCAGCTTGTTTGGAGGATATAAGCCGTGCTACAATACACCACTTAAATTTATGGACTAAGCGAGGTCACATGGTTTAAACCTCAGCCAATCAACAGCCCGAATGCGTGGCTGGTTGACTACTTAATCACTGATACTGAAAAATGTCCATTTGCAATCATTGGCGAAAGACTTGCAATAGTGAGCAGCACCAAGGAACAACCAAAGGATTCTTTAACAAGGATCGCGCTCTGTTTAAAACAAAGCATATCCGCTAAACAAGCGCTCTAGCTTGAAGCCTAAAGGATAGCCACTAAATTCCTAACATCTTTCGATATAGGTGTATTATTCATTTGATATATGTATAATGAAATGTACATACTATGTACTATATACCATGAGGAACGTGTATTTTAATTATTTATGTATTCAGTGTTTAGCTCTAATCTATTGTTTATACTAGGACCTAATTTGGCTATTAATAAACTTTCTCTAATTCTGAGATTACTAATGTTGCGTATTACTGTCTCTATCTTAACGGAAAAACTATTGTCTTTATTTTGCATTTGATTAAATGTTTATGGAATGAGGATGCACGTGTGTGGATATGTTCTTTGATTCTAATGTGGAGGGGTCTAATTGTACTTCCTATATAGAAATTAAGGCATTTGGAGCAAGTTAAACGGTAAACTGTGTAGGTTTTGTGACATATGTTAGGATCTTTTATTGGGCAGTTGGCTAGTGTGCATGTTGTAATATCATTCTCATGTTTGTTTTTTAGATGCTGGCGTAGTGAGGGTCCAGAGTGTGCTAGTTGGATATCTAGTCCTTCTTTATGAATAGCCTTGCGTATTTCTTTTGTGTATGTACATTTCATTATACATATATCAAATGAATAATACATAAATATATAAATAGAGGAAAATAATAAAATTGAAATTGAATGAACGGCTAAATGACTATCACGGCTTTCCGCGTGGCGTTTTAAAAAAAGAACACCACGAGACGCGTGTTTATAACATAAAAAAATAACTACATAAAAAAAACGCGTCCATTTCTGGAATTCGTCGCTGAAGATAAAGTTCTACTTTGAAATCGATGAGACAAAAATGACATATTTTTGCTTTTATTTTTTATGTGCATTGTAACTGCTTTCAAATTATTAATATATTATAATATATATATATATATATATATATATATATATATATATATATATATATATATTATGGAAAAGGTGATTTATCGGTGAATATGGTCACAATGGTTAGTTGATGTAAAATACAGAAAGGTAAGGCAGTGATATAACAAATAAAAAGTGCTCAGTACGTTAGTAGAGCAAATCTATTATAATACATGTACAAGTGATAACCTACTCGAGTTTCACCATAAGGATCTTCAGGGTTAAATCCACTGGATTAATCAAGATATTGATTAATTGCAGTCGATTACACGTGCGTGTCTTTCGCGATACTGCAATTAATTAATATCTTGATTAATCCAGTGGAGTTAACCCTGAAGATCCTTATGGTCAAACTCGAGTAGGTTATCACTTGTACCTGTATTAAAATATATCCATATATATATGTGTGTGTGTGTATGTGTGTGTCTGTGTGTGTGTGTGTGTGTGTGTGTGACACATCAATGTAAAAATATGCTTAACATGTAAGTGTTTAGTCTTTCCTTTTTTGCTTGTTACATATCAAGGACTCATCCCTCTCTTAATCAAGCATACAACGCTATGTAAGCTTTTCCTTGAATTTATATAATCGGGAATTATTCTATACGATGAACCGATAATCAACCTATTTCGTTCTCATATATATATATATATATATATATATATATATATATATATATATATATATATATATATATATATATATATATATGAAAGGTAAAAATGGATATTGAATCCGACAATCTGTAAGAAAGTTTTAAGGAAAAACAGCAAGATGTTAAACATTTTTGCTGACAAATATCTGTTTCGACATTATGAATATGTCTGTATCAAAGCAATATTGTAAGCGGAAAAACGAAATGAATATATCAGTAATTACAAGGCACAGAACGCTCTCGATCAGTACCGGATTTTTTTTTTAAATTTTAAAAATACGTATTTGTTGTTAAAAATAAAATAAATTTTATTTTTAAAATGTTTAAGCATTTTTATCATAAAAAGCTCAAAAGAGTCTGTAGTAAAAATGCATATGAATATCAAAAAGTTCAGGAAAATGTTCCGGTTACAAATGAAAGTTTAAAAATGTAACAAGTCCAGCAACATGAATGTGCAATATATATATATATATATATATATATATATATATATATATATATATATATATATATATGTGTGTGTATGT
>CM042167.1:58175165-58190165 GCA_023376005.1 Doryteuthis pealeii | reverse complement strand
GGCGGTGGCTGCGGGTCTACATGTCCTGGGAATGACGTTAAACTCTATCTGATGGTGAGGTTCCAGTTTTGGAGGTTTGGGGAATGTGGAGCACCCCTTCATCAACATTGCTCCCTGGTCCACTCTGACCCAGAGTGGTAGTACTTGTTAGGGTCCCATCTATGGGTTAAATAGAAAAATGTATTTATAAAAAATTTGTATTATCCATTAAGAATTGATTTATTTCAAAACTTTATCGGCATTAAATAACCCACTGAGGTTGATTTGCCATAAAACAAAACAAACCAAACCAAACCAAACACACACACACACACACACACACACACACACATTTTTTTTTTCAGGCATGTATTATTGAATACCACGTAGTACTTTTGCTTTATTTTTTGGATCTGTATTTTTTCCAGTCGTCCGGAGATCTTTTTTGTGTTTGGATCCAATTGATATAGAATATTTCCCACACTAAGTAATGTTTAGGCTGGTTGTTTTTTTATATGCTGATGTGCTGAATACAAAAATGAACTAAAACCAACTTATATACCCCATGATGACGACTGGCGAAACAGTCGAAAGCGCTCGGGCTAACAGTATGGGAAATATCCTATTTCAATTGGACCCAAATACCAGAAAGATCGCCAGATGACTGGAAAAAATACAGATCCAAAAAATGAAGAAAAAATACTCCGTGTTATTCAAAAATACATGTCTGAAAAATACCTTGCTACCAAAATACACAACATTTAAACATATATATATATATATTATATATATATATATATATATATATATATATATATATATAAATATTATAAATATATTTATATATTTATAAAGATTAAAAATCTTTATAGATTCTTAAAAAGATTTTATAAATATTTTCATCTCATGTCATCTATAAAACATCCATCAATTTCTTCACCCCAAGACACATCCTGGTGAAGGTTCAAAGAAACCGAAACGTTTAAACGTTGATAAATAAATTCATCCTATTTTCGGAACACTTGTTTTTTCAAATTTCTTAATATATATATATATATATATATATATATATATATATATATATATATATATATATTGGTTTGGTGGTTGGTTTGGAAGGCTATCACAATACAAGTGTAAAGAAAAATAAGGTAACTATGATGTTGTTTGTTTACCTTTGATATATTCTTAATATTTATTAATATTAATAATAAATTAAAGGTTAACAAACAACACCATAGTTTGTCGTACCCCTTGATGAGCTTTAACACTGGACATGAATTAATTTAACTAACAATACAACAAAAATATTTAGCATTTTTCGGATTATTCGGACTATTGTCTTCATCTTTATTGTTATTTGTACAACGCTTCGACCAATATGCCATCCGGCCTTCTTCAGGTATTTCTTGTTGGACTGAAAAGCCTTATCGAACTTGAGAACGTTCTTTTTGGAGTCGGGAGCCTTTTCGAACTCGGTAACCTTATTGTCGAACTCGGGGACTTTCTTGTCGTAATCGGAAGCCATCACGAAACTTTGAACCCAAACCTTTATTTAATCCTCAGGGGTACATGGTTCTCATTCCGTTAACCAAAGATGTGGTACAGGGGTTAAGCTGTGTTAACTACTATTGTATGTGACTGTCGCCCTTGACCAGGATTTAACCTGCAATATCTATTTTATTTAATCAATTTTCGGACAGTCTGAAAGATTCATAAATTTAAAGTTCCATCAATAACCAATGACTTTTGGGACTGATATTTCGTCATCACAATTTGAATAGGAACGCTATCGTTACCTATCATTTCGAGTTGCATTTTTCTTACATTTCGAGTATCGACAAAGACCTTTAAACATCATAAACAAAGGCTAACAAGATTTTGCTTTTTCCACGATTTTCTTTCATAGTATCAATGAATATAATCCTATTTTATAATCTTTTGTGCCATCCTGTAGGCCTTAAGCCAGAGCGCTTGTCCAGTGGAATTGGATCCTTGGTAATCCCTTGGTAAAGAGTCCTGAGTATTGGTAATCGTCTAGTAATTCTGAGTATTATAAGTCCCTCCTCAATGAGTGCAATTAGAATTATGGCCAGTGTGGGGGGTTAAGTAGTGTATCAGCCACGCAGTATGGCTAGTGATTGGCCAAAGGAATAAACCACGTGACGTTGGCTAGTCTATAAATCAAGGTGGGGAATTGGAGCACACATTCTATCACAAAATATTCCAACATCCCTGTTGATGTTTTAAATAATACCGAAGCGCTATATCGTCGGTTTCAAAAAAATCAGTTTTCGACATTTACTCTTGTTCTTTCACAAACTTTATACATATTTACATTGTCGGATTGTATATTCATTTCTTTATACACACACACACACACACACACACACACACATATATATATATATATATATATATATATATATATTGGAAACAACGTCACCTGAAGATTGTTTGCACTTACGCATGCATGAAACTGAACTGTCGTGACTGTTCCTTTGTCATCAAATAAATAGATATGTAAACCTTTATATATTTATTTTATTATATATATATATATATATATATATATATATATATATATAAGGTTTGTTTTAGAATGGCTTTTTGCCGATAATTTTTTGGAGAATAAGTGTTTAATTGGAGTCGTACCTAATTTTGAAAATTAATTAATTAATAATGAATTAGGCGGGAATACCTATTAAATGTATGGCTAAACAAATCGAGAAAAATCAATCTCTGTATGTACATTTCGGCCTATTAGGCCTCATCAGCAGAGCTATAGATCGGAAGACCGCCCTGTGCGTGATTTGAAATATATCAGGATAGAATAACTGAGAAAACATTTAGCATTATAGATTATTTCAGGGAAATCTAAACCTTCTAATTTTTTACTGATATAAATTTACTGTGTGACTCTAACAATAAGACCACACATTGAGCTCTGCAAATTACGACATTTGAAAAACTACTACGTCGTAAGGAACATTTGTTCACCTGATCTTTGGATTATATATATATATATATATATATATATATATTATATATATATATATGAGAGTTTCATAATTTGCTTGAAGCATTGTGTATGTATTGGTTAGGAGGTTGATTTAGAAGGCTATCACAATGCAGTTTGGAATAAATAAAAAATAATAATACGGTAACAATGGTGTTGTGTGTTGACCTGTATTTTTATTATTTCTTGAATTTTCGAGGTAATACCTCTGAATCAAAAGAATTGAACTGAAGCAGTCCAGCTATGGCATTTCTTCCCAAATGAATTTTTTTGTTGAAAATGATGTTATTTTTGAAATAACTGTATTCCCGTGTGAGCGTGAATGCGTTTATTTGTTTGTACGTGTGTGTATGTTGTAATGCGCATGACATTGAAAATGCGTGTTGGTTGTAACGTTAAGACTGTATCCTAGCGCGGGATTTTGTACGTGTGTATGTGCGAATGAAAAAGCGTATTTGTGTTTTGTGACCATGGTGATGTTTCCTGTTGGATGTAAAAAATCAATTTAATCATTTAATATTACTAGCAAATATATGCACCCTCCGGGTGCAAGTATTTAAGTTTTAATGTAATAAAATATTATGTTAACGTAGAAAGTCTAATAAAACTAAATAAGATGCCGATAAAAATATTTTAAACAGAGGGGGAACAACTAAAACTTGCTTTTTCTTCACTCCCGTATTTCATAGCTAAATTTTTCTAATTTAACTATTTTGTTAAAATAGGAAGTAAACAATAAAATTACAGTTATTTCTTCTTGCTAATGGATTTCTTTTAAGATTTATCACCGAGATTTTTACTCATATTCATTAAGAAAAAACCAAACAATTAGAAATCAATAATACTAAGCATTTATTTATTAAAATCAAATTTTTGATATCAATATGCAAATTAACCTTCCCATTCACACTGCAAACCGCCATTTTTTGTATATATAAATACACTTGCATGTTATTAGTATATAGGTATGGTCAACAATGTTAATAATGTAAAACAATTTTATTAATTGTTGAGGTTTAGATATGAATAAAATCATGGAGAATGTGATGTAAATAACAAAGGGAATTGTGACTCGATTGGTAATATAGTTTCGGTTACAGACAGAAAAACACACAATCTCAATTATAATAAGATTATTATTATTATATTATTATTATTATCTTTATTATTATTATTATTGATATTATCATATTCATTTGTTTATTTACTTATTTATATCTAATTCAATTTATCTTTTTATATTTTATAATATTTTTAAATATATATATATATATATATATATTTTAATTTATTTATTTACTGCTAGTGTGCAATATATATATATATATATATATTGCGAGAGACACTTCTTTGGAAATGTAGACCAGCTTCTCGATTCGCTAAGAGTACAGGTGGGAGTGCGTGTGACACCTGAGGCGAAGTCAATCTTTAAAAGCCCTATCGCCTATTTAACACATGAATTAGCTATCTATGCCGATGACATTACCCCCGTTCATCCTCAAATATCCTCTTGAATCCGCCGCAAACCCACACATATTTGTCATAAAATTGACACGTAATATCTGTAGGTTTTGCAGCTGTAGGACTTTTGTACAACGCATCTTCAATAGTTGGCTGTCATGAGATCTCGTATGACAAACGAGATCAGCTTTGGGCTAACACACACCCTATTACGTATGTCATATACGTGTTGGGGTTGTAAGGGAAAGAGTGAGAGAGGGGAGGAGGAGGAGAGTAGATATAAAAACAAAGATATATGAGAACAATAATGCAGTAAAAGAGAGAGAGAGACATACACAGAGATACAGAGAGAGAGAGAGAGAGAGAGAGAGAGAGAGAGAGAGAGCGAGAGAGGGGGAGAGGGAGAAGGAGTGTAGGAATAAAAAAAACTATCAAATTAAAGCAGTAACAGAGAGAAACAGATAGAGAGAGAGACAGGGAGAGGGGAGAAGAAGGAAGATGGGCATAAAACAGAGACACATAAGAAACGTAATGCAATAAGATATATATATATATATATATATATATATATATATTATTTAAGAAATGGATATACATTAACCTACTCGAGTTTGATCATCTGAATCGTCAGGGTTACACCCGCTGAATTAATCGAGTTTTCGATTAATACCAGTTCATACCACGTATGTCTGTTGGAATGGATCTTATATATATATATATATATATATATATATATATATATATATATATATATATTATTGCATTACTTTTCTTATATATCTCTGTTTTCATGCCCAGAGAGAGAGAGAGAGAGAGAGAGAGAGAGAGAGAGAGAGAGAGAGAGAGTAAGAGTGTGTATGTGTGTATGTGTGGATGTATGTGTTTGTGTGTGTGAGTGAATGCGTGTATGTGTTTGGTTAAAGATGAAAGAAATTCACATTTTATGGACATTCAAACGTTTCTTTTTCTAAATAATTTCATATCATCATAAACATCATAAATAGGAAAAGCTACATGGTCTTTAACCAAACATGAATAAATAATAACATGATTAAACACTAGTACAAAATAAAAAACACCCTTCGGGCGATGTAAAAATAGATTTTTGATACATATTGCCTGAGGGGTAGGAGTCAAAAATTCAATGTCAGCGAGTTTGTACCCTAAGTAAGTAAAATCATCAAATTCATTAAAGGATTAAAAAATAAAACAATTTGAAATGTAAACTTTAAATATGTATTAAAATAAAACAAACTATATATAGATATATAATACCAGTCATGTATTTATAAAACTTGATTTAAAAAAAACAACAACGAGGACTGTCTAATGTTGCATGTTCAAATTTTGAGTGTATTTATTCTATGTTATGACGATTTTGGGTAATGTGACGTAAGCAGTGACGTAATTTTTGTTACAGACAAAAACCGGAAGCGAATCTCTATTATTAATAGATATTTAAAATATATTTTTTATAATAAAGTCCGACCTAATATTGATATTCAGTTTTTATTTTGGAAACCTATTTTCAATAGCTATAGAGTTAATAGGACAATATATATATATACTTGTATGTGTGTGTTAGGTATATATATATATATATATATTATATATATATATATATATATATATATATATAGTTAAGAATTAATGGAAAAGGTGAATAAAGGAATGAAATAAAAAAATGAATGAAATGAATAGAATAAAAGAAAAATATTTTCTAAAGGACTTCTCTAAAAAAAAAGAAGAATTTTGAGAGAAGTCCCTTGTGGGAAAACCCTCCTCTTTTTTACTGGACTCTTTTTGAAGCATTAGATTAATATATTTATTCTATAAGATATTGGAGAAGATAACATAGGTGTCTGACCTTTGTCCTGTTCTTTTAAGTTTTTTTTTAAATTCTGCCCAATATATATATATATATATATATATATATATATATATATATATATATATATTGATAGAAGATAAAGTTATTTTATGTTACATATCAGATAGTAAGTACAGTACAACTAAGTAATCTATCTATTATTTAAATTATTTGATCCAATACATATTTTTATTAGCATTACTCTTTCCCATTCTTGCATTCAGCCTTGGCTAAATTGAGCAGCTCTACACTGAATCAAAACAGTTGCATCCGAGCAGTATCCTGCTATTACTGTGTGATCCAAGTGAGCTGCTTAAACTGGACCCTTACACCTGGGTAAATATATATGTTAGGGACCACGTGAAAAGCGTAATTCAAATATAAAAGCGAGAAAAAATTTCTCTTAAAAGTACATTGTTCAGGGTACCCATTATATATAGATGTTATATCTAAAATAAAATCTTTTTTTGGTCAATCCTCATCAGAGAAATACATTGAAAGTAGGTATTACGATGGTTGGAATAATTGGGAAAAAAGGTAAAAAAAAAGAAGTTTTCCCTGTCTCCTTTACCTTCGCTAAAGTAATACAAAATCTCCCTGAGAACTTCCACAACTCCTTCTTCTGTTCGTTTGACATTAACAGTCTCTACACCAATGTTCCGCTAGATGAAACTATTACTATCTGCACTGATATATTATATAGCAGCCATCTTGATCCTCCTCCAATCCCAGAACCAGTTTTTAGAAAACTGATGATTATTGCCACCAAAAATGTCCAGTTCAGCTTCAACAACCTTCTCTACCAACAAATTGACGGTATAGCGATGTGGAGTCCTCTCGGAGCGGCGATGGCGAATATCTTTGTGGGGTTTCAGGAGGAACTTTTATTCAACTCCAGTAACCATCTTCCTTTATTTTATAAGAGATATGTTGATGACACCTTTTCTATCTTTTCCATTAGGTCTGAGTGCAGACGATTCTTTCTTCGTCTAAATAACTTGCACCCTTCCCTCACCTTTACGTGCGAGTTTGAGAGTATGTTGTACCGGCCGTTCCTACAGTGGAGAATAGACAGCGGTTCTCACTATAAATAGTGAGACACCGAGTGGAAAGGTCGTACTGTTCCCGTTAACGACAAGCTAGTCGTACATGTACCATGATTGTAAATACACTTGTCTTATTTTACCCTATCTCGACTTGACTTCTTTTTACTGTTGGGACTAACATCACAACAGAGTAACAATTGCCCACCGTTCCTCGATGTTCTCGTTGAACGCACTGATAATACTATCCTTACTTCGATTTACCGCAAACCTACCTTCACTGGTTCCTACACACGTTGGGGTTCATTATGCCCCCCCCTCAACGAAAGATAAACCTGATCAAAACCCTCGTCTATCGGGCTTTTATGATTTGTTCCAAATCAAAACTTGAGAATGAATTTAATTTCATTAAAACCACTCTTATAAAGAATGGATATCCAGAAAATGTAGTCAATGCCACAATCAGATACAAATGTGCGCAACTCTTCACTCTTCCAAAATTCGGTCTTGAGAAATGCCCGGTCTATCAAAGACTCCCTTGGCTGGGCAAATCTTCAATCCCTATACTCGATAAGATTAAAAAATTTATCCATCGTTGCTACAATGCTGTCAATCCTCGTATCATCCTTAAGTTTAATGTTTTATTCCCTCCTAATCTCAGAGATAAGTTGGCCTCCCCCACCATAAAAGTCACTTAGTTTATAAATACATCTGCAAATGTGAAATTTGCTACGTTGGCCGAACCACCCTGAGATTGGAATCTCGAATTAAACAGCATATACCCTCCAATTTGTACTGGTAATTTGGACTGTCCCACACAGCTGATAAAAAACTCTTTTTGCTATTGGGTCAGCACTTATTAAGTCACCCCACATGCGCACGGGCATACCACCCAACCATGTTTTCCATCCTCAGCGGTGCTAACAGCAAACTCTAACTACAAGTCCTTGAGTCACTTTATATCTCCCGTATCCAACCAGCTCTGTGTATACAAAAGCAGTTTCACCAATTGCTTCTCTTCAACACCTCAAGCCTCAACCTTTCGTGTGGTGGAACCAGAAATTTCCGAACCCCTCCGCACGGTTCGTAATTTCTCATATTTTCTCGTTCTTATTGAAAAAGGGGAAAAAAATTTACCTTTTTTCTCAATTATTCCAACCATCGTATTACCTAGTTTTGAATGTATTTCTCTGATGAGGATTGACCGAAAAAATAATTTATTTTAGATTATACATCTAATTATAAGGGTACCGTAACTTTCTTTTTAGAAATTTCTTTCATCGCTTTTATGATGAATTCGCTTTTACGTGTCCTAATAAAATTGTGTACTGCAAGAAACTTTTCATATATATATATATATATATATATATATTATATATATATATATATCATACTCACACACACACACACACACACGCATATATATATATTATATACTCACACACACACACACACACGCATATATATATATATATATTACTCACACACACACACACACGCGCATATATATATGTATATATGCATACATACGCACACACACACGCACACACATATATATATTCTGAATTTGTATTTGGAACACTGAGAAACTAACAAGACTTCGTGTTTATCGTTTTATTAACATTTTGTCAATATATAATTACGGCGCTTCAGTTTTCAATTAAATATTGACCTAATTTTCTTGAAATTTCATTTCGAACTGTTTATCTTTGAAATGTTTTATAGTTTATCCATTTTCGACTTCATTAAAATGACTGATGACATTTTTATCTTGAGACACGAACCTTCATTCATCAGAGGAGACAAAGGTTATCGAAAAAAGAGGAAATATGATTCAGATTTTACTACATGAACAAGTCAACTGGATTCTTGGTGCGAGTAAAATGGATAGTCGCCTCTGATATATATCGGGCCATTTTTATTATGGGAAAGACGATAATTTTGTTTATTTCCTAGTTGAGTAACATGATATTACATAAAGTAAAGTAAGTAAAGTCGTCGGGGCGGCCTAATGTCGGTATCAGCCATGCAGCGAGGGAGTCTATCCCCTTTTCACTAGCGCTAGACCAAGGGGATTATTTTAGCGTCTGAGGTGGAGCGCCACACCTACCATCAGCTCCTTACTTTACCGCACAGATCCCTGTGCTACTCATACGCTGAGTTGGCGAGGGCGGGTATCGAACTAGGAACCTTGTGGTTTCTAGCCGAACGCTCTACCGACTGAGCTAACCCGGCCCTTTAAACATAGCGACCCAGAAATAACAGAACCCAAATTATTTATTCATTTTCCCATTAAACTAACCCTAAACCCCAACCCTAACCCTAACCCTGGGAAAGACGATAATTTTGTTTATTTCCTAGTTGAGTAACATAATATTACAGAGTGACCCAGAAATGGGTCAACCTGTTATATTATGTTACTCAACTAGGGGGGTTAGGGTCAGGGTTTATGTTTAGTGTTAGGGTTAGGGTTTAGGGTTAAGTTTAATGGGAAAATAAATAAAAAATTTGGTTTCTCTTTTGGGTTACTCAACTAGGAAATAACCATAATTTTCTTGTGATTGTGACTATTTCAATTTTTAATACCGTCCGTTCAACATTATCATAATCATAAAAAAGGAAAAAAGTACATTCGTAGGGGTGGCCTAAAGTCGGTGTCAGCCAAACAACAAGGGAGTGCATCCCCTTTTCACAAGCGCTAGACCAAGAAAATTGTTTTAGCGTCTGCGGTAGAGCACCACACCTACCATCAGCTTCTGACTTTACCACACATACCTATGTGCTACTCATACGCTGAGTTGGCGAGAACCGGTATCGAACCTGGAACCTTGTGCTTCACTCGTCGGAAGCTCTACCGACTGAGCTTACCCGGCCCTAAATCTGTAAAAAGAATACGGGTTAATAAGAAACACACACACACATACACACACACACACACACACACACACACACATACATATATTATTATTATTATTATTATTATTATTATTATTATTATTATTATTACTTATATGTATATATCATAATAAAGAAGATCCGCAAAATGGTTTGAATTTTGTTTTTTAGACAGTAAATATTTTTCCCAATTTAACGTGACACGTGTTTCAGATTCTAAAATATTTCTATCTGTATGGATGTATGTCTCTCTTTATCTCATGTTTTTAACAGGATGGTGCCTACTCCGCATTAAATGACAAGACTCTGACATTAGTAGACCATTTCAATTATCTCGGTAGCAATATCTCATCTACTGAAAGATGTCAATATATGCATAGGAAAGTTATGGAATGCTATTTACTTGTTATCGAACGTATGGACTCTAGATTTCTCTCATAAAATAAAACATAATTCTTCTAAGCTGTAGCCATGTCTAACCACGTATCCCATAATTTCACTTTCGTGCCAAAAAGGTGACTCAGTCTCTTTCTGTATTTTGACAGCCCACTGGATGACACGTACTTTTTCCCGACCTTCCGAAAAAAAAACAGTATTTACTGTTGTATACCTATTTCTTCTACTGGGTATATATATATATATATATGTGTGTTGTGTGTGTGTGTGTGTGTGTGTGTGTGTGTGTGTGTGTGTGTGTATAGTATAATAAAAATGAAAAAAAGGTTTAAATGAGTTAAGTGGTGAGTTTATTGGCCGACATTGCTGTGTTTCGATCTATTAATTAGATCATCTTCAGGGCTTTTATTGGTATGTGGAAGGTGATAAAAAAAATTAAATCTCAGAATAAGGAGAAAGGCGAGTAATTGTCCTTGTTTATCGGTCTGTTTAAAATTTGAAGTCTGAGAAAAAAGAACGTTGAAAAAAATGAACGGTTTGAAATATGATGTCAAATATTCTTCTTTATATTAGAATGTGTAAGTGTTTGCATATATATATATATATATATATATATATATATATATATATATATATATGGCGAGATTTCATTCAGCTAAGATTAGTAGAGCATACGTGGTTATACTCTCGTGAAACATTCTCCTGTGGACTCCAACACAGGGACATATCAGTGATGGCCGAACAGATACTTCACTTCATCAGCTTTGTTCCGACTCTGGGTGTCGTTTGGAGGATCTCTGAAGAGTGATGACTGATAGGGAATGATGGCGAGAGAGAGAGAGAGAGAGAGAGAGAGAGAGAGTGAGAGAGAGCTTTGTTCCGACTCTGGATGTCGTTTGGAGGATCTCTGAAGAGTGTGGACTGATATGGAATGATGGCGAGAGAGAGAGAGAGAGAGAGAGAGAGAGAGAGAGAGAGAGAGAGCTTTGTTCCGACTCTGGATGTCGTTTGGAGGATCTCTGAAGAGTGATGACTGATAGGGAATTATAGCGAGAGAGAAGAGAGAGAGAGTGTGTGTGTGTGTGTGTGAGAGAGAGAGAGAGAGAGAGAGAGAGAGAGAGAGAAAGAGGAGAGAGAGAGAGAGTACCAAGGGAATCTGTGTTATTGCTTAAGTATTTTGAAACCTTTTATGTAAATCTTTCTAGAACAGAACATTACTCTTCACAAAATCGTCGTCTCCTTACAGTGACAACAATGTTGGCCTAACATATTTAAGAAGAAGAACGTACGAATTTAAGCTGCCATTATTGGAATATTAAAAACAGGAAAAACGAAAAAGAAGGTGAATTATTTCTTTTGGTTATAATTTTAACGCTTGTAACATTTCAAAATAATTCTTTTTTTTTTTAGTACTTTTCGTATAAATTTCAGTTCGACAAATTCAGTCGTTTTATTTTTTAAGTATGACGCTATAATAGCAAACATCTTTGGTATTCATATATCGCCATGTGTTATTAACATTTAATGGCTGAATATTCCTACCTCCTACTACGCCACCGTCTTCCTCCTACTTCTTCGCTACAACTACATAGAGAAATTGTTTATCGGATTTCACATGAAAGTAATAGTTCTGATAACTGAAATTCTTCAAACCAAGTATTATATCTTATTATAATGGAGATTGTGTTTTTTTCTGTCTGTAACCGAAACTATATTACTACTCAAGTCACAATTCCCTTCATTATTTACATCACATTCTCCATGATTTTATTTATATTTAAACCTCAATTATTAATAAAATTGCTTCACCTTTTTATTAGTGTTGTCCATATCTACATACAAATAACATGCAATTGTATTTATATATACAAAAAGTAGCGGTTTACAGTGTGAATGGGAAGGCTAATTTGCATATTGATATTAAAAATATGATTTTATTAAATATGTGCTTAGTATTATTGATTTCTAACTGTTTGGTTTTATTTTAATGAATATAAGCAAAAATCTCTTCAATGAATCTTAAATGAAATCCATTAACAAGAAAAAATAACTGTCATTTTATTCTTTATTTCCTAATTAACTAAATAGTTAAATAAGTAAAATTCAGCAATGAAAGACGGGAGTGATGGAAGAGTAAGTTTCATTTCTATTTTTCTATTATACCCCCACTCTGTTACATATCTTTTTACCTGCTTTCTTATTAGACTTTCTAATTTAATACGATATTTCATTACATTAAAACTTAAATACTTGCACCCGGAGGGTGCATATATTTGCTAGTTATATTATATTATATTATATTTGTGTGTGTGTGTGTGTGTGTGTGTGTGTGTGTGTGAGAGAGAGAGAGAGAGAGAGAGAGAGAGAGAGAGAGGGAGAGAGGTATCCAAAACTTGGGAGTAAGGGATGATTCTATATGTGATATCTAAGACACACTGTATTATTATTGTATGATCCAGTATGTATAAATACAGTGAATCTTTAAATCACTACAGAGAGCTCAATGTATAATAATCTTTTTAGATTATATACAGAGCAATATTTATCTTTGAAAGGAAGAGAAAACTCAAAACCATTATTCCATAATAAATTTATTTCGGCCATTGAGAAAATTTTTCTGTTATGCAATTCAAATTATTAATGAGTATCTATCTGATGAGACTGGATTTTGGGGAGCTTTGTTAAATCAACCTATAAAGGCCCCAATTTTGGTCGAAATAAATTCATTATGGAATAATGGTTTTGAGTTTTTCCTTCCTTTCAAAGATATATATATATATATACAGGAGGATGAGTGTTTTATTGTTGGTATCAACCGTACAAGCGCAAAACTAGGGATATTATTATTGTGTCTGAGGTGGAGTGCCCCACCTAGCATCAGCTTCCCACTTTACCACACAGATCCAAACCGTGCTACTCAGTTGCTGAGCTGGTAAGAGCCGATATCGAAACCAGAACCTCGTGTTTACAAATAGGATATATGATAACTTTAATGTGTCTTCATTTTCATTACAATTAGCGTTTGAAACAATAGTTCCGTCAGATATTTCTAATTTACAACAGACAAAACGTCTAAAAAGCAATTTAACGGATTAGTTCTCTCGCAGGAATATTATTCCGATTTAATTGAACCATTACATCTTAGGCACACAGGCCGCTGTTCAAGCTGGAGAGGGGAAATGATTACACTGTGTTCATTATTACTTTGAGTTATAAATCAGAACTAGAAAACAAACAAAAAAAAAGATTTTAATTTATGAACGCGAAATTTTAAAAACGATTTTCGATACATTTTTTTAAAAAAAATCATAATTAAATTTTCTTAGAATATTATTCTCAAGTTTTTGTTTGATTTTGCCACTGGGTTAGATCTTGCTTTCTTTTATCATGAATAACACGTGTAAGTAACTTTAATTTCCCGAATACATTTTCATACGACACATTGCTAAACCACACGCGCGTTGGGGAGCAAAGATGTAAAATGCGCCTTAACAAAACGGGCCACGTGACTGAATAACCCAATAAGGGTTGACATGCCGTAAAATCTAACCAACCAATCAAACAAGCAATTATTTTGTCGATTTTAGAAGTATTACTTCATGTTTAAAAAGCATTTTTTACTTTGATTATTTTTGGTATTTTATATTTTACATTTTTGGTAATTTACATTCTTATATCCATAAGGATATCGGTAAAGTAGTACCATTAATTTTATCGCTATAAGGATAGTTTTGGCATTGAATAACCCCCGATAGTTTACATAAAATTAAACTAAGTAATCAAATATATGAATTGGTTGTTTCTTTAGCTAGATTTACGGCATGCCAACCCGTGACGGGTTATTTTCTGCTGTAGACATTGTTTTATTCATTCTTGATGGGGTAATTACATGGCAAATCATCCAGAAAAACTAAAATTGTCCCCCAGCCACTTTTGGGCATTTAGCAAACTGCTTCCTTCAGGTTATCAGTAGTGTCGAAACCCGGGAATGAACCAGGGACCTTCAGATTATCAGACAGTCGTAGTCGTCGTAATTACTTTGCTCTCCCAGCAGTTCTAGTCTTCTCACTAGCATTATCCAACTATATCCTCTCTTCCACTCGTTTCGACAGCCAAAATGCTACTGCAGACTTTCTCCCCGATCTACGAGGGCAGGTCCCTAAATACCCCATTGCTGTGTTTCATCCGGGTTCCTCACTCTGAATTGCATGTTCGACATTTATCAGCACTCGTCAATCCTCACGACGAGACTTTACATCCGGGCCACTCTGCACTGCTCGTGCGGAATTTCACCAGCATTTCAGCAACGAAGAGTTGACGAGTTCAATTTCCGTGGT
>CM042167.1:58142665-58162665 GCA_023376005.1 Doryteuthis pealeii | reverse complement strand
GGCCCCACATGATACATTAAGAGGCAAGAAATAACAGGCCGATTGGCCTGATAGTCAATCTGTAGGTTTAGGCTGGAAAATGTTAAAAGTATACAAAAATACACAAACTGTTTCCTTTTTTTTTTCTTCAGAAATGTAATATGAAAAGATTAATCATTTTTGTAAACAAATTATCGCGAAAAACTTTTAAAAATCAATATTTAAATGCAAAAAGTTATGCGTTAGTAATTTTACCAAACTAGCGTCTTAGGCAAAACAGACCGTATACGTGATTGAAAAGCATAAAAACAAGGTAAATCACAGCTGTTTATAATTCGTAGATTAGTGAAAGACAAAGTATAAATAACGTATTTTAATTTTGAAAAGAATTAAAATTAAATTAAAATAATGACTAATAAATTCTAGCGGTATTATTTTATTATTTTCTGTTAAATTTTTAAAGTTACCTTCCTTTCTGCGTCAAGTTTATAAGCGACCCAGAATGAGTTCAAATATAATCGGCCTGTTATTTTTCCCTCTTACTGTATTATATGGGGCCGTATAATATTAGTAGGCCGTGGTTATGCTAATCATGTGCTGAGTTGTTGAAGGCTGGTCTCGAACCCGGAAACTTTTGGTTCCTAGATGACTGAATTAGATCGGTCATTATAAAGACTGCAGAGTGGCCTATTATAGATATCAGCCCAACAGTGAGAAAGTCAATAAAACTGGATGAAAACTCATGGCTGAATTTCATGTTTCCGGACGGAGAATTAAGAAAATATAGGGCTGGAGAGTTAAAAAAAAAAAACATACGGCCGGAGAATTAAAAAAAAGAAACAACAACTTATGGCCGGAAAATTTAAAAAAGACATACGGCCGGAGAATTTAAAAAAACCTAACAACTTACGGCCGGAAAATTAAAAAAAAAAAAACATACGGCCGGAGAGTTAAAAAAAAAAGCATACACATTCTCCAGAGCTCTAGAATTTGAACCACATAGTGGGATGAAGTTTAACGTTATAACCAAACACAAATCTTGCCAAATATATTTAGAACAACCTGTTCGTGTCCAAAGATGATTGTGTTGGCTATATTCTTATTTTTATTTTATAGCTAAAACCTCAAAATATTTCGATACATTTTTTTTTTTTTGCTTTTTGTCTCAGATGTTATGTTGGTGTTTTCGGAAACAATATGGCGTCTTGGCAATTCGCGTGGAAAACATTTGTAGAAATGATATCTGATCAGTCTTTGATCAGAAGGGTTGACAGGTAAGTCTTCAAGTTTAGATAAGGAGTAACTCTCTAATGTTATCTATCAATGTATATAATAGTTTCGTGAAAATTCATCTACATATCTTAGTCTCCTCATATCTATCTATCTATCTATCTATATAAGTAACACAGTCTGTTCGCTCTCTATCATTTCTCTCTCTCTCTCTCTCTCTCTCTCTCTCTATATATATATATATATATATATATATATATATATATATATGCTCCCATGAATTTGGTATGAGCTCTCTAACTGGTAATTTAAATTAACTCTCACTACTAAGCATATAAGCAATAATCGTTTCCCCGGAAATTTGATCTCTCTGTGACCGTAAAATACATAAACAAACCTATGTACTTTATAGTTTAAAAACACCAGTCCCGCTACAACTGTCAGTGGCCGAGGGGATAAGATATCAGGCTGCTAAACGGTCAGTCTGAGTTCGACCCTAGCCAAGGATAGCTGTGTCTAGCCACACTGAAGAGGCGTAAAACGTCATATAATGAAAACACGTCGATTTTAACTTGTTTTCATTAGATTTTAGTATACATAATTGGTTATTTCCTAGTTGAGTAACATGATAATACAGGGGGACCCAGAAAAAACAGAACCCAAATTATTTATTTTCTCGTTAAACTGATCCTAACCACTAACCCTAACCCTAACCACCCCCTAGTTGAGTAACAGGGTGACCCAGAAAAATCAGAATCCACAGATTTTGTAAAAAACTGTTCATTTCATTTTTAAACATTTTAAATCCAACAAGGGTTAGGGTTAGGGTTTAGGTTTAGTTTAATGGGAAAATAAATAAATAATTTGGGTTCAGTTATTTCTGGGTCACTCGTGTTACTCAACTAAGAAATAACCACATAATTTTTATAAAGATTAACCAAAAAATGCCAAGCTTGGCATTAATCAGATCCTATATTAAAACATTTCTAATGTTATTCTAGATACTGGCCATATTTTACAAAATAAATTCAGTCCCCTGATTGAAAAACAAAATCAGGTAGTTTTAATGAAACTTTCAGTGTTGATTTATCAATTAATGAATTTTATAATGCATCAGCTATTTTATTTCAAAACTTTAGTCTTACTATAATTAAGAAATAATTTTAAAAAATGGAAGACCTACTCATAATTTAAATTCCAGAGCAGATTAGACTCCATGTCTAACTCTAAAGAGATTCTTACATGCTGGATCCTAAGTCCCATTGGAGGGTGGGGAAATGAAAAAGCTGACTCAACTGCC
The DNA here is from genome assembly GCA_023376005.1 of Doryteuthis pealeii. NCBI lineage: Eukaryota > Metazoa > Mollusca > Cephalopoda > Myopsida > Loliginidae > Doryteuthis > Doryteuthis pealeii. The sequence goes on along the minus strand of CM042167.1, from coordinate 58,160,156 downwards.
AAATCGGCTTTTGATTTGGCCCCCGACAAAGTCAAGATTCCATATACGGATTTGCAAATCTGTGGATATACCACCATATGATAATTTAATTATTACAACGTTTGTTATATGCGGCTACACACGCTGCTTATCAAAAAGACAAGACCAATTGGGCAAATAGGAGTTAGGTTAAGACAGTTCTAAGTGACAGTTATCTCTAGACTGCAGGTTCAATCCTGGTCAGGGGCAGCAGTAATAATAATTAACACAGCTTAACACCTGTATCACATCTATGGTCAGCGGAACGAGAACAGGATACCCCCGTGGACTGAATAAAGAGTTAGGTTCGAAGTTCCGTGATGGCTCCCGATTACGACAAGAAAGTTCCCGAGTTCGAAAAGAAGGTTCCCGAGTTCGACAAGAAATACCTGAAGAAGGTCGGAGGGCGCATAGGTCAAAACGTTGTTCAGATAACAATAAAGATGAGGACAATAGCCCAAATAATAGAAATAATACTAATTATCAAGTCTCATCTAAAAAATTCAGAGAAATAAAAAACAAGACCTGTAAAAGGGCGGAAGAATTTCATTTATAAATAACAATCCAGTACATTGTTTCTAAACTCCAGCCCCTCCTCATCGCAACAGAGCCGTGTAAACTTGGTAGAGTCAGAGCTTTGGCGTCGGGATCTTAGTTCCTGTTAGGGCCATCTAGGGCTTCCATCTAAAGTGGTATTAGGGCCACAACCTGGCCAAAGGGGCCCAGGTGAAAATTACAATTAACATCTCTTCTTAACAACTAGAGAAATCATACTCATTAACAAGACCTATGGATATACCAGCTTTTGATAATTTGATAATAACAACTTTTGATATTTTACTTAAGAGCTATTTCAATATAATTCAATATGTAAAAACTATAATAATCTTAATTGGCCCACCTTTTGGCCGTTGTGGTGACCCATCATATTTAAAGACGGCAGAGTAATCCCTGTCATGCAACCCACCACTTTGACCCTTCCTTGAACCAATATATCAGCTAATTGCGTCAAGCCCTAACGCCTATATGTTTGTCCCTACCCTATTGCCCTCATGGAAACCCCCCAACCTGTTTTGATATATGTGCTATAGGTACCACCAATTTTCCATGTGAAATTTACCCCTCCCCCTATATTTAACACAATGAAACTTGCATAAAGGTTCATATATGAGACAAGGGTTCGCGTCGTCATCATTTCACCGATGTTCTCGTCCAAATCGTCTGGGAGAATATTGATCACTATCAATAGCAGTCTCCCAGATCGATACTCTGGATTGTTACGTACAGGACGTCCGGAGAGAATATTGATGACCAATTGCAATCTGTCCGGTATCTCTCTGTCACTTCTGTCACTGGCCGTATTGATCGTCGGACAAAACCCCAATGCTGTGACTGAAACGCACCCATGTCTCATAAGGGAAACAAAACAACAACAAGAGAAATGAAGACAAGACAATGTCAGTCAGGTGAACATTCAGAAAAGGCAAAGATGAGGTGTATAATTGTCTGCTGCTATCTCTACTGGTTGTCGAGATGGGGGGGTTCCCCCCGTTCCTTTTGGAGAGCTCTGCTAAGGCTAGCGTCTAATGGGCATCTAACATCCTATCTCTTCGGTGTTCAGGGCTCATCTGCCTCTTCGGCTCCCAGGGACCAACTGTTTTAACTTTTCTAAATTTCCCAGAGTCCCCAAATCTCATCTCACTCTCGTATGAAATCTCATCCTCCTAGATCTTATCAACCCTGCGGGATTTGAAAGGGTTCTTTGTCTAAAAGACCACCCTCATGATTTATATGACCAACTGGTCAACTATTAAGTGCCAAAGGACCAGACATGTTGTCTGCTTCTGGCCTTTATCACTTTTCATATCTATCCTAAACCTTTTATGGCCTGTTTGACCGACCATTCACATACTTTACGCCTACTTACACATACACATATATGCATACACACACATGTATGTATACATGCACACATATGTATCTATCTATCTATACATATATATATTCACACCTTATCTACACTAGAACACCACACATATTTATACATATATGTGGTTTGACTTACTACCTTTTTAATTCGATTTAACTAACTATTATTTAACTATATACTAAGTGTGCATTTATATGCACACACACATTCTTGCACCCACCATTGTATTATACATATTACTATATATAAAAATCAATTAATGGTCCAATTTTCACAAAATTTCCATATTTACTTACCTTTGGCTTAAAATATGTCTGAAATAGTTTTTTTCCTGAAATATATTATGGGATTTTTTGTACCAGGTCTAACCCCCCCCATATTATTTATGAAATATGAAAAAATGAACCGAAAAAAACGATTTTTACTTTTTTCTATAAAGATAAGAGTCTGAATAATTATATCAGAATATTTTTATAGGTGTCGATGCCAGAGCTTTTTAGTAAAAGAACCATGAATACAGAATTCTGATTAAAATTTCAATAAAGAAACTGACTCTGTTGTAAAAAAACCCGACTGTTTTACTTATTTTTCAAGATTACGGTGAGTAATGTTTTCCCCAATCGGATAATTCGATGTTGGAATTAAGTGTTTTTCTTTGTAACAACTCTTTATGTTTGTTCTTTCTTTTTTGTGATATTAAAACGTATTTACGTTTCTTCCTTTAATATGGCCGAAACTGATCACGTGACCTATTTTGGTGGTACCTAATGTGCCTATAAGGCAGTTTTATTGTCCTTGGTATGAAGCAAATCTGCAATATATATATATATATATTATATATATATATATATATATGTCTCTCTCTCCCTCTCTCTCTCTCTCTCTCTCTCTCTCTCTCTCTCTCTCTTTGTGTGTGTATGTGTGTGTGGTGTGTGTGTGTAAGAGAAACCGACTGGTTGTGAGGGATGATTCTATTTGGGATAATTGAAATCTCAATGGACATCCATAATGTATGCTCTTGTAGGTTCAAACTGGTCTCTTCAGATAGATTTGAAAATCTATCTGAAGAGGCCAGACTAATCTTTTATATGGTCGAAATAAATTATTACAGTCTAATGAAAATTTTCCTTTCTTTGAAAGTTATATAGCAATAACATAATCTTAACAGATTACTGACATCCCTCACAATCCTAGAATCACCAGAACCTTTCCTCTCATGAACCCTGAAAAGACGCATCAAACCCGCTGCAAATCCACAAAGTTTGATGCAAATATGACATTGGAAGTCCTTCCAATGTCATATGTGCCCTACCCGTTGTATCAGATGGGTCAGATGATAAAATGTTATACTTATGCACCACTATATGTCTCTTAAGACCAGAAGCTGACTTACAGACTTTATTACAGATTGTACAAGGCACATTGTTTGCTCCTGGATTTTTTATGAATTGCATGAATTTTGCATGAAAGTTATATATATATATATATATATATATATATATATATATATATATATATATATATATATCATTCTTCCCATCTATGTCGCTCTTTGATGAAGACCAACTTATCGATTTGGTCGAAACAGATCTGTCAGCAATCACATAACAAACATCATATGTTTTTTCAAAATGTTAAATTTCATACTGTCGGATTAATTTCCATCTATTTTTCATATTTGTCAAATGAAAAAACATTATATCTGGAATTTTACACCTTGAAGACTTTCATCTTTAACTCTACGGACTTAACACCACATGTAAGTTTTGGAACTCTTAACATCTTTCTTCAAATTACACTGTGGACTTGTACACGATTTTAATAGCTGATATATACTATACTATTTTGATACCCACTTTACATTTTTATATATTTTTACAACAAACTCTTTTGAGTTTTTTTTTTATAAACTATAATGCTTCTGATTTTTGAAAATTAAAAGTAGAATTTATTTTATTTTAAAAATTAAAAATAAATTTATTTTAATTTTTTTTTTTTTTAAAACGGAACATGCATTTTTCAAAATTTCAGCGTTTGAATTCAGCGTTCGTTTATATATATATATATATATATATATATATATATATATATATATATATATATACACGCGCATTATTTATATCTATAATGGTTCCTTAACTTACGACATTTAGTGGTAAGATTTCATTTCTTGAAGGATTGTGGTGGCTGGGCAATCTTAACATTCCGAGGTCTAGCGACAGAGTTGGGATGCTATCAACATAGTTTGTTCAAGCCAGTAGCGAATTTGAGACTGATTTGGAGGGCTTCATATTCCACGGGATTAAGTTCAGTATCAGATATGTTGTGAATAACAACTCCCACATTTCCAAATTAAAAGATAAATTACATTCACTATGCAACAATAGCACATGGAAAGATGTTGGTAGAACTAATCTTATTCACAACATAGTTTATAAAATCATGAGAACTCTAAATCTTAAAGTTCTGGTATCCCAGGACAGACTGCGGTAAATATTGACGCATCATTATCGGTAAAAAAAAAAAAAACAATCACCCCAAAACAGATTTAGTTTTTAGGAATTGAATTTCTTTTCTATCTGTGTTCAGACAAAGGAGCTCCGATTAGCCCAGTGTATACGCTAGACACGTTTCCCGCACTCGTGATCACCGAGATGAAAAGAACGATGGAGCTTTTGATAATGTCGATTCCCGCTGCTATATTCATTTGCATTAACCACATGATAATTACCGATATTTATCGTTGATGCTTTAGTGTTAATGTTTTTTTCACGTCAAGATCAAAAGCCCAAACACTCGTCCTCAGAAGCGACAAAGTAACAGATTAATTTTAAACGGACCTGGGGCATCCTGAAAAGACCGAACAATTCCATAGTAATACTTTATGAGATTTACTTTTTAAACAATGCGTCCCTCTCTGTCTCTGTCTCTCTGTCTCTGTCTCTGTCTCTCTCTGTCTGTCTGTCTCTCTCTCTCTCTCTGTCTTTCTCTCTCTCTCTCTTTCGCTGTCTGTCTCTCTCTTTCTCTCTCTCTGTCTGTCTGTCTCTCTCTTTCTCTCTCTCTCTCTCTCTTTCTCTGTCGCTGTCTCTGTCTCTGCCTCTCTCTTTCTCTCTCTCTCTGTCTGTTTGTCTCCCTCTCTCTCTCTCTCTCTCTCTCTCACACACACACACACACACACACACACACACACTCTCTCTCTCTGTCTCTCCCGCCCCTTTTCTCTGTCTCTCTGTCTCTCTCTCTACTGAGACGAGCTTCTATGATTTCAAAATTACAAACGATTGGTATGTGGCTAGAATCGAACTCAAGTGAGGAGGTCACTCTGAAGCTGGCAATTCAAGCAATAAGGTTTTCATGTTTTACAAATATCTATCTATCTATCCACACACTCACACACACACACACACACACACACATATATATTATATATATATATATTATTATATATATATGACATATATAAAAAGATTGAAAACACACAAAATCTGTTAAATGAAAACATTTTATAAACTTAACTGATATTGAACAATTTTTCGATTTTATAAAAATGTCATCAGAGCTTGTTTATACTCCGTGTTGTTAATGATCCGTTCATACTTTTTTTACTTTATATATAAGAAAAACAAATAGAAAATTTACCATATTAATTACAAAATAAAAATTCTTTTCTATAAATTGTTGAAAACTAAACGTCAACAGGCTAATACTCACCCCGTTTTGAATAAGAGAATTCGTCTTGTGTCAAATCTTGTCAATATATCTTCTTTTTTAAAAACTGTTACAATAAGATATACATAATCTGATGACCGAGAAAAATGCGGCGGAAGTGCTCACATTTGAAACTATTGTATAACTTTTTTCTTTTTGCAACGTCAAGGTTTTTGTTTGAACTCATTTGACTTTTGTCTGCTCTTAACAACACGGAGTATAAACAGCTCTGATGACGATTTTCATAAATCGAAATATTGTTCAATATCAGCTAAGTTATAAATGTTTCACTTTACAGCATTTTGTGGTGTTTTCATATGTTTTTATATATACTCATATATATATATATATATAAAGTTTATTTCTCATGTCACTATGTAAATATATACCCTACTGCATATTTTTATATAATTGAGTAGCATCATCATTACGGCAGATACAAGAGATAAGATGATGTCCTCCTGGTGTAATGGGTATCAACTTATGAAATCGACTCAATGATTTGAATTCAAATCTTAGCCAAGGCTTTTTGCATTTCATAAAGTGCCAAAACCCCTGAGAATGGTATGAAGCAAATTATTCTCCTTCCAGCTATAGGTAAATACCAGGATACACACAGATTTTTAAACTATGTTTTGGAAACAAAATCTAGGAGAAGAAAGAGTCTGAATTCAGACCAGAAAATTTGGTTTCAAAATAGACCTCGTATCACGTCCGTCTTGTGTGAAGGCATTGGCGAATACATACAGGAAGTTGTGGCCATATTGGAGCCACTCAAAGGTCTCATTGAATTTTAAACTTAGATTAAACTGGACATTTCTTTTAATTCTTCGAAGGTAGACTATTATGTGGAATGGTGCCAATGCCAATCTAGCTACGATCTACCGTTTTTTGTTGTGTTAACGTAAGAATCCCACGAACAGAAATCGGATATATCTACAAGATAGCTCTTCTTTTTACTGTGAGCAATTTGTTATGCTATCGTCTGACAGAAAGCTCCAATATTTTATAGTCAGTTCATGGAGTCTATTTAGTGGTACACGTGACAGGAACACACAGAAGTGGACAGCGATGGAAAGAAAACAAAAACAAAAGGACAAAACAAAAACAAGACAAAACAAATGAATGTGACGAAAATGGACAGGGAAATAAGATAAAGGAGTCTAAACACGAAGGTGTAATGGAAACGACAATAATGTGCTAGAGAGGGAGAGTGAGAGAGTGAGAGAGAGAGAGAGAGAGAGAGAGAGAGAGAGAGAGAGAGAGAGAGAAAACAATTTCAAGGAAATGAAAGTGGAAAAGATAGCAACTGGTGATATGTGTAATGGAATCGGCAAGGAGAGATAGATAGATAGATAAGAGAGAAAGAGAAGAGAGAGAGAGAGAGAGGAGAGAGAGATAATGAGATAAATTCAAGGAAATGATAGAGGGAGAGAGTGAGAGCGAGCGAGCAGAGAGAGAGAGAAGAGAGAGAGAGAAGAGAGAGAAGAGAGAGAGAGCGAATATAGAAAATAGAGAGGCCGGAAAAGATAGCAACTGGTTATATGTGTAATGAATCGGCAAGGAGAGAGAGAGTGAGAGAGTGGAAGAGAGAGGAGAGAGAGAATAATTGAGCATAGTAAAATATTGAAGTAGAAAAAGAACAGAGGGAGAGAGAAAGGGTATGAATGTGATAGAGAGAATAAAGATAGCAAGAGAGAGAGAGAGAGAGAGAGAAGGATGAAAGTAAAAGCGGATTGGAAAAAAGAGAGTTGGGTGTGAATGGGATAAAGAGAACAAGATGTGTGTGTGTGTGAGAGAGAGAAAAGAGAGAGAGAGAGAGAGAGACTGTGAAGGTGAGAGAGAGAGAACACAAAGAGAGAGAGTGTGTGGGGACATGAATATGAGAGAGAGAGAGAGGGGGTGGCGTTAAGGTGAGAGAGAGAACAGAGCGCCAAAGTGTGAGAGAGAGAGAGAGAACGTGGGGTGAATTGTAACAGTTAAAATAGAGAATGAGAAAAAGGAAAAAATAAAGAGTTGGCGGAAAGTAGAGAGTGTGTGTGTGTGTGTGAAGAGAGAGAGAGAGTGGGGTGAGACAGTGACAGAGAGAGAATAATTGAGTATAATAAATACTGAAGTAGAATAAGAACAGAGGGAGAGAGAAAGGGTATAAATGTGATAGAGAGAACAAATATAGCGAGAGAGAGAGAGAGAGAGAGAGAGAGAGAGAGAGAGAGAACGTGGGGAGAAGGTGCCTGTAAAAAGAGAGAGAACGAATGTGTATAGAAAATTATTGAAGCAGAAAAGAAGACAATCTGCTGATAGTTAGGGTTTAAATCCACTTCTAGTCTTGGGGGTGTCCTGAACAGAATAGGAAACATCAAGAAGTTCCAATTTACCAAGTGGAGTAAGTACTCAAGAACGTTACAACTTACGCCACGTAAGTGTTAACGTTCTTGGGTGTATCACCGTACTAAGCGAGGTCGGATTAGTCACGCTATTACGTTGGATCCCATCTATGAGTTCAATAGATAAGAAATTGCATTTTAAATAAAACCGAATAAAACAAAACGTCTTTGTCATAAAATAACCCAACAAGATTTGACATGCCCTAAAACCAACCAACCAACCAACCAATCAACCAACCAACCCTTGGGAAATGTATGGACCCTCTCCTCCCTTATTTATTCTGACCCCAATTTAGGGGATTTTCCTCCACCACAGAGGTGCAGTCGGGGTATTTTACAGCCCCATCTAAACGGGCGCCCAATAGAAAAAATAACAACAAAAAAAAGAAAATATTGCAAAATAGTTGAACATTGTAAAAAGTATAATATTCTTAATTTAACTCTCTCTCTCTCTCTCTCTCTCTCTCTCTCCCTCTCTCTCTCTCTCTCTCTCTCTCTCTCTCTCTCTCTCTCTCTCTTTATTTTCTTCCTCTCCTTCTTTTAATATTTCCATTATATTCGACTGAAACAGATTAGCGTTACCGCTTCCACGCACTCACCCCCTTTATCTATCTTTCCACTACTCTCTTTCTTTATCTCTTTCTAATTTTTTTCTTCTGTGAAGCATGTCTTTTTTCTTCCCTTTCTTTCTCTATAATAAAAATGAAATAGTTCATTATTTAGTTGAGGTGACAACACTCATAAAAATAAGAATTCTCCGGATAAGTGACACCAGATAATCACAATTTACAATTTACATGTAATTTTGGACGATTTGGACGGTCTGATTTTTAACCAGAGGGTGTTGCAAGATAATAACGGTTGGAAGATTAAGGAACAAGGATATATATATATATATATATATATATATATATTAGCAAAAAATAAGAGATTCCACTAATTATTTTGAAAATATCAATTAGATCCCCGATTTCGACCGGGGGTTCCAGTGGCTTCGGCCATGTACCTTACAAGTTAACACCGTTGATCACAGGGGTCCATCCTCCCAGGCAACACCTGCCCCTGGATTTAAAGGGACAGGGTTGGGTTTATTGCTCGGTGCCAGATGCGCCCCCTTGAGGGAGAATGTCGACGGGATCAACGAATTTTTTGCACCTGCCTCCCATGAGCATCGGTTCGTGGGTGGTCACATATTAATAGGGCCTTGTGCCTAATCCGTACACGTGGGGTACGTGGTAAATATTAACTCTGATTTATCTTTCTAGTAAAGAAAAAGTTAGTAAAGTCATCGGGGTGAGCTAAAGTCGGTATCAGCCAGACGGCGAGGGAGTCTATACTCTTTTCACAAGCGATTATTTTAGCATCTGTGGGGTACCTCCACACCTACCAACAGCACCGCACTTTACCACACAGAACCCTGTGCTGCTCATATGCTGAGTTGGCGAGGGCCGGTATCGAACCAAGAACCTTAGGATTTCTAGTCGAACACTCTGATTACTGTGCTAAACCTCCTCTACAAAAGTTAAGTATTTTATCCTAATTTTTCCAATCTCTGTAACTGTAATCTTTTACTCCTTTTTATTATTTTTGTCTCTCTTCTTTGTATGCCCTCCTATGAACTCGCTTTCTATGACGTCGAAATCCAACACGCTAGCCCCGACGCCACGGACCTTCATCCAATTGTTTTCTAGGGCATAACGTTTCAGTAGAGAAGTTACAGTGTGCCTATCCAATAACTCAGTAATTATTAAGTTTTATTTAATGTAAGTAATTAAAATAGGTTTAGCCATGGAAAGTGCAACCATTCATACACTTTTGAAAATTCTTATTAACGACGATAAGTAAAAGTCTGGGTGTTTATTCTATGAAAAGAATTCTTAAAGTGAGGAAGCCAACACAGATATATGAAGAGAGAGGGGGGGTGCATATTGAGTGTACTGACGGGCGTGGTCGGGGGATACGGTTTATGGCCAGCGTTTGTATCTTAAGAAGACAGTAACATGTCGAATGCCAGCGGTTTAAGTTTATCACCTCTCAGAGCTGTGACGGAATTACTATCTGGCCCTCGGCCAGTGCCAAGTATTATTGAGAAATATGGGTGTACGGTGATGGAGAAGCAATAACGAAAAATCACTTGTTCGCGATGATTTTCAAGAAACGACCTTCTTTTGTCTGACCTGGTCGAGTCTAGGCTGACACTTTCGACGTACAATCAAACCAGGGTTACAATTCGAAGTCAAATTGCTATAGAAACGGTTTAAATAAGCACCCACATCATACTTTTATTTATTTATATACTAGCTGCAATACCCGGTATAAGATGGGAATGTTCTTATAATACGTTAGAAGGTTCAGAGTGACCTTCCAGCGTGGGTACATATATGTACATAAAATAGTACGACAAAGAAGTTATATATAGTACAAATGCATACTTTATTTGTACATAGAGGTACATAAAATAATACGACAAAGAAGTTATATATAATAAAAAATGGAGACTTTATTTTTTGTCTGAGTACGTGGAGAAGACATACATACATGACAAGGTACAGTATAGATATAGAAATAGATACATAAAGATACACAAATAAAAAGTAACGTAGATAAAGAGTCAGATAGGACTAAATTCTAAAGAAGTGATACAGGTGTTCATGAAAGAATGTCACTTACTGCTGGTTGGTTGGGGGGGGGGAGAATGAAAAAATAAATCAGTCATATTTCTGAATATTAGCTTAACATGTGTGTAAATTTACATCATGATCAGATCACTGGTGTAAGCGCCAAATGGTTATACCCAGGCAGACGTTGCCATTTATGCAGTTGATTTATTCATCTACTTACTTACTTGTTTTTGAGTTTATATATATATATATATATATAGAGAGAGAGAGAGACAGACAGACAGACAGACAGACAGACAGACAGAGGAGAGACAGCCCTAGAATATAATTATATTTGTATTTAAATTAAATCGTATGCGGTTTTTGAGAAATCAGTTATTAAGAAAAAATGTTTTTAGGCTAGGTCTGTCAGACAGGAAGTAATTGTTACATTGTATCTATTAGGACATTTCCTGTCCCTGTTTTGTTTTGTTTTTTGTTTGTTTTTTATATATTCGAATCTTTTTAAATATTTGAATTGTTGTTATTATGCTCATAAAGAAGGTTTTTTTTATGGGGGCGTATGAGAAGAGAGAAATCTCATTGGGAATATTCTTTTCTATTCGATTTTCTCAGTCTTTTGTAAACACTATCTGATGAAACTAGACACATACTGAGTCTCTGTTCGAAATAAATTTATTATAGTCAAATGACGGTTTGTCAAGTTTTTCTTCTTTGAAATATATATATATATATATATATATATATATATATATATATATATATATATATATATATTGGGAGTAAATATGGAAATTAAATCCGACAATATAAAGAAAATTTTGAAAAAAACAAGTATTCCGAATTCATCCCAATTTCGGAATACTTGTTTTTCAAATTTTCTTTATATATTATATATATTATATATATAATATATATATAAGAGATTTATCCAAAACTTGGTAGTAAGGGATGATTCTATGTGATTTCTAAGATCACTGTACTAATATTGATGATCCAGTATGTATAAATACAGCGAATCTTTAAATCACTGAAGAGAGCTCAATGTAAAATAACCTTTTAGATTATATACAGAGCAATATTTATCAAAAATGAAGGAAGAACTCAATACAGTAATCCCATAATAAATTTATTTCGACGAAAATTGGGGCCCATATAAATCTAAGTTGATTTAAACCGGCTCCCCAAATTTTCGTCTCATCAGATGGGTCTCAATTCACTTATGGACAAGCATATCACAAAAAACCCCAAAGAGCTGAATATATATAAAAAACAAAACCAAAACAAATAATATATATATATATATATATATATATATATGGCCAGGTTAGCTCAGTCGGTAGAGCGTTCGGCTAGAAACCACATGGTTCGATTCCGGTCCTCGCCAACTCAGCGTATGAGTATCACAGGGATCTGTGCGGTAAAGGAGCTGATGGTAGGTGTGGCGCTCCACCTCAGATGCCAAAAACAATCTCCTTGGTCTAGCGCTAGTGAAAAGACCACACCTACCATTACTTTACCGCACAGATCCTTGTGTTACTCATACGCTGAGTTGTGTGAGGGCCGGTATCGAACCAGGAACCTTGTAGTTTCTAGTCAAACGCTCTACCGACTGAGCTAAGCCGGCCCTTTAGTATTAACTAAATAGCCGTAATGTCATCTAATATAATAAGCACAACACACTCTTTAAGGGATACTCATTTTTTATAAATACATTTTTTGTATTTAACCCATAGATGGGACCCTAGCAGGTAATATCACACCGGGTTAGAGTGGACTAGGAAGAAAAGGTAGTGAAGGGGCACACTACATTCCCCAGACCTCCAGAACTGGAACCTCACCTTCAGATAGAGTTTAACATCATTCGAAGGACATGAAGACCGTCAGCCAACGCCGTCTAGCACCCATATGATAAAAAGGGTTGGGGTTGCCATAAGGGCAATAGGGTTGGGGCAATCATATAGGTGCGATGTATTGTCATAACTAGCCGATTGGTCGATGGTGGCTTCTACGACCGCCCGTCTAGCTTAAGTAAGGGAGCAATGGTGATGAAGGGGTGCTCCACAATCCCCAAACCTCCAAAACTGGAACCTCACCATCAGATAGAGTTTAACGTCATTCCCAGGACATGTAGACCCTCAGCCACCGCCTTCTAGCACCCATATGATAAAAGGGGTTGGGGCTTGCCATAAGGGCAATAGGGTTGGGAAAATCATATAGGTGCTAGGGTTTGACGTGACCAGTCGATTGATCGGAGGGGGCCTCTCCGACCGCCCTACTAGCCCAAGATAGGGCCAAAGTGGAGTGTTGCATGTCATGGACTACTCATCCACCAGGATTCCGTCCTTAAGCATCACGGGTCGCCACCCACGACCAACAGGTGGCCCCATTGTGATGTTCTTATCCCTTTGCAGAGGTGCAGTCGGTGCATTCTAACGCCCCCAGCCGACAGGGCAGTTATACATTAGAGGGTATTGATTTCTATTGATAAAATCTGAACTCATCTTTATCTGTCCAATTATAATAGAAAAATATGCAAATAGGAAAAATAAAATGAAGGAAAAACAGTTTAGATGTGCTATTAAGGACACTGAACTAACTAACCTTTACAGAGGATAAATAACTTAAAATAAATTCAGGAATCAATGTGAAACGCGACTGTCACAGCCGTCAGGAAAATATATCAATCCGTGTTTAAATTAAATTTATCGAATCTTCTGTCAGGTACCGTATCGGAGTCCGAATAAAGAATATTCTTTTCCCTTTTGGCGATTGAGAGAAACCCTTAAATGTCAGAGAAAAGAGTAATCTATTCAGCGCATTCTTCATTTGAAAGTCTACTGCTTCACATTAGGTCGGTTTTCTTCTGTGAAATTAATTTCGATCGCATCTATATGCAGATGTTTATGGTCTCAATAAGATCTCTCTGTTATTTGTTTATTTGTTTGTTTTGGTAGGGAGGGGTGATATATATATCACAAAGGAATAATTTCAATAGAAAATGGCGATTAAAAAACAAAAAGAATTAATAAATAAACCAAAATTTATTTATTTTAAGATGTGGTTTATAAAGATTCTTTCTTTCTTACTTTCGAGTCATTTCCTTCTGCTCACCTTCTCTGAACAACTCTTTCTTTTTTCTTCTTTTTCTTTCTTTCTTTCTTTCTTTCTTTCTTACTTACTTACTTTCTTTCGTTCTTGATTTCTTTCTTCTTTTCTTTCTTTCTTCTTTTCTTTCTTTTTTCTTTTCTTTCTTCTTCCTTCTTTTCTTCTTTATTTCTTTCTTCTTTCTTTTCTTGCTTTTATTCTTGCTCCTTCTTTTCATTCTTTCTTTCGTTCTTTCTTTCTTTCCTTTCTTTCTTTTTTTCTTTCTTTCTTTCTTTTTCTTCCTTCTTTTCTTTTCTTTCTTTTTCTTTCTTTTCTTTCTTCTCTTCTTTTTTTCTTTCTTTCTTTCTTTCAAACCATTTCATTCTGCCCCCCTTGTCTGTACATATTTTTCTTTCTTCCTTCTTTCTTTCTTTCTTTCTTTCTTTTCTTTCTTTCTTTTTTTCTTCTTTTCTTTCTTCTTTTCTTTTTTCTTTCTTTCTTTCTTTCTTTCAAACCATTTCATTCTGCCCCCTTGTCTGTACATATCTTTCTTTCTTCCTTTTTTTCTTTCTTTCTTTCTTTCTTTTCTTTCTTTCTTTTTTTTTTCTTTTTTTCTTTCTTCTTTTCTTCTTTCTTTCTTTTCTTTCTTTCTTTTCTTTTTTTCTTTCTTTCTTTCTTTCTTTCAAACCATTTCATTCTGCTCCTTGTCTGTAGATCTCTTTCTTTCTTTTCTTCTTTTCTTCTTTTTCTTCTTCTTCTTTCTTTCTTTCTTTCTTTCTTTCATCTTTTCTTTTTTTTTCTTTCTTTCTTTCTTTTCTTCGAGACATTTTATTCTGCTCATCTTCTCTGTCTATCTCTTTTTTTTCTTCTTACTTTCCCCTTTCCTCTTTTCAATTTCTTTCTTTGTTTCTTTCTTTTTTCTTTCTTTCTTTCACGTTATTTCCTTCTGTTGTTCTCCTCTGTAATCTTTGAGAAGAGAGAAAGAAAGATCTTTCTCTCTTTCTTTCCAATCGTTTCATAGTTCTTCATTCTTTTCTTCTGTCATTATTGTTCCTCTTTTAACCCTTGTTCTTTGAATACTTTCTTGCTCTCCTTCATGTAAAACGGAACCTCGTCTTCCTTCATATTAGTTTCTTATGAGCATCACAGGAAGTGTGATTCCTTTATCATATCTTAGTCTACAGTTCACATTAAAGAATTCACGCGACCACCTGCAATATGGCCGCGTGGGGAAACATCATTATTTTTTCCAAGAATTTAATTTTATATGAATAATAAGTGGAGTCCCAATTTCCCCAACATGTTCTATACAACACAATTATCACAGATTAATCAATTATTAATTTACATTATTTTGTTTTCTTTAATAACAATGTTTTAAGTCATCTCTTTTTCTGTTCCAGCTTCAATACCGGCCCTTGCCAACTCACCGCATGAGTAGTACGGTTTAGATTTGTTCGCTAAAGTAGTGAGTTGGTGGTAGTTGTGGCGCTCTACATCAGAAGCTTTTAAGGAGACATATCCACACTTGACGGTAAGCCAGCGGAACAATCCACATACCTGGGTAGTAATATCTCATCCACAGAGGGCGATGTTAATACACGAATAGGAAAGGCATGGTTGGCCAGAAACAAATTATCAGTCATATGGAAATTCCAATCTCACTGACAAGCTAAAGAGACAATTTTTCAAGGCTATGATTATATCGGTACTGCTGTATGGCTGCACCACTTGAACCCTAACGAAGTGCCTTGAGAATAAGCTAGATGTGAGCTGCACAAGAATGCTGCGAGCAGTCCTGAACAAGTCGTGAAAACAGCACCCCACAAGGAAGCAACTGTATGGTCACCTGCCCCCCATCTCACAAACCATCCGAGTAAGACGGACTAGGCATGCAGGACACTGCTGGAGAAGCAAGGACGAGCTCATAAGCGACGTTCTCCTGCGGAAGCCAATACATGGGCATGCTAATGTGGGCCGCCCATCAAGGACCTACATTGACCAACTATGTGAGGATGCTGGTTGCTGCACAGAAGACCTCCCAGGGACAATGAATGATAGGGAAAGTTGGCGAGAGATTGTTATGGATATCCGTGCTACTTGCGCGACAAGATGATGATGATGACATCAGACGCAAAAACGATCTATCTGGTCTAGCACTTGTGAAAAGGGGATATACACCCTCGGTATAAATATAGATATCTTGCGTGAGTGCTACAAAATTATGAAGATGAAATTAGTACTCATTATGAATATATTGTGGTCAAGTTCCCCGTAAATGAGGGAAGTTAAACAGCGATGAGCCTGTTTAATAATTAATTGGATGAAAACATAAGTACAGTAAACAATCATCACTCCCTATCACATCTGAAATGTGGTATAAAAAAGATGTCTTCCAACTCAATACTTCTTTCTTGATTTCAAACCATTTAATTCTGCACCCCTTTTCTGTACATCTCTTTCTTTCTTTCTTCTTTTCTTTCTTCATTTCTGTCTTTCTTTCTTCTTTTGTTTCTTTCTTTCTTCTTTTGTTTGTTTGTTTCTTCTTTTCTTTCTTTATTACTACTTTCTTTCTTTCTTCTTTTATTTTATTCTTTCTTTCTTTCCTTTCTTTCCTGCTTTCTTCTTTTTATTTATTTATTTCTTTCTTTCTTCTTTCTTTCTTTTTTTCTTTTCTTTCTTTTTTTCTTTCTTTCTTTCTTTCTTTCTTACTTTTTTTCCTTTCTTTCTTCTTTCTTTCTTTTCTTTCTTTTTCTTTCTTTCTTTCTTTCTTTCTTTCTTTCTTTCTTTCTTTCTTTCTTTCTTTCTTTCTTTATTTATTTATTTATTTTTTATTTAATTTTTTTTTCTTTTCTTTCTTTCTTCTTTTCTTCTTTCTTTTCTTTTTCTTTTCTTTCTTTCTTTCTTTATGTCTTTGCTTTATTTATTTTATTTTTTTTTCTTTCTTCCTTCTTTTCTTTCTTTCTTTCTTTCTTTATTTATTTATTTATTTATTTCTTCCTTTATTTATTTATTTATTTTTTCTTTCTTTCTTTCTTTCTTTCTTTCTTTCTTTCTTCTTTTCTTTCCTTCTTTCTTTCTTTCTTTATTTATTTCTTGCTTTATTTCTTTCAAGCCATTTCATTCTGCTCCCCTTGTCTCTACATCTCTTTTTGTCTTCTTTCTTTCTTTCTTTCTTTTTTCTTCTTTCTTTTCTTTATTTCCTTATTTGTTTCTTTCAAATATTTCATTCTGCTCCCCTTGTTTGTACATCTCTTACAGGGGGTGCTACAATTCACAAAAGGAAAAATTTTGTGGATTAGCTATTGTATAAAACTGATGACTTATTAAATGTATTCAAGTGGATAAATCAACACTGAAATTTCATTGGAATCGGATAATCCCTGATTTCTAGTATTTTTTTTTCAATGGGGGAGGATATAATTTATTATGTAAATAAACGGATTTTACGGCAACTGTCAGCAGTGCCTAGTATTTTGATTGTTTTTATTTTCGAAACATCGAGGACCGTATTTATTTAAAAATTTTGTGACAGTTGTTTGAATTAAAAATACAATGTTACAAAAAGAAGATATTCTAAGGAGTGGGAGGTAAGATATTTACATTTTGTCACCTAGGTTTGTGACTTACTTTTAATGACTTCAAACCTTTAAAAAAGTAATTTGTCGATAAAAAAACGCTTTCAAACCGACTTAGAATGTGGGAGAGAGGTTAAAAAAATGTTTAAGTTTCCTTGGGAG
>CM042167.1:58125053-58142565 GCA_023376005.1 Doryteuthis pealeii | reverse complement strand
ACATGCATACTCACTTTCCTATCTTGGGCTAGACGGGCGGTCGGAGGGCCCCTCCGATAATCGGTGGTCAGTCAAGCCTAGCACCGTATATGAGTTTCCAACCCTATTGCCCTCTATGGCAGCCCAACCCCTTTATCATATGGGTGCTAGAAGCGGTGGCTGCGGGTCTACATGTACTGGAATGACGTTAAACTCAATCTGATGGTGAGGTTCCAGTTTGGAGGTTTGGGGAATGTGGAGCACCCCTTCATCAACATTGCTCCTGGTCCACTCTGACCCGGAGTGGTAGTACTGTTAGGGTCCATCTATGGTTTAAATAGAAAAATGTATTTATAAAAAATTGTATTATCCATTAAGAATTGATTTATTCAAAACTTTATCGGCATTAAATAACCCACTGAGGTTGATTTGCCGTAAAACAAACAAACAACCAAACAACACCCACACACACACACACACACACACACACACACACACACACACACACACATATTTTTTTCAGGCATGTATTATTGAATACCACGTAGTAACTTTGCTTTATTTTTGGATCTGTATTTTTTCAGTCGTCCGGAGATCTTTTTGTGTTTGGATCCAATTGATATAGAATATTCCCACATAAGTAATGTTTAGGCTGGTTGTTTTTTATATGCTGTGTGCTGAATACAAAAATGAACTAAAACCAACTTATATACCCCATGATGACGACTGGCAAAACAGTCGAAAGTACTCGGGATAACAGTATGGAAATATCCTATTTCAATTGGATCCAAATACCAGAAGATCGCCAGATGACTGGAAAAATACAGATCCAAAAAATGAAGAAAAATACTCCGTGTTATTCAAAACACATGTCTGAAAATAAATTGCTGCCAAAATACACAACATTTAAACACACACACACACAACACACACACATATATATATATATATATATATTATATATATATATATTATATATAAACAAAGGTTTACAAATGCATGGGCTCATCAGGAGAGAATGTGCAAACCGTTTCGGTTCTGTTTTGCTAACGGTCATTTCTTCCCGTCTTATTTTTTTTTGAAGACCGATCCACGTGCGGTCGAGGCAGATATTGCGAGGGTCCTCACATAAGTGAGGAGGGCCGATGTTGCTTTTTAAAACCATAGAGAGGAAGGCCCCGAAACGGTTTGCACATTCTCTCCTGATGAGCCCATGCATTTGTAAACATCCTTTGTTTTTCTATATTCATATTTAACATGTCGGATTAAGTTCCATTTTATTCACCCATATATATATATATATATATATATATATATATTATATATATATATTTATAAAGATTATAAATATAATATATATATATATATATATATTATATATATATATTTATATATTTATAAGATTAAAAATCTTCATAAAATCTTAAAAAGATTTTATAATGATTTCATCTCATGTCATCTATAAAACTCCATCAAATTTTCTTCACCCCAAGACACATCCTGATGAAGGTTCAAAGAAACCGAAACGTTTAAACGTTGATAATAAATTCATCCTATTTTCGGAACACTTGTTTTTTCAAATTCTTTATATATATATATATATATATATATATATATATATATAATATATTATATATATATATATATAAATATATATATTATTGGTTTGGTGGTTGGTTTTGAAGGCTACCACAATACAAGTGTAAAGAAAAATAAGGTAACTATGATGTTGTTTGTTTACCTTTGATATATTCTTAATATTTATTAATATTAATAATAAATTAAAGGTTAACAAACAAACCATAGTTTGTCGTACCCCTTGATGAGCTTTAACACTGGACATGAATTAATTTAACTACAATACAACAAAAATATTTAGTATTTTTCGGATTATTCGGACTATTGTCTTCATCTTTTATTGTTATTTGTACAAGGCTTCGACCAATGTGCCTCCGGCCTTCATTCAGGTATTTTCTTGTTGACTCAAAAAGCCTTATCGAACTTGAGACGTTCTTTTTGGAGTCGGGAGCCTTTCGAACTCGGTAACCTTATTTCGAACTCGGGGCCTTTCTTGTCGTAATCGGAAGCATTACGAAACTTTGAACCAAACCTTTATTTAATCCACAGGGGTACATGGTTCTCATTCGTTAACCATAATGTGGTACAAGGGTTAAGCTGTGTTAACTACTATTGTATGTGACTGTCGCCCTGGACCAGGATTTAACCTGCAATATCTATTTTATTTAATCAATTTTCGGACAGTCTGAAGATTCATAAACTTTAAGTTCCATCAATAACCATGACTTTTGGGACTGATATTCGTCATCACAATTTGAATAGGAACGCTATCGTTACCTATCATTTCGAGTGCATTTTTACATTTCGAGTATCGACAAAGACCTTTAAACATCATAAACAAAGGCTAACAAGATTTGCTTTTTCCACGATTCTCTTTCATAGTATCAATGAATATAATCCCTTTTATAATCTTTTGTGCCATCCTGTAAGCCTTAAGCCAGAGCGCTTGTCCAGTGGAATTGGATCCTTGGTAATCCCTTGGTAAAGAGTTCTGAGTATTGGTAATCGTCTAGTAATTCTGAGTATTATAAGTCCCTCCTCAATGAGTGCAATTAGAATTATGGCCAGTGTGGGGGTTAAGTAGTGTATCAGCCCGCAGTATGGCTAGTGATTGGCCAAAGGAATAAACCACGTGATATAAATCAAGGTGGGGAATTGGAGCATACATTATATCACAAAATATTCCAACATCCCTGTTGATATTTTAAATAATACCGAAGCGCTATATCGTCGGTTTCAAAAAATTCAGTTTTCGACATTTACTCTTGTTCTTTCACAAACTTTATACACATTTACATTGTCGGATTGTATATTCATTTCTTTATGCACACACACACACACACACACACACACATATATATATATATATTATATTATATATATATATATATATATATATATATTGGAACAACGTCACCTGAAGATTGTTTGCACTTACGCATGCATGAAACTGAACTGTCGTGACTGTTCTTTGTCATCAAATAATAGATATGTAATACCTTTTATATTTATTTATTATATTATATATATATATATATATATATATATATATATATATATATATATAAACACATTTTTTTGTGATGAAACAAAGAAATACAGTGCTCAACTACAAATTGTGAGAGCTATTATTTAATTTGTTGATTTAAAAAAAGAGTAAATGCTTATTATAGACAGCTACCCAGGTTTTCTTGCTAAGTTGCAATCATCAGGTTGTCAAATTAGATCTTATAGTGTTTATTTGAACATCCTTTCTTGATGTTATATTCTGGACCGCAAATAACGTTGGTTGTTTTTTTTTTTTGTACGCTATTACGCTTCGGATTTTTAAAAGTTCAATTTTTTCAAAAATTGCATTTTTTATAAAAATGCTAACGAAGTTACCTCCCTTTAGTCATTAAAAATAGAAAATTTGTCTTTTGAAAAATTTTTAAAAAAAATTAATTCCGTATTTTAAAGGATGTATGTATTTTCAAAAAAACATTTTTATATATATGGTAAAGTTTTTTTTAATTTTCAATATAATTTAAAGGTGGATGGTGGTGTTCATTTGTCGAAAATCCATTCTGTTATTGAATTATACGTCCAATATCATATTTGATAATGTCAGAATGAGTTTAGATTTTAAAAGTTTTTCTTAGATGGTAAAGTCCTGTGAATTAATTTCATTTAATGAAAATCCGTTCTTTTGTTGAATTATATATCAGTATTATATTAGAAGATTTCAATGTAAATTCAGATTTTTTTGTAAAAAATTGTAGATTTGTTTTTAAGGGTGGATGTTGAGTTTCTCTTATCTATGCATATATATATATATATATATATATATATATATATATATATATATATCAGGATAACATAACAGAGAAAACTTTAGCATTAAAGACTATTTTAGGGAAAATCTGAACCTTTTTTCACCTGATCTTTGGATTATATTAATATATATATATATATATATATATATATAAAGTAAGTAAGTAAAGTCGACGGGCGGCCTAAAGTCGGTATCAGCCAGTCAGCGAGGGAGTCTATTCCCTTTTCAATAGTGCTAGACCAAGGAGATTGTTTTAGCATCTGAGGTGGAGCGCCATACCTACCATCAGCTCCTTACTTTACCGCACAGATCCCTGTGCTACTCATACGCTGAGTTGGCGAGGACCGGTATCGAACTAGGAAACTTGTGGTTTCTAATCGAACGCTCTACCGACTGAGCTAACCATATATATCGTGAGAGACACTTCTTTGGAAATGTAGACCAGCTTCTCGATTCGCTAAGAGTTCAGGGGGGAGTGCGCGTGACACCTGAGGCGAAGTCAATCTTTAAAAGCCCTATCGCCTATTTAACACATGAATTAGCTATCTATGCCGATGACATTACCCCCGTTCATCCTCAAATATCCTCTTGAATCCGCCGCAAACCCACACATATTTGTCATAAAATTGACACGTAATATCTGTAGGTTTTGCAGCTGTAGGACTTTTGTACAACGCATCTTCAATAGTTGGCTGTCATGAGATCTCGTATGACAAACGAGATCAGCTTTGGGCTAACACACACCCTATTACGTATGTCATATACGTGTTGGGGTTGTAAGGGAAAGAGTGAGAGAGGGGAGGAGGAGGAGAGTAGATATAAAACAAAGATATTGAGAACAATAATGCAGTAAAGAGAGATACACACAGACAGAGATACAGAGAGAGAGAGAGAGAGAGAGAGAGAGAGAGAAAGAGTGAGAGAGAGAGGGAGAGGTGAAGGAGTGTAGGAATAAAGAAAACTATCAAATTAAAGCAGTAACAGAGAGAAACAGATAGAGAGAGAGAGACAGGGAGAGGGGGAGAAGAAGGAAGATGGGCATAAAAACAGAGACACATAAGAAACGTAATGCAATAAGATATATATATATATATATATATATATATATATATATATTTAAGAAATGGATATACATTAACCTACTCGAGTTTGATCATCTGAATAGTCAGGGTTACACCCGCTGAATTAATCGAGTTTTCGATTAATATCAGTTCATACCACGTATGTCTGTTTGAATGGATCTTATCATTAATATATATATATATATATAATATATATTATATATATACATATATATATATCTATTGCATTACTTTCTTATATATATCTGTTTTCATGCCCAGAGAGAGAAAGAGAGAGAGAGAGAAAAAAAAAGAGAGAGAGAGTATGTGTGTGTGTGTGTATGTGTGTGTGTGCATGTGTATGTGTGTATGTATGTGTTTGTGTGTGTGAGTGATTGCGTGTATGTGTTTGGTTAAAGATGAAAGAAATTCACATTTTATGGACATTCAAACGTTTCTTTTTCTAAATAATGTCATATCATCATAAACATCATAAATAGGAAAAGCTACATGGTCTTTAACCAAACATGAATAAATAATAACATGATTAAACACTAGTACAAAATAAAAAAAACACCCTTCGGGCGATGTAAAAATAGATTTTGATACATATTGCCTGAGGGGTAGGAGTAAAAAATTCAATGTCAGCGAGTTTGTACCCTAAGTAAGTAAAATCATAAAATTCATTAAAGGATTAAAAAATAAAACAATTTGAAATGTAAACTTTAAATATGTATTAAAATAAAACAAACTATATATAGATATATAATACCAGTTATGTATTTATAAAACTTGATTTAAAAAAAAAAA
Organism: Doryteuthis pealeii; assembly: GCA_023376005.1. NCBI lineage: Eukaryota > Metazoa > Mollusca > Cephalopoda > Myopsida > Loliginidae > Doryteuthis > Doryteuthis pealeii. The sequence goes on along the minus strand of CM042167.1, from coordinate 58,136,823 downwards.
CAACAACGAGGACTGTCTAATGTTGCATGTTCAAATTTTGAGTGTATTTATTCTATGTTATGACGATTTTGGGTAATGTGACGTAAGCAGTGACGTAATTTTTGTTACAGACAAAAACCGGAATCTCCATTATTAATAGATATTTAAAAAAATTTTTTATAATAAAGTCAGACCTAATATTGATATTCAGTTTTTATTTTGGAAACCTATTTTCAATAGCTATAGAGTTAATAGGACAATATTATATATACTTGTATGTGTGTGTTAGGTATATATATATATATATATATATATATATATATATATATAGTTAAGAATTAATGGAAAGGTGAATAAAGGAATGAAATAAAAAAAATGAATGAAATGAATAGAATAAAAGAAAAATATTTTCTAAAGGACTTCTCTAAAAAAAAAGAAGAAATTTGAGAGAAGTCCTTGTGGGAAACCCTCCTCTTTTTTACTGGACTCTTTTGAAGCATTAGATTAATATATTTATTCTATAAGATATTGAGAAGATAACATAGGTGTCTGACCTTTGTCCTGTTCTTTAGGTTTTTTTTAAATTCTGACCAATATATATATATATATATATATATTATATATATATATATATATATATATATATATGGGTAGATTTTCTTTTTATTCATACAATATTAAATAAGACAGACATTACATGTCTGACGAGATTCTTTTCGATCTTTGCTAGCTTTCGGGTCAGCGAGTCTGTTTGCCTCTCACATAGCACTAATACCCTTAGAAAAAGTATGAACCCATATACTCACCCTGCAGTTATATGTAAATAGTAGGGCAGACTGGAGTCTTTAACCTTGGCTTACTTAGCCAAGGTTAAAGACTCCAGTACAAGAGAAGGAAAACTCTGATTTCAAACCTGTTAAACTCCGCTTAAATAATTGACCTTGTGTTGCATCCTGCTCGTGTGAATAGGTGATTGTTGTTCTCAACAGCGCCCCAAACACAATCCATGGGGTTAAGATCTGTGGAGTTCAGAGGCCAAACATTGGGACACTTGTAGTCGTAAAACATTCGCCGACAACCATTTATGACTTTTCCCAGGGGTATGGCAGGGGTCTGAATCCTGCTGCCATACATATGGCCAACAATTGGCTACCGTTGTTATCAAGAGCTTGACTACAGTGTTTAGCAACCCACGTAGGCATCTGAATTCAACCTCATACCTTCTCTGAAAAAATGCGGAGGCATCACATCATCTTCAGAGGACACACATCCGAAAACCAGTTTGGAGAAATTTTGTCTGCATGACACGAAGAGTGTCCTCTCGACTGTATGCAAGCCATCTGTTATTCTGCGTGTTGTACTTTTGATGTTGGCAAAAGTTTTTCTCATCGGAAAAAAAAACAGATTGTTTGTGGCTCAGCAGGATGTTTCACTTTGCTCAGAAATTTCTTCGCCTTTGTCAGGTGATTTTCCCGGGTCTTTTCTGGGAGCAGTAGACCTCTGTGACGCTTGTATGAGTAGAAACGAAGGTCTTCATTGAGTTCAAGCTTCATGTTAGTGGTTGAAACATTCAATTCACGTGACAAAGCCGGAATTCCAATGCAAAGGGTCTTCCAACACTTTTTTTCTGAAGATTTCCGAGGAATTCTGCTTTACGAACGCAATCATATCATCTGTCATCTTGTTTACTACTAGCCACAGCCTCGTAGTTTCCATTACAATTCTTCAGTTCATGCCTGATTGTTTTTACAGTATTCAGGGAGCATTGGGCAGCAACCATAATCCCCTTATTTTGATGGTTATCTCTTTATTATTCTCTTTGTTATTCTCTTCCATGATTCAGGTGGGTTCCAGTCATCCATTCTATCTGTCATCATGTATATAAATGAAGAAGAGTCCAAGCTTTTAAATGATGAGTTGTGTGCGTCAATACCTTCAGCCTAAGGAAAAAATAACCAAATATAAGTATGTCAAATTTATCCCGAAAAAAAACCCTATATATATATATATTGATAAAAATAAATATATATTTTTTGTTTATATCAATAGTATGTACAGTAATCTAATTATTATTATTATTATTATTATTATTATTATTATTATTATTATTATTATTATTATTGGTCTATCACAGAAATTGATTACTCTCCTAATAATAATGGCTTACTACTGTGTGATCAAGTGAGAAACTGCTGACCTTACAATGTGGTAATATATATATATATATATATATATATATATATATATATATATATATATATATATATATACAAACAAACACACTCACACACACCTATATATTATATATATATATATATATACATACACATACACTAACACACCACACACATGCACACACACACGCATATATATATATATATATATATATATATATATATATATATATATATATATATATATATGAATCTGTATTTGGAACGCTGAGAAACTAAGAAGACGTCGTGTTTATCGTTTTATTAACATTTTGTCAATATATAATTACGGCGCTTCAGTTTTCTATTAAATATTGACCTAATTTTCTTGAAATTTCATTTCGAAATGTTTATCTTTAAAATGTTTTATAGTTTATCCATTTTCGACTTCATTAAAATGACTGATGACATTTTTATCTTGAGACACGAACCTTCATTCATCAGAGGAGACAAAGGTTATCGAAAAAGAGGAAATATGATTCAGATTTTTACTACATGAACAAGTCAACTGGATTCTTGGTGAGAATAAAATGGATAGTTGCTTCTGATATATATCGGGCCATTTTTATTATGGGAAAGACGATAATTTTGTTTATTTCCTAGTTGAGTAACATGATATTACATAAAGTAAAGTAAGTAAAGTCGTCGGGGCGGCCTAATGTCGGTATCAGCCATGCAGCGAGGGAGTCTATCCCCTTTTCACTAGCGCTAGACCAAGGAGATTATTTTAGCGTCTGAGGTGGAGCGCCACACCTACCATCAGCTCCTTACTTTACCGCACAGATCCCTGTGCTACTCATACGCTGAGTTGGCGAGGGCGGGTATCGAACTAGGAACCTTGTGGTTTCTAGCCGAACGCTCTACCGACTGAGCTAACCCGGCCCTTTAAACATAGCGACCCAGAAATAACAGAACCCACATTATTTATTCATTTTCCCATTAAACTAACCCTAAACCCCAACCCTAACCCTAACCCTTTTTGGACTTAAACTTTTAAAAAATTAAAATTAAAATGAACAGTTTTATTACAAAATGTGTGGGTTCTGTTTTTTCTGGGTCAACCTGTTATATTATGTTACTCAACTAGGGGGGTTGGGGTCAGGGTTTAGGTTTAGTGTTAGGGTTAGGGTTTAGGGTTAGTTTAATGGGAAAATAAATAAATAATTTGGGTTCTCTTTTGGGTTACTCAACTAGGAAATAACCATAATTTTCTTGTGATTATGACTATTTCAATTTTTAATACCGTCCGTTCAACATTATCATAATCATAAAAAAGGAAAAAGGAAATTCGTAGGGGTGGTCTAGAGTCGGTGTCAGCCAAACAACGAGGGAATCTATCCGCTTTTCACTAGCGCTATACCAAGGAAATTGTTTTAGCGTCTGAGTTAGACCGCCACACCTACCATCAGCTCCTGACTTTACTACACAGACCTCTGTGCTACTCATACACTGAGTTGGCGAGAACCGGTATCGAACCTGGAACCTTGTGCTTCACTCGTCGGAAGCTCTACCGACTGAGCTTACCCGGCCCTAAAACTGTAAAAAGAATATGGGTTAATAAGAAACACACACACACACACACACACACACACACACACACACACACACACACACACACATACATATATTATTATTATTATTATTATTATTACTTATATGTATATATCATAATAAAGAAGATCCGCAAAATGGTTTGAATTTTGTTTTTTAGACAGTAAATATTTTTTTTCAATTTAACGTGACAAGTGTTTCAGATTCTAAAATATTTCTGTCTGTATGGATGTATGTTTCTCTTTATCTCATGTTTTTAACAGGGTGGTGCCTACTCCACATTAAATGACAAGACTCTGACATTAGTAGACCATTTCAATCATCTCGGTAGCTATATCTCATCTACTGAAAGAGATGTCAATATACGCATAGGAAAGTTATGGAATGCTATTTACTTGTGATCGAACGTATGAACTCTAGATTTCTGTCATAAAATAAAACATAATTCTTCTAAGCTGTAGCAATGTCTAACCATGTATCCCATAATTTCACTTTCGGTGCCAAAAAGGTGACTCAGTCTCTTTCTGTGTTTTGACAGCCCACTGGATGACACGTACTTTTTCCCGACCTTCCGAAAAAAAAAAAACAGTATTTACTGTTGTATACCCATTTCTTCTGCTGGGTATATATATATATATATATATATATATATATATATATATATATATATATATATGTATGTGTGTGTGTGTGTGTGTGTGTGTGTATAGTATAATAAAAATGAAAAACACAGGTTTAAATAAGTTAAGTGGTGAGTTTATTGGCCGACATTGCAGTGTTTCGATCTATTAATTAGATCATCTTCAGGGCTTTTATTGGTATGTGGAAGGTGATAAAAAAATTTTAATCTCAGAATAAGGAGAAAGGCGAGTAATTGTCCTTGTTTATCGGTCTGTTTAAAATTTGAAGTCTGAGAAAAAAGAACGTTGAAAAAATGAACGGTTTGAAATATGATGTCAAATATTCTTCTTTATATTAGAATGTGTAAGTGTTTGCATATATATATATATATATATATATATATATATATAGTGAGATTTCATTCAATTAAGATTAGTAGAGCATACGTGGTTATACTCTCGTAAAACATTCTCCTGTGGACTCCAACACAGGGACATATCAGTGATGGCCGAACAGATACTTAACTTCATTAGCTTAGTTCCGACTCTGGATGTCGTTTGGAGTATCTCTGAAGAGTGATGTCTGATAGAGAGAGAGAGAGAGAGAGAGAGAGAGAGAGAGAGAGAGAGAGAGAGAGAGAGAGAGAGTACCAAGGAATCTGTGTTATTGCTTACGTATTTTGAAACCTTTTATGTAAATCTTTCTAGAACAGAACATTACTCTTCACAAAATCGTCGTCTCCTTACAGTGACAACAATGTTGGCCTAACATATTTAAGAAGAAGAACGTACGAATTTAAGCTGCCATTATTGGAATATTAAAAACAGGAAAAACGAAAAAGAAGGTGAATTATTTCTTTTGGTTATAATTTTAACGCTTGTAACATTTCAAAATAATTCTTTTTTTTTTTAGTACTTTTCGTATAAATTTCAGTTCGATAAATTCAGTCGTTTTATTTTTTAAGTATGACGCTATAATAGCAAACATCTTTGGTATTCATATATCGCCATGTGTTATTAACATTTAATGGCTGAATATTCCTACCTCCTACTACGCCCCCGTCTTCCTCCTACTTCTTCGCTACAACTACATAGAGAAATTGTTTATCGGATTTCACATAGTAATAGTTCTTGATAACTGAAATTCTTCAAACCAAGTATTATATTATATTATATTATATTATATTATATTATACTAGCAAATATATGCACCCTCCGTGTGCAAGTATTTAAGTTTTAATGTAATAAAATATCATATTAAATTAGAAAGGCCAATAAAACTGAATAAAAATGCAGATAACATGATTTGGAACAGAGGGGGTATGATTGAAAAATAGAACAACTTTGAAACTAACTCTTCCATCATTTTCAATTACTTCTATTCCTAATTTAACTATTTAGTTAAAATAAGAAGTAAATAATAATATTACAGTTATTTCTTTTTGTTAAGAGATTTCATTTAAGATTTATTGAAGAGATTTTTGCTTATATTCATTAAAATAAAACCAAACAATTAGAAATCAATAATACTAAGCACATATCTATTAAATTCGATTTTTTAATATTAATATGCAAATTAGCCTTCCCGTTTACACTGTAAACCGCTATTTTGTTCTATAGATATAGATTGCATGTTGTCAGTATGTAGACATAGTTAACAGCATTAATAATGTAAGACAATTTTATTAATAATTGAGTTTAAATAAAAATAAAATCATGGAGAATGTGATGTCAATAACTAAGAGAATTGTGACTTGAGTGGGAATATAGTTTCGGTTACAGACAGAAAAACACACAATCTCCATTATAATAAGATTTGTGTGTGTGTGAGAGAGAGAGAGAGAGAGAGAGAGAGGGAGAGAGGTATCCAAAACTTGGGAGTAAGGGATGATTCTATATGTGATATCTAAGACAGATAGAAAAACGCACAATCTCCATTATAATAAGATTTGTGTGTGTGTGTGAGAGAGAGAGAGAGAGAGAGAGGGAGAGAGGTATCCAAAACTTGGGAGTAAGGGATGATTCTATATGTGATTTCTAAGATACACTGTATTATTATTGTATGATCCAGTATGTATAAATACAGTGAATCTTTAAATCACTACAGAGAGCTCAATGTATAATAATCTTTTTAGATTATATACAGAGCAATATTTATATTTGAAAGGAAGAGAAAACTCAAAACCATTATTCCATAATAAATTTATTTCGGCCATTGAGAAAATTTTTCTGTTATGCAATTCAAATTATTAATGAGTATCTATCTGATGAGACTGGATTTTGGGGAGCTTTGTTAAATCAACCTATAAAGGCCCCAATTTTGGTCGAAATAAATTCATTATGGAATAATGGTTTTGAGTTTTTCCTTCCTTTCAAAGATATATATATATATATACAGGAGGATGAGTGTTTTATTGTTGGTATCAACCATACAGGCGCAAAACTAGGGATATTATTATTGAGTCTGAGGTAGGGTGCCCCGTCTACCATCAGCTCTTCACTTTACCACACATATCCAAACCGTGGTACTCAGTTGCTGAGCAGGTAAGTGCCGATATCGAAACCAGAACCTCGTGTTTACAAATAGGATATATGATAACTTTAATGTGTCTTCATTTTCATTACAATTAGCGTTTGAAACAATAGTTTCGTCAGATATTTCTAATTTACAACAGACAAAACGTCTAAAAAGCAATTTAACGGATTAGTTCTCTCGCAGGAATATTATTCCGATTTAATTGAACCATTACATCTTAGGCACACAGGCCGCTGTTCAAGCTGGAGAGGGGAAATGATTACACTGTGTTCATTATTACTTTGAGTGATAAATCAGAACTAGAAAACAAACAAAAAAAAAGATTTTAATTTATGAACGTGAAATTTTAAAAACGATTTTCGACACATTTAAAAAAAAAAATCATAATTAAATTTTCTTAGAATATTATTCTCAAGTTTTTGTTTGATTTTGCCACTGGGTTAGATCTTGCTTTCTTTTATCATGAATAACACGTGTAAGTAACTTTAATTTCCCGAATACATTTTCATACGACACATTGCTAAACCACACGCGCGTTGGGGAGCAAAGATGTAAAATGCGCCTTAACAAAACGGGCCACGTGACTGAATAACCCAATAAGGGTTGACATGCCGTAAAATCTAACCAACCAATCAAACAAGCAATTATTTTGTCGATTTTAGAAGTATTACTTGATGTTTAAAAAGCATTTTTTACTTTGATTATTTTTGGTATTTTATATTTTACATTTTTGGTAATTTACATTCTTATATCCATAAGGATATCGGTAAAGTAGTATCATTACTTTTATCGCTATAAGGATTGTTTTGGCATTGAATAACCCCCGATAGTTTACATAAAATTAAACTAAGTAATCAAATATATGAATTGGTTGTTCTTTAGCTAGATTTACGGCATGCCAACCCTTGACGGGTTATTTTCTGCCGTAGACATTGTTTTATTCATTCTTGATGGGGTAATTACATGGCAAATTATCCAGAAAAACTAAAATTGTCCCCCAGCCACTTTTGGGCATTTAGCAAACTGCTTCCTTCAGGTTATCAGTAGTGTCGAAACCCGGGAATGAACCAGGGACCTTCAGATTATCAGACAGTCGTAGTCGTCGTAATTACTTTGCTCTCCCAGCAGTTCTAGTCTTCTCACTAGCATTATCCAACTATATCCTCTCTTCCACTCGTTTCGACAGCCAAAATGCTACTGCAGACTTTCTCCCCGATCTACGAGGGCAGGTCCCTAAATACCCATTGCTGTGTTTCATCCGGGTTCCTCACTCTGAATTGCATGTTCGACATTTATCAGCACTCGTCAATCCTCACGACGAGACTTTACATCCGGGCCACTCTGCACTGCTCGTGCGGAATTTCACCAGCATTTCAGCAACGAAGAGTTGACGAGTTCAATTTCCGTGGTCACTCGCCACACTCCTCCCCCTCGCACAGGCCACACATATCCGGACTCGTTTCATTCGTGGGGCTGGGAATCTGCTTATCCACCGTGCAGGTGTGGGTATGTTAAAGGTAAACAACCCCTAAAATTTGACTTTCCAATTTAAAAAATTGGCTGTGTTATTTCGATTTTTAGCTCTCCAAATTTGGAGGGGGTCTCGAAAAATTAATCATGTTATTAATTTAGTTTCTTGATACCGAGTGTTACGGGTGAAGGAACTACAAACTGAATTGTCTACAAGGTCTTTAGCCTTCCAGTTCTTGCTGAGTGACCAAAACAGTTGCAGTTCCTTCACCTCTAACCCATTCCATTATGACCTGGATTTATCCGATGGTTACTGTTATTTTCTACAAACTCACCTTTAAAAAACTCGACTTCATTCAACACATGGCTTTTTGGCAGACTAGGTTGAACGAACCTGTAATTTGTTTTAAACTCAACATTTTTAAGCACATGCATTGTGGCAGACTACGTAACATCTTCTATCTTCTTATCATCCATGTCCTTGTGTCAGACTACGTTGAACGAACCTGAGGTAATTTTCGTTTACTCTAAGCAGCTTTAAGAGTGGGGACATTCTCCACGGTTGTTCGCGTCTGAAGGTAATGGAGTCACCTTATCTTTTTGCTCTCTGTAAGATTTTTACCTATAAAATCGACCATGACCTTTTGGCAGACTACGTTGAACGAACATGAGGTAATTTTCGTTTACTCTAAGCAGCTTTTAAGTGGGGACATTCTCCTCTTTTGCTCTTCGCAGGTGATGGAGTCACCTTATTAGTCTCCAGGTTTCTGTAAGATCTTCTCCAATGAAATCGTCTATGTCCTTGCTGAGATAATTTCGTTTACTGTAAGCAATTTTAAGACTGGGCACATTCTCCTCTGTTTTTCCCTTTGCAGGTAATGGATTATTAATCTTTAGCTCCCTGTAAGATATTCTGCTATAAAATTGTCTCTGGCCTTGTGGCAAACTATGTTGAACGAAGCTAAGGTAATTTTCGTTTACTGTAAGTAATTTTAACAGTGGGGACATTCTCCTCGGTTTGTTCGACTTTGAAGGTAATGGAATTACCTTATTAATCTCTAGCTCTCTGTAAGATTTTCTGCTATAAAATCGTCCATGTCCTTTTGGCCGACTACGTTGAACGAAGCTGAAGTAATTTTCGTTTACTGTAAGCAGTTTTGTAAGTGAGAGTGGACTTCCTCTTTTTTTGCTGGGCATGCGCAAATCGAGATGCATATCAGATTGTATAAAAACCGCAGCCACGGACCAGATGTCAATGCGATATAGTAAATAATAGTTGGGAAGGATTTTGTTGACAGGAATACAAACTAGTTTTTGTCAGGCTCGTTGGTCGCAAATCAAAATCCATCGTGGTAAAATATCCATAAATGGCCAAAAACAAAAACCGGAACAAGAGAAGGAGACACAGAAAAAAATGAAAAAACAAACAAGAAAAGAAAAGAAAGAAAAAAAAAGAAAGAAAAAGAAAGAACCAAAATAAAAGTTTCACATCAACGCACGCGCGAGTTATTTCTGCACGACGATAATCGTATATTATACAGCTTTTTTTATCCTTTATTTGTTTTTTTAAACTTGTACCTGTTTATGTTTCTTCTTTGGCTTTTATTCATTTTTTCCCGCTCCTGTTTCTATTAAGGCTTTTAGAAGGAAAATCTTAAATTACTGTGTTTATGCAACCTGGCTTTCATATCTTCGATATGTGTCGTCAGCCAACGACTACTTGCCTACCAACGTGTCAGATGAATGAGCGAGCGAGAGAGTGAGAGAACGGGCGGGCGTACAGGAATATTTGCAGTGACCATAATGGACTAAGCCAAATGTGTAATCAGGGAATTTTCCGGACGGGTTCAAGTTTCGTAAAATATTTTTTCCACCTCCTACTTGATTGCTAGAAGTAATGCTTCGTAAACTATGCGATCTCGTCAACGAAAGAGAGAATATCCAACAAGACTAAAACGAAGGGTTTAACATTTATTCATAAATCACAAGTGTCCGTTAACAAAGAAAGCATTAGAGTTCTTTGTAAAAATCGTGAGAAGATTCTTTTACCGGGGCTAATAAATAGGCGAAAGTCATAGAAGTCATTACGTGGGCCTGTGTATATGTGTATGAGTAGGAAGCGCGTGGTGTAATGGTTAAAGTCATGGGAAATGGACTCGTCGCCCCGAGTTCAAATCCTGGATGTGGTAATTGCATTTCACTTTGCGCTAATACCCTTGGGAAAGATATGAATCCTACTCTCCCTCCAGCTATGAGTAAATAGTAGGGTAGACTGGACTCTTTAACCTTGGCTAGGTAACCAGTCTAGGAGAAGGAAAACTCTGAATTTAAACCTGTTAAACTTCGCCAAAGAAATTGACATTGTGTCACATCCTGCTCGTGCAGAGGTGTTTGGTAAATATATATATGAGTGAGTAAATCTAACTATCTATCTATCTATCAGTCTCTCTCTCTCTCTCTCTCTCTCTCTCTCTCTCTCTGTCACACACACACACACACTTCCCTCTCACTCTCACTCTCTCTCTCTCTCTCTCTCTTATATTATATATATATATATAATAATATATATCATCATCAGGTCGCGCTGTCAGCGCGGATATCCGTGACAATCTCTCTCCATCCGCCCCTATCACTCATCATTCTCGGGAGGTCTTCTATGCAGCATCCTGTATCCGCAGAGATCTGATCAATGTACTTCTTTGCTGGTCGGCCCATGGCGTGTCCATGCGCTGGCTTCCACTGGAGGACGTCGCTTATGAGTTCGTCCTTGCTTCTCCAGCAGTGTCCCGCGTGTCTTGTCCGTCTTACTCGGATGGTTTGGGTGATATGTGGCAGGTGGCCGTACAGCTGTTTTCTCGTAGGGTGTTGTTTCCACGTCTTGTTCAGGATCACCGCAGCATTCTTGTGCAACTCCAATCTAGTGTATTCTCTAGTCGCTTATTTAGGGTCCAGTTGGTGCAGCCATACAGCAGTACTGACACGACAACGGCCTGGAAGAACTGTCTCCTTAACTTGTCTGTGGGATTGGATTTCCATATGATCTCTCTCTCTCTCTCTCTACTCTCTCTCTCTCTCTCTCTCTCCTCTCTCTCTATATATATATATATATATATATATATATATATAAGGTGTGTCATAAAAGTGCCGAGTTTGAAGCTGCATTTACCAAGATAGAAATGAACAATGAATGGAACGTTATTTTTTTCAAAATACAAGGTGTGTCAAAAATACCAAAGATCTCGATATTTTTGACACACCTTGTATATATATATATATATATATATATTCTTTAACACATGTTTTTTTCTTTTTACACTATTGTTTACTGCTTATAGTCTTAACTCCAGTGTTATTGAAAAACATTATTTGCATTTGCTTACAGATCTTGCTTTTTGATAATC
>CM042167.1:58090053-58117553 GCA_023376005.1 Doryteuthis pealeii | reverse complement strand
AATATTTTCTTGTTTTCGCACAGCTAAAAGAAGATGACATACCTGGGAATGAAATATCGAGTTAATCGTTATATTGACGGTGGATACGAGTATTAACCGAATAATTCAGTGTTATAACGAATATAAAGTGTTCAATACGTTAGTAGAGCAGAGTTAGTATTTAGGTGTATATAGAAGTAACCTACTCAAGTTTTATCATAAAGGAAGATCCTTTAATGGGAAACTTGAGTAGGTTATTTCTATATACACCTTAATAATAATAATAATAATAATAATAATAATACTAAGATATATATATATATATATAATGATGACGTTGATGAAAATAAACTTGTAAGCGTGAAAATCGATTATCTTAGGTATACAGATATAGATATATCTGTATATATGTGTGTGTATATGTGTGTATACATGTGTGTGTCTTTGTGAGTGTGTATGTGTGTGTGTGTGTGTGTCTGTCTGCGTGTATATAAAGTCATTTTCTGAGATTAGCTTATTTATGGCACTAGGCCAGAATTATAGCAGTTCTAGTTAGAACTTTTCTCGTTAATGGTGTCCTACTAGCAAGACTGAGAATTATACCAAGCAGCGAAGCGCCTATTAGCGTGTTTATATAAGCTAGTATATAAAGTGTGTCTAAAAAGTATGGAGATATTTTGTACTTTTTGGCACACCTTGTATTCTAAAAAATCAACGTCCCATTCATTCTTTATTTCCATCTTTAAACTTACACTTACTTGGTAATTTTGATACACACCTAGTATTCTAACAAAATCATTTAATGGAATACACGGTGTGTTAAAATTAATGAATGGAATACAAAGTGTGTGAAAAAGTACAAAAAATATTGATACTTTTATTCACATTTAATGTCAAATAAGTGACCATTTAAGAATACACACACAATTTTTTTTCAAGAAAGAAGTAAAGTCGGCAGTGTGGCCTAATGTTGCAATGGAATCTATCCCCTTTTCACTAGCGCTGGACCAGGGAGATTGGTTTTGCATCCGAGGTGGGGCGCTACATTTAATATCAGCTCCACATTTTACCACACAAATCCAAGCTATCCCACGGCCTACTAATATTATACGGCCCCACATGATACATTAAGAGGCAAGAATAACAGGCCGATTGGCCTGATAGTCAATCTGTAGGTTTAGGCTGGAAAATGTTAAAAGTATACAAAAATACACAAACTGTTTTCTTGTTTTTTCTTCAGAAATGTAATATGAAAAGATTAATCATTTTTGTAAACAAATTATCGCGAAAAACTTTAAAAAATCAATATTTAAATGCAAAAAGTTATGCGTTAGTAATTTTACCAAACTAGCGTCTTAGGCAAAACAGACCGTATACGTGATTGAAAAGCATAAAAACAAGGTAAGTCACAGCCGTTTATAATTCATAGATTAGTGAAAGACAAAGTATAAATAATGTATTTTAATTTTGAAAAGAATTAAAATTAAATTAAAATAATGCTATATATCTATATAATGCTAAAATAATTCTAGCGGTATTATTTTATTATTTTCTGTTAAATTTTTAAAGTTACCTTCCTTTCTGCGTCAAGTTTATAAGCGACCCAGAATGAGTTAAAATATAATCGGCCTGTTATTTTTTGCCTCTTACTGTATTATATGGGGCCGTATAATATTAGTAGGCCGTGGTTATGCTAATCATGTGCTGAGTTGTTGAAGGCTGGTCTCGAACCCGGAAACTTTTGGTTCCTAGATGACTGAATTAGATCGGTCATTATGAACACTGCAGAGTGACCTATTATAGTTATCAGCCAAACAATGAGGAAGTCAATAAAACTGGATGAAAACTCATGGCTGAGTTTCATGTTGCCGGACGGAGAATTAAGAAAATATTAGGGCTGGAGAGTTAAAAAAAAAAAAACATACGGCCGGAGAATTAAAAAAAGAAACAACAACTTACGGCCGGAAATTAAAAAAAGACATACGGCCGGAGAATTAAAAAAAAAACAACAACTTACGGCCGGAAAATTAAAAAAAAAAACATACGGCCGGAGAGTTAAAAAAAACAACATACACATTCTCCAGAGCTCTAGAATTTGAACCTCATAGTGGGATGAAGTTTAACGTTATAACTAAACACAAATCTTGTCAAATATATTTAGAACAACCTGTTCGTGTCCAAAGACGATTGTGTTGGCTATATTCTTATATTTTTTTTATTTTATAGCTAGAACCTCAAAATATTTCGATACATTTTTTGTTGCTTTTTGTCTCAGATGTTATGCTGGTGTTTTCGAAAACAATATGGCGTCTTGGCAATTCACGTGGAAAGCATTTGTAGAAATGATATCTGATCACTCTTTGATCAGAAGGGTTGACAGGTAAGTCTTCAAGTTTAGGTAAGGAGTAACCTCTATTGATATCTATCAATGTATATAAATTCATCTACTTATCTTAGTCTCCTCATATCTATCTATCTATCTATCTATATAAGTAACGCAGTCTGTTCACTATCTATCAATATATCTATCTCTCTCTATCTCTCTCTCTCTCTCTCTATATATATATATATATATATATATATATATATATATGCTCCCATAAATTTGGTATGAGCTCTCTAACTGGTAATTTAAATTAACTCTCACTACTAAGCATATAAGCAATGATCGTTTCCCCGGTAATTTGATCTCTCTGTGACCGTAAAATACATAAACAAACCTATGTTTAAAAACACCAGTCCCGCTACAGCTGTCAGTGGCCGAGGGGATAAGATATCAGGCTGCTAAACGGTCAGGCTAGCCAAGGATAGCTGTGTCTAGCCACACTGAAGAGGCGTGAAACGTCATATAGTGAAAACACGTCGATTTCAAATTGTTTTCATTAGATTTTAGTATACATAATTGGTTATTTCCTAGTTGAGTAACATTATATTACAGGGGGACCCAGAAAAAACAGAACCCAAATTATTTATTTTCCCGTTAAACTTACCTTAACCCCTAACCCTAACCGGAACCCTAAACCCTAACCCTAACCACTAACCTTAACCCTAACCTCTCCCTAGTTGAGTAACAGGGTAACCCAGAAAAATCAGAATCTACAAATTTTGTAAAAGAACTGTTAATCTTAATTTTTTTAAAGTTTAAATCCAACAAGGGTTAGGGTTAGGGTTTAGGTTTAGGTTTAGTTTAATGGGAAAATAAATAAATAATTTGGGTTCAGTTATTTCTGGTCACTCGTGTTACTCAACTAGGAAATAACCACATAATTTTTATAAAGTTTAACGAAAAAATGTCAAGCTCGGCACTTTTCAGATCCTATATTACAACATGTCTAATGTTATTCTACATACTGCCCATATTTTACAAAATAAATTCAATCCCCTGATTGAAAAAAATCAGGTAATTTTAATGAAATTTTCAGTGTTGATTTATTAATTAATGAATTTCATAATGCATCAGTTATTTTATTTCAAAACTTAAGTCTTTAAAAATGGAAGACCTACTCATAATTAAACTCCAGAGCAGATTAGACTCCATGTCTAACTCTAAAGAGATTCTTACATGCTGGATCCTAAGTCCCATTGGAGGGTGGGGAAATGAAAAAGCTGACTCAACTGCCAAATCGGCTTTTGATTTGGCCCCCCGATAAAGTCAAGATTCCATATACGGATTTGTAAATCTGTGGATATACCACCATATGATAATTTAATTATTACAACGTTTGTTATATGCGGCTACACACGCTGCTTAACAAAAAAACAAGACCAATTGGGCACATAAGAGTTAGGTTAAAACAGTTCTAAGTGACAGTTATCTCTAGACTGCAGGTTCAATCCTGGTCAAGGGCAGCAGTAATAATAATTAACACAGCTTAACACCTGTACCACAGCTATGGTCAGCGGAACGAGAACAGGATACCCCCGTGGACTGAATAAAGAGTTAGGTTCGAAGTTCCGTGATGGCTCCCGATTACGACAAGAAAGTTCCCGAGTTCGAAAAGAAGGTTCCCGAGTTCGACAAGAAATACCTGAAAAAGTTCGGAGGGCGCATCAGTTGAAATGTTGTACAGATAACAATAAAGATGAGGACAATAGCCCAAATAATAGAAATAATACTAAGGATCATGTCTCATCTCAAAAATTCAGAGAAATAAAAAGACAAGACCTGTAAAAGGGCGGAAGAATCTCATTTATAAACGACCATCCAGCACATTGTTTCTAAACTCCAACACCTCCTCATCGCAACAGAGCCGTGTAAACTTGGTAGAGTCAGAGCTTTGGCCTCGGGATCTTAGTTCCTGGTAGGGTCATCCAAGGCGGTGGTATTAGGGCCACAACCCGGTCAAAGGGGCCCAGGTGAAAATTACAATTAATATCTCTTCTTAACAACTAGAGAAATCATGCTCATTAACAGGACCTATGGATATACCAGAGTTTGATGATTTGATAATAACAACGTTTGATATTTTACTTAAGAGCTATTTCGTATATAATTCAATATGTAAAAACTATAATAATCTTAATTGGCCCACCTTTTGGCCGTTGTGGTGACCCATCATATTTAAAGACGGCAGAGTAATCCCTGTCATGCAACCCACCACTTTGACCCTTCCTTGAACCAATATATCAGCTAATTGCGTCAAGCCCTAACGCCTATATGTTTGTCCCTACCCTATTGCCCTCATGGAAACCCCCCCAACCTGTTTTAATATATGTGCTATAGGTACCACCAATTTTCCATGTGAAATTTACCTCTCCCCCTATATTTAACACAATGAAACTTGCATAAAGGTCCATATTACTATATATAAAAATCAATTAATGGTCCAATTTTCACAAAATTTCCATATTTAGTTACCTTTGGATTAAAATATGTCTGAAATAGTTTTTTCCTGAAATATATTATGGGATTTTTTGTACGAGGTCTAACCCCCCGCCCCATATTATTTTATGAAATATGAAAAAATGAACCGAAAAAAACGATTTTTACTTTTTTCTATAAAGATAAGAGTCTGAATAATTATATCAGAATATTTTTATAGGTGTCGATGCCAGAGCTTTTTAGTAAAAGAACCATGAATACAGAATTCTGATTAAAATTTCAATAAAGAAACTGACTCTGTTGTAAAAAAAAAACCGACTGTTTTACTTATTTTTCAAGATTACGGTGAGTAATGTTTTCCCCAATCGGATAATTTGATGTTGGAATTAAGTGTTTTTCTTTGTAACAACTCTGTATGTTTGTTCTTTCTTTTTTGTGATATTTTTGTTAATTAAAACATATTTACGTTTCTTCCTTTAATATGGCCTAAACTGATCACGTGACCTACTTTGGTGGTACCTAATGTGCTATAAGGCAGTTTTATTGTCCTGGGTATGAAGCAAATCTGCAATATATTATTATATATATATATATATATATATATATATATATATATATTGGGACTATTACAACTTCTCCACCCAAACACGAAAAAGATCGCTAGGAAAATTGAAAGGACCATAAAAAACTCCTCAGACTTGAATTGTCTGTGGCGTTTAACAGAACATGTTTAAAAGAAAAAATGCTGCCGAAGTATATATATATATATATATATATATATATATATATCTCTCTCTCTCTCTCTCTCTCTCTCTCTCTCTCTCTCTCTCTCTCTCTCTCTCTCTCTCTCTCTCTCTGTGTATGTGTGTGTGTGTGCGTGTGTAAGAGAAACCGACTGGTTGTGAGGGATGATTCTATTTGGGAAAATTGAAATCTCAATGGACATCCATAATGTATGCTCTTGTAGGTTCAAACTGGTCTCTTCAGATAGATTTGAAAATCTATCTGAAGAGGCCAGGCTAATTTTTGTATCTGGTCGAAATAAATTATTACAGTCTAATGAAAATTTTCCTTTCTTTGAAAGTTATATAGCAATAGCATAATCTTGACAGATTACTGACATCCCTCACAATCCTAGAATCACCAGAACCTTTCCTCTCATGAGCCCTGAAAAGACTCATCAAACCCGCTGCAAATCCACAAAGTTTGATGCAAATATGACATTGGAAGTCCTTCCAATGTCATATTTGCCCTACCCGTTGTATCAGATGGGTCAGATGATAAGATGTTATACTTATGCACCACCATATGTCTCTTAAGACCAGAAGCTGACTTACAGACTTTATTACAGATTGTACAAGGCACATTGATTGTTCCTGGATTTTGTATGAATTCCATGAATTTTGCATGAAAGTTATATATATATATATATATATATATATATATATATATATATATATATATCATTCTTCCCATCTATGTCGCTCTTTGATGAAGACCAACTTATCGATTTGGTCGAAACAGATCTGTCAGCAATCACATAACAAACATCATATGTTTTTTCAAAATGTTAAATTTCATACTGTCGGATTAATTTCCATCTATTTTTCATATTTGTCAAATGAAAAAACATTATATCTGGAATTTTACACCTTGAAGACTTTCATCTTTAACTCTACGGACTTAACACCACATGTAAATTTTGGAACTCTTAACATCTTTCTTCAAATTACACTGTGGACTTGTACACGTTTTTAATAGCTGAAATATATACTATACTATTTTGATACCCACTTTACATTTTTTATATATTTTTACAACAAACTCTTTTGAGTTTTTTTTTTTATAAACTATAATGCTTCTGATTTTTTGAAAATTAAAAGTAGAATTTATTTTATTTTTAAAAATTAAAAATAAAATTTATTTTAATTTTTTTAGTTTTTTTAAACGGAACATGCATTTTTCAAAATTTCAGCGTTTGAATTCAGCGTTCGTTTATATATATATACATATATATGGTGATTGCCATTTCTTGACAGAATAAGGCCATTTCTACAAGTTCGGCGGTGATTGCACAGTGCCCAGGCGTTCAGCTTTGTTTTTATTTGCTGTTATACATATGAGCCTCTTCCCCGGTTTCCTCTCGTGTGCGACCGTACATGACTAAGAAACCCAGCCTTTGTCAGGCAGGCCCTGCCACACGCATCACATCGGAAACGTGGACTACACATCGTCGACATATCAAAGCCTTGGAGAGATTTCATCAGACGTGTCTCAGAAAGATAATAAACACAGGGTGGCAATCCCTCACTTCAGACGCTGAAGTTCTGCAACAAGCCAAAACGCCCAGCATAGAAATGCGCATTATACGTAACCAGATGCGCTGGGCTGGGCATCTTGTCAGAATGCAAGACAGCAGACTCCCGAAGCAATTGTTCTACGGAGAACTGCAATGTGGGAAGCGTCCGAGGCACAAGCCCAAAAAGCGTTTTAGGGATGCTATCAAAAACAACATCAAAACTCTCAACATAAACGTTCATGAATGGGAGAAAATAGCTATGAATCGCGCAGGATGGAGAAAACTTGTCTATGATAGCTGCAAGGGCTTTGAGGTAAAACGGCTCGTACACTCCATCCTGAAGCCATTTGCGTAGGGACCCTACGCAAATGGCACATGATAAACGTCATGGATACATTTCCTACATATATAATATATATATATAATATATATATATATATAATATATATATATATAACATGCGCATTATTTATATCTACAATGGTTCCTTAACTTACGACATTTAGTGGTAAGATTTAATTTCTTGAAGGGTTGTGGTGGCTGGGCAATCTTAACATCTCGAGGTCTAGCGACAGAGTTGGGATGCTATCAACATAGTTTGTTCAAGCCAGAAGCGAATTTGAGACTGATTTGGAGGGCTTCATATTCAACGGGATTAAGTTCGGTATCAGATATGTTGTGAATAACAACTCACACATTTCCAAATTAAAAGATAAATTACATTCACTATCCAACAATAGCACATGTAAAGATGTTGGTAGAACTAATCTTATTCACAACATAGTTTATAAAATCATGAGAACTCTAAATCTTAAAGTTCTGATATCCCAGGACAGACTGCGGTAAATATTGACGCATCATTACCGGTTAAAAAAAATCACCCCAAAACAGATTTGGTTTTTAGGAATTGAATTTCTTTTCTATCTGTGTTCAGACAAAGGAGCTCCGATTAGCCCAGTGTATACGCTAGACACGTTTCCAGCACTCGTGATCACCGAGATGAAAAGAACGATGGAGCTTTTGATAATGTCGATTCCCGCTGCTATATTCATTTGCATTAACCACATGATAATTACCGATACTTATCGTTGATGCTTTAGTGTTAATGTTTTTTTCACGTCAAGATCAAAAGCCCAAACACTCGTCCTCAGAAGCGACAAAGTAACAGATGAATTTTAAACGGACATGGGGCATCCTGAAAAGACCGAACAATTCCATAGTAATACTTTATGAGATTTACTTTTTAAACAATGCGTCTCTGTCTGTCTCTGTCTCTGTCTCTATGTCTCTCTCTCTGTCTCTGTCTCTGTCTCTCTCTCTCTCTGTCTCTCTCTCTCTCTGTCTCTCTCTTCGCTGTCTCTGTCTCTCTCTTTCTCTCTGTCTGTCTGTCTGTCTCTCTCTCTCTCTGTCTCTTCTCTCTCTCTCTCTCTCTGTCTGTCTCTCTCTCTCTGTCTCTCTCTCTGTCTCTCTCTCTGTCGCTGTCTCTGTCTCTGCCTCTCTTTTTTCTCTCTCTCTCTCTGTCTCTCTCTCTGTCTGTTTGTCTCTCTCTCTCTGTCTCTCTCTCTCTCACACACACACACACACACACACACTCTCTCTCTGTCTCTTCCACCCCTTTCTCTGTCTCTCTCTCTCTACTGAGACGAGCTTCTATGATTTCAAAATTACAAACGATTAGTATGTGACTAGAATCGAACTCAAGTGAGGAGGGTCACTCTGAAGATGGCAATTTTATTATTACCTGGACGATTTAGACATTCTTTATGGCGAGAGGCGACTCGAATTGCCTAAGCACATAAGTGTGTGGCAAAACAGCCTTAACATCCCGAGGTCTAGCGACATTGCGAGAAAATCATATAGAGTTTAAAGTTCTGATATCCCAGGACAAACTGCGGTAACTCTGCCTAAGCACAGGATTGTGGTGGCTGAGCGGACTTAACATCCCGATGTCTTTCTTTTCTTTTTTACTTAATTCGACGATTTCAAAACGTGGGCTACCTGTGAGGCTTAAGGATGGATCCTGGTGACTGAGCTGTCCACTTTGGCCCTTACTAAGGTTAGACGGGCGGTCGGAGATGCCCCCTCCGATCAGTCATGTCAAGCCAATATGATTGTCTCAACTCTATTGCCCTCATGGCAAACCCCTAACCATTTTAATCATATATGTGCTAGAGAGCTGTGGCTGAGGGTATTTTGTTAAACCTTATCGCATTGTGACGTTCTAATTCTAGAGCTCTACGGAATGTGGAGTATCCGTTTTATATTAAGTGTCATATAGTACCTAAATAAGGAGAAGGGATTCGTTTGTTTTTCCTACAAATAATATCTGACTAAATCTCGGAAAAGAGAAACCTTAGAACTTGTAAATATAATCTGGCAATTGCTAATTACTCTGTTCCCCTATATACTTTGCTTGGTAAACCTTTTACGGTATCTTTAATACTCGTTGTGTTTCCCCCGGTTGTTATTCTATTAACACTGACACTGAAATAGCAATAAGGGTTTTCATGTTTGACAAATATCTATCTATCACACACACACACACACACACACACACACACACATATATATATATATATATATATATATATATATATATATATATATATATATATGAGTGTATATAAAAAGATATGAAAACACCACAAAATGCTGTTAAAGTGAAAACATTTTATAACTTAACTGATATTGAACAATATTTCGATTTTATAAAAATCGTCATCAGAGCTTGTTTATACTCCGTGTTGTTAATGATCCGTTCATACTTTTTTTACTTTATATATAAAAAAACAAAAATAGAAAATTTACCATATTAATTACAAAAATAAAAATTCTTTTTCTATAAATCTGTTGAAAACTAAACGTCAACAGGCTAATACTCACCCCGTTTTGAATAAGAGAATTCGTCTAGTGTCAAATCTTGTCAATATATCTTCTTTTTCAAAAACTGTTACAATAAGATATACATAATCTGATGACCGAGAAACATGCGGTGGAAGTGCACACATTCAAAACTACTGTATAACTTTTTCCCTTTTTGCAGCGTCAAGGTTTTTGTTTTGAACTTATATGACTTTTGTCTCCGCTCTTAACAACACGGAGTATAAACAAGCTCTGAATACGATTTTCATAAAATCGAAATATTGTTCAATATCAGCTAAGTTATAAAATGTTTTCACTTTAACAGCATTTTGTGGTGTTTTCATATCTTTTTATATATACTCATAGCGTCGGATTCATTTCCTTTCTTTTAAATTTGTCTCTAATTATTCCTTAGTTTTAGCTCAACCTATTGTTTGAAAAAACAAACACTTTAATTAGTTTAATTAGTCAGAATTTGCAATTAAGTCAAATCTTGACTCATCCCTGTCTTTACATCCTACGTTCCTCCCCTTTTTACCCCCTATACGCCAAGGAAGGGGAAATGAAATTAATCACAAGTAATACTACTACAAAAGCGGCACTCAGCCCCCACCCAACATCCTATAACTCTAGAGTCGCCTATCTTACATTCAAAGAAAAACACCCGCCCCGCCCCGCAATAAAAATTCTGATGTCTATTTCAATTGTCTAGGTCAATTCATTGAAAAATCTATGTTTTTTTTTTATACAATTCTAACCCTTACGTTTTAGGCTACAGTCCCAAGCCGATTATCGTTCAATTGTGTCGGATGTAAAAAGTGGCCGAATAAATTGTCCTTTAATATTAAAATGATATCACCCCAAAATTCCAATTTTTTTATCGCGCATGTTTATTGTCGCAAGAGTTAATAAAAATAAGTTTTTAAGTGATTAAAATACGTATAGAACGAAAATAGCTCCGAATTCAATTAGCCAATGAGATTACAGATTTTATCTGGAATGTAAACATCAGCTGGTGTTCTGTGTTTATGAAATAAAAAAATATTAATTTAGAATGACCCTCAAAACACCCAAAAAAAATTCCTAATAATATGCTTTAGTAACTAAAGCAAACAATAATAATGCTTTAGTAACTAAAGTAAACAATTTTTTTTTCTTCAGGAAAAATTTCAAAATATAATTTTCAATTAAAGAACTGGCTTTTTAGAAAAAAAAATTTTTTTTTAATGAACCTAAAATGCGTATGACTTTAGCCCCCCTACAAAAATAATTTACCAAAAATCAGGGAATTATCGGATTTTAATGAAACTTTCAGTGTTTATTTATCAATGAACGATCTTTATAATGCATTATTTATTTTTATTTCAAAACTTTCTCATTTTGTTCAGGTCACTTAATTTTGACCCCACCTTATGTTGGGGGCGTAAATTGTTTTGGTCATTTTCGATACTAATTACAGTATAAATAAAGAGATAAAAGACCGAACTTATGAATAGAAACAACAAAATTTACGCGATATGCGAAATACTATTATTTTTGTCTTTTTTCTAAAAAGCAAATTCGCTTATTACTCATTTTATTTACGTGACTTGTTGTCACATGATGCGAAATACTATTATTTTTTTATTTTTTCTAAAAAGCAAATTCGCTTATTACTCATTTTATTTACGTGACTTGTTGTCACATGATGCGAAATACTATTATTTTTTTTATTTTTTCTAAAAGCAAATTCGCTTATTACTCATTTTATTTACGTGACTTGTTGTCACATGATGCGAATACTATTTTTTTTTTTTCTAAAAAGTCAGTTTATTTTTTAATTGAAAATTATTCTAAAAAGCGAGTCCACGTTTTCTTAGTAAATGATACAATTTTATGCTTTTTGGAAGGTAAAATGCACATAAAACATTTTTTTTCGCTAACAACTGTTGCTTCTTCTTCGCTGGAGGTGGCCATTCTTACTTATTCGTATTTCGAGCATACGATTCCCATTCGCTTATTCCGTTTTCGGAGCTACTCCATTTTGGTTCGTATTTTTTTGCGAAGTAGTCCGTTTAAATTTTACTTTTCGCATAATATCAAGATATGCCACCGATTGCGAAAACTTTTTATTAGCCTTTTTTGATTTTTAATTAATAATTACGCTAAAATTATTACTGCTACTTGTAGAGCATCGTAACTCGAAAACTAAGCCCTTTTTGACGCCTGGGGCTGTAGCCTATTTGTACCAAAACTCGGGGAAGTTTTCGATTTTAATTCAGTGTTGATTTAGCAATGAATTTTTATTCTATTTTAAAACTTAACCTTGTCTTCCCCTGTTTTAAAGGTACAAAATAACGGTGTGTAGCCAAGGCTTTTTGCATTTCATAAAGTGCCAATACCCCTGAGAATGGTATGAAGCAAATTATTCTCCTTCCAGCTATGGGTAAATACTAGGATACACAGAGATTTTTAAACTATGTTTTGGAAAAAATTCTAGGAGAAGAAAGAGTCTGAATTCAGACTAGAAAATCTGGTTTCAAAATAGACATCATATCACGTCCGTCTTGTGTGGAGGCATTGGCGAATATATACAGGAAGTTGCGGCCATATTGGAGCGCCTCAAAGATGTCTCCTTGAATTTTAAACTTAGATTAAACTGGACATTTCTTTTAATTCTTCGAAGGTAGACTATTATGTGGAATGATGCCAACGCCAATCTAGCTACGATCTACCGTTTTTTGTTGTGTTAACGTAAGAATCCCACGAACAGAAATCGGATATATCTACAAGATAGCTCTTCTTTTTACTGTGAGCAATTTGTTATGCTATCGTCTGACAGAAAAGCTCCAATATTTATAGTCAGTTCATGGAGTCTATTTAGTGGTACACGTGACAGGAACACACAGAAGTGGACAGCGATGGAAAGAAAACAAAAACAAAAGGACAAAACAAAAACAAGACAAAACAAATGAATGTGACGAAAATGGACAGGGAAATAAGATAAAGGAGTCTAAACACGAAGGTGTAATGGAAACGACAATAATGTGCTAGAGAGAGAGGGGGGAGAGGGGTGTGTGTGTGTGTGTGAGAGAGAGAGAGAGAGAGAGAGAGAGAAGAGAGAGAAAATTCCAAGGAAATGATAGAGGGGAGAGATTAAGAGAGTAAGAGAGAGAGAGACAGATACAGAGTGAGAGAGGGAGAAATGAATATAGAAAAATTGAAGCCGGAAAAAGATAGCAACTGGTGAATATGTGTAATGGAATCGGCAAGGAGGATATATATATATATATATATATTATATAAATATAATAGAGAGAGAGAGAGAGAGAGAGAGAGAGAAAATGAGATAAAATTTTAAGGAAAATGATAGAGGGGAGAGAGTAAGAGAGAGACAGATACAGAGAGTGAGAGCGAGCGATCAAAGGAGAAAGAGAGACAGAGACAGAGAGAGAGAGATAATATAGAAAATTAGAGAGGCCAGAAAAGATGGCAATTGGTGATATGTGTAATGGAATCGGCAAGGGGGAGAGAGAGATAGAGAGAAAAAGGAAAAGAGAGAGAGGAATGGAGAGAGATAAAGAGAGAGAATAATTGAGCATAATAAAATATTGAAGTAGAAAAAGAACAGAGGGAGAGAGAAAGGGTATGAATGTGATAGAGAGAACAAAGATAGCAAAGAGAGAAGAGAGAAGAGAGAGAGAGAGAGAGAGAGAAGAGGATGAAAGTGGATAGGAAAAAGAGAGGTTGGGTGTGAATGGATTAATAGAACAAGATGTGTGTGAGAGAGAGAGAGAGATACTGTGAAGGTGAGAGAGAGAACACAAAGAGAGAGAGAGTGTGTGGCATGAAGATGAGAGAGAAAACAAAGAGAGAGAGTGGCGTTAAGGTGAGAGAGAGAACAGAGCCCCAAAGTGAGAGAGAGAGAGAGAGAGAAAGAGAGAGAGAGCGTGGGGGAGAAGGTGCCTGCAAAAAGAGAGAGAATGAATGTGTATAGAAAATTACTGAAGCAGAAAAAGAAGACAATCTGCTGATAGTTAGGGTTTAAATCCACTTGGGGGTGTCCTGAACAGAATAGGAAACGTCAAGAATTTCCAATTCACCAAGTGGAGTAAGTCCTCAAGAACGTTACAACTTACGCAACATAAGTGTTAACGTTCTTGGGTGTGTCATCGTACTAAGCGAGGTCGGATTAGTCACGCTATTACGTTCACTTTCGTACTAAGACTCCTGGAAAAGTTTGTGTGGAGTACCCAGTCTTCGCCATTACTCCCAGGTCCACTCTGATCCGGAGTAGTAGTACCAGTTAGGATCCCATCTATGAGTTCGATAGATAAGAAATTGCGTTTGAAATTAAACCGAATAAAAGAAAACATCTTTGTCATAAAATAACCCAACAAGGTTTGACGTGCCATAAAACCCAACCAACCAACTAACCAAACAACCCTTGGGAAAGGTATGGACCCTCTCATCCCTTATTTATTCTGACCCCAGTTTAGGGGATTTTCCTCCACCGCAGAGGTGCAGTCGGGGTATTTTACAGCCCCATCTAAAAGGGCGCCCAACAGAAAAAAATAAAGAAAATATCGCAAAATAGTTCAATATTGCAAAATAGTTCAATATGTTAAAAGTATAATAATCTTTAATTTAACTCTCTCTCTCTCTCTCTCTCTCTCTCTCTCTCTCTCTTCTCTCTCTCTCTCTCTCTCTATTATTTTCTTCCTCTCCTTCTTTTAATATTTCCATTATAATCGACTGAAACAGATTAGCGTTACCGCTTCCACGCACTCACCCCCTTTATCTCTCTTGGCCCTACTCTCTTTATTTATCTCTCTCTAATTTTATTTTTTTCTTCTGTGAAGCATGTCTTTTTTCTTCCCTTTCTTTCTCTATAATAAAAATGAAATATTCCATCATTTAGTTGAGGTGACAACACTCATAAAAATAATAATTCTGCGGATAAGTGACACCAGATAATCACAATTTACAATTTGCATGTCATTTAGGACGATTTGGACGGTCTGATTTTTAACTAGAGGGTGTTGCAAGATAATAACGGTCGGAAGATTAAGGAACAGGGATATTGATATATATATATATATATATATATATATATATATAGCAAAAATAAGAAATTCCATTAATTATTTTGAAAACATCAATTAGATCCCCGATTTTGACCGGGTGTTCCAGTGGCTTCGGCCACGTACCTTACAAGTTAACACCGTTGATCCCAGGAGTCCATCCTCCCAGCCAACACCTGCTCCCAGGATTTGAATGGACAGGGTTGGGTTTATTGCCCGGTGCCTGAGGCGCCCCCTTGAGGGAGAATGTCGACGGGATCGACGCATTTTTTGAACCCGCCTCCCATGAGCATCGGTTCGTGGGTGGTCACATGTTAATAGGGCCTTGTGCTTACTCCGTGCATGTGGGGTACGTGGTAAATATTAACTCTCATTTATCTTTCTAGTAAAGTAAAAGTTAGTAAAGTCATCGGGGTGGCCTAAAGTCGGTATCAGCCAGACAGCGAGGGCATCTATACCCTTTTCACAAGCGATTATTTTAGCATCTGAGGGGGCCTCCACACCTACCAACAGCACCGCACTTTACCGCACAGAACCCTGTGCTACTCATATGCTGAGTTGGCGAGGGCCGGTATCGAACCAAGAACTTTGGGATTTCTTGTCGAACACTCTGACGACTGCGCTAAACCGGCTCTACAAAAATTAAGTATTTCATCCTAATTGTTCCAATCTCTGTAACTGTAATCTTTTACTCCTTTTTATTATTTTTGTCTCTCTTCTTTGTATGCCCTCCTATAAACTCGCTTTCTATGACGTCGAAATCCAACACGCTAGCCCCGAAGCCAGGATCCTTCCTCCAATTGTTTTCTAGGGCATAACGTTTCAGTAGAGACGTTACAGTGTGCCTATCCAATAACTCAGTAATTATTAAGTCTTATTTAATGTAAGTAATTAAAATAGGGTTAGCCATGGAAAGTGCAACCATTCATACACTTTTGAAAATTCTTATTAACGACGATAAGTAAAAGTCTGGGTGTTTATTCTATGAAAAGAATTCTTAAAGTGAGGAAGCCAACACAGATATATGAAGAGAGAGGGGGGGCATATTGAGTGTACTGACGGGCGTGGTCGGGGATACGGTTTATGGCCAGCGTTTGTATCTTAAGAAGACAGTAACATGTCGAATGCCAAGCGGTTTAGTTTATCACCTCTCAGAGCTGTGACGGAATTACTATCTGGCCCTCGCCAGTGCCAAGTATTATTGAAGAATATGGTGTACGGTGATGGAGAAGCAATAACGAAAAATCACTTGTTCGCGATGATTTTCAAGAAACGACCTTTCTTTGTCTGACCTGGTCGAGTCTAGGCTGACACTTTCGACGTACAATCAAACCAGGGTTACAATTCGAAGTCAAATTGCTATAGAAACGGTTTAAATAAGCACCCACATCATACTTTTATTTATTTATATACTAGCTGCAATACCCGTATAGATGGGAATGTTCTTATAATACGTTAGAAGGTTCAGAAGTGACCTTCCAACGTGGGTACATATATGTACATAAAATAATACGACAAAGAAGTTTATATATAATACAAATAGGAAGCGCGTGGTGTAATGGTTAAAGTCATAGGAAATGGACTCGTCGCTCCGAGTTCAAAATCCTGGACGTGAATTGCATTTCACTTAGCGCTAATACCCTTGGGAAAGGTATGAATTCTACTCTCCCTCCAGCTATGGGTAAATAGTAGGGCAGACTGGGCTCTTTAACTGTGGTTAGGCAACCGGTCTAGGAGAAGGAAAACTCTGAATTCAAACCTGTTAAACTCCGCTTAAGAAATTGACCTTGTGTCACATCCTGCTCGTGCGGAGGGGTTGGTAAATATATATATATAATACAAATGCATACTTTATTTGTACATAGAGGTACATAAAATAATACGACAAAGAAGTTATATATAATAACAAATGGAGACTTTATTTTTTGTCTTAGTACGTGGAGAAGACATACATACATGACAAGGTACAGTATAGATATAGAAATAGATACATAAAGATACACAAATAAAAAGTAACGTAGATAAAGAGTCAGATAGGACTAAATTCTAAAGAAGTGATACAGATGTTCATAAAAGAATGTCACTTAATGCTGGTTGGTTGGGGGGGACAATGAAAAAATAAACCAGTCCTGTTTCTGAATATTAGCTTAAAATGTGTGCAAATTTACATCATGATCAGATCACTGGTGTAAGCGCCAAATGGTTATACCCAGGCAGACGTTGCCATTTATGCAGTTGATTTATTTATCTACTTACTTAGTTGTTTTTGTGTTTACATATATATATATATATATATATATATATATAAATATATATATAGAGAGAGAGAGAGAGACAGACAGACAGACAGACAGACAGAGAGAGAGGAGAGACAGTCCTAGAATATAATTATATTTGTATTTAAATTAAATCGTATGCGGTTTTTGAGAAATCAGTTATTAAGAAAAAATGTTTTTAGGCTAGGTCTGTCAGACAGGAAGTAATTGTTACATTGTATCTATTAGGACATTTCCTGTCCCTGTTTTTTTTTTTTTTATATATATTCGAATCTTTTTAAATATTTGAATTGTTGTTATTATGCTCATAAAGAAGGTTTTTTTTATGGGGCGTAATGAGAAGAGAAATCTCATTGGAATATTCTTTTCTATTCGATTTTCTCAGTCTTTTGTAAACACTATCTGATGAAACTAGACACATACTGAGTCTCTGTTCGAAATAAATTTATTATAGTCAAATGACGGTTGTCAAGTTTTTCTTTCTTTGAAATATATATATATATATATATATATATATTATATATAATATATATATATATAAGTGCTAATTGGAGTCGTACCTAATTTAGAAATTAATTAATTAATAATGAATTAGGCGGGAATACTATTAAATGTATGGCTAAACAAATCGAGAAAAATCAATCTCTGTATGTACATTTCGGCCTATTAGGCCTCATCAGCAGAGCTATAGATCGGAAGACCGCCCTGTGCGTGATTTGAAACCGGACTGCCAAGCTGACAGGCCGATCCCATAACCTCAACACTAAACGAACTTCTTAGATTTTTATGATTTGTTTAGAGTAGGTTAACATTCCACTTCTAGTGACTTTTATGACACGACGATATGATAAGTTGTAAACAAGGTTTGTTTAGAATGGCTTTTTGCCGATAATTTTTTGGAGAATAAGTGCTTAATTGGAGTCGTACCTAATTTAGAAATTAATTAATTAATAATGAATTAGGCGGGAATACCTATTAAATGTATGGCTAAACAAATCGAGAAAAATCAATCTCTGTATGTACATTTCGGCCTATTAGGCCTCATCAGCAGAGCTATAGATCGGAAGACCGCCCTGTGCGTGATTTGAAACCGGACTGCCAAGCTGACAGGCCGATCCCATAACCCCAACACCAAACGAACTTCTTAGATTTTTATGATTGTTTAGAGTAGGTTAACATTCCACTTCTAGTGACTTTTATGACACGACGATATGATAGTTGTAAACAAGGTTTGTTTAGAATGGCTTTTTGCCGATAATTTTTTGGAGAATAAGTGCTTAATTGGAGTCGTACCTAATTTAGAAATTAATTAATTAATAATGAATTAGGCGGGAATACCTATTAAATGTATGGCTAAACAAATCGAGAAAAATCAATCTCTGTATGTACATTTCGGCCTATTAGGCCTCATCAGCAGAGCTATAGATCGGAAGACCGCCCTGTGCGTGATTTGAAACCGGACTGCCAAGCTGACAGGCCGATCCCATAACCTCAACACTAAACGAACTTCTTAGATTTTTATGATTTGTTTAGAGTAGGTTAACATTCCACTTCAAATCACGCACAGGGCGGTCTTCCGATCTATAGCTCTGCTGATGAGGCCTAATAGGCCGAAATGTACATACAGAGATTGATTTTTCTCGATTTGTTTAGCCATACATTTAATAGGTATTCCCGCCTAATTCATTATTAATTAATTAATTTCTAAATTAGGTACGACTCCAATTAAGCACTTATTCTCCAAAAAATTATCGGCAAAAAGCCATTCTAAACAAACCTTGTTTACAACTTATCATATCGTCGTGTCATAAAAGTCACTAGAAGTGGAATGTTAACCTACTCTAAACAAATCATAAAAATCTAAGAAGTTCGTTTAGTGTTGAGGTTATGGGATCGCCTGTCAGCTTGGCAGTCCGGTTTCAAATCACGCACAGGGCGGTCTTCCGATCTATAGCTCTGCTGATGAGGCCTAATAGGCGAAATGTACATACAGAGATTGATTTTTCTCGATTTGTTTAGCCATACATTTAATAGGTATTCCCGCCTAATTCATTATTAATTAATTAATTCAAAATTAGGTACGACTCCAATTAAGCACTTATTCTCCAAAAAATTATCGGCAAAAAGCCATTCTAAACAAACCTTGTTTACAACTTAATATATATATATATATATATATATATATATATATATATATAAGAGATTTATCCAAAACTTGGTAGTAAGGGATGATTCTATGTGATTTCTAAGATCCACTGTACTAATATTGATGATCCAGTATGTATAAATACAGCGAATCTTTAAATCACTGAAGAGAGCTCAATGTAAAATAACCTTTTAGATTATATACAGAGCAATATTTATCAAAAAATGAAGGAAGAACTCAATACAGTAATCCCATAATAAATTTATTTCGACGAAAATTGGGGCCCATATAAATCTAAGTTGATTTAAACCGGCTCCCCAAATTTTCGTCTCATCAGATGGGTCTCAATTCACTTATGGACAAGCATATCACAAAAAACCCCAAAGAGCTGAATATATATAAAAAAACAAAACCAAAACAAATAATATATATATATATATATATATATATATATATATATAGGGCCAGGTTAGCTCAGTCGGTAGAGCGTTCGGCTAGAAACCACATGGTTCGATTCCGGTCCTCGCCAACTCAGCGTATGAGTATCACAGGGATCTGTGCGGTAAAGGAGCTGATGGTAGGTGTGGCGCTCCACCTCAGATGCCAAAAACAATCTCCTTGGTCTAGCGCTAGTGAAAAGACCACACCTACCATTACTTTACCGCACAGATCCTTGTGTTACTCATACGCTGGGTTGTGTGAGGGCCGGTATCGAACCCGGAACCTTGTAGTTTCTAGTCGAACATTCTACCGACTGAGCTAAGCCGTCCCTTTAGTATTAACTAAATAGCCGTAATGTCATCTAATGTAATAAGCACAACACACTGTTTAAGGGATACTCATTTTTTATAAACACATTTTTTTATTTAACCCATAGATGGTACCCTAGCAGGTACTATCACTCCGGGTTAGAGTGGACTAGGAAGAAAAGGTAGTGAAGAGGTGCACTACATACCCCAGACCTCCAGAACTGGAACCTCACCTTCAGATAGAGTTTAAAATCATTCCAAGGACATGAAGACCGTCAGCCAACGCCGTCTAGCACCCATATGATAAAAAGGGTTGGGGTTGCCATAAGGGCAATAGGGTTGGGGCAATCATATAGATGCGATGTATTGTTATAACTAGCCGATTGGTCGATGGTGGCTTCTACGACCGCCCGTCTAGCTTAAGTAAGGGAGCAATGGTGATGAATGGGGGTGCTCCACAATCCCCAAACCTCCAAAACTGGAACCTCACCATCAGATAGAGTTTAACGTCATTCCCAGGACATGTAGACCCTCAGCCACCGCCTTCTAGCACCCATATGATAAAAGGGGTTGGGGCTTGCCATAAGGGCAATAGGGTTGGGAAAATCATATAGGTGCTAGGGCTTGACGTGACCAGTCGATTGATCGGAGGGGGCCTCTCCGACCGCCTTACTAGCCCAAGATAGGGCCAAAGTGGAGTGTTGCATGTCATGGACTACTCATCCACCAGAATGCCGTTATTAAGCATCACGGGTCACCACCCACGACCAACACGTGGCCCCATTGTGATGTTCTTATCCCTTTGCAGAGGTGCAGTCGGTGCATTCTAACGCCCCCAGCCGACAGGGCAGTTATACATTAGAG
This sequence comes from Doryteuthis pealeii, assembly GCA_023376005.1. Classification (NCBI taxonomy): domain Eukaryota; kingdom Metazoa; phylum Mollusca; class Cephalopoda; order Myopsida; family Loliginidae; genus Doryteuthis; species Doryteuthis pealeii. Next base: position 58,096,493 of record CM042167.1, on the reverse strand, counting down.
GGTATTGACTTCTATTGATAAAATCTGAACTCATCTTTATCTGTCCAATTATAATAGAAAAATATGCAAATAGGAAAAATAAAATGAAGGAAAAACATTTCAGATGTGCTATTAAGGACACTGAACTAACTAACCTTTACAGAGGATAAATAACTGAAAATAAATTTAGGAATCAAGGTGAAAAGCGACTGTCACAGCCGTCAGGAAAATATATCAATCCGTGTTTAAATTAAATTTATCGAATCTTCTGTCAGGTACCGTATCGGAGTCCGAATAAAGAATATTCTTTTCCCTTTTGGCGATTGAGAGAAACCCTTAAATGTCAGAGAAAAGAGTAATCTATTCAGCGCATTCTTCATTTGAAAGTCTACTGCTTCACATTAGGTCGGTTTTCTTCTGTGAAATTAATTTCGATCGCATCTATATGCAGATGTTTATGGTCTCAATAAGATCTCTCTGTTTATTTGTTTGTTTGTTTGTTTTGGTAGGGAGGGGTGATATATATATATCACAAAGGAATAATTTCAATAGAAAATGGCGATTAAAAAACAAAAAGAATTAACAAATAAACAAAAATGTATTTATTTTAAGATGTGGTTTATACAGATTCTTTCTTTCTTACTTTTGAGTCATTTCCTCCTGCTCACCTTCTCTGAACAACTCTTTCTTTTTTTTTCTTTTTCTTTCTTTCTTTCTTTTTTCCTTTCTTTCTTCTCTACTTTCTTGCTTTTTTCTTTCTTTCTTCTTTTCTGTTTTTTCTTTTCTTTTCTTCTTTCTTTCTTTCTTTCTTTCTTTCTTTTATTTCTTTCAAACCATTTATTTCTTTCAAACCATTTTATTTCTTTCAAACCATTGCTCCCCTTGTCTGTACATCTCCTTCTTTCTTTCTTCTTTTCTTTCTTTCTTTCTTCTTTCTTTCTTTCTTCTTTTCTTTTTCTTTCTTCTTTCTTTCTTTTTTTTCTTTCTTTTCTTTTTCTTTCTTTCTTTTTTCTTTTTTTTCTTTTCTTTCTTTTCTTTCTTTCTTCCTTTCTTTCATTCCTTTCTTTCTTTCTTTCTTTTCTTTCTTTCTTTCTTTCTTTCTTACATTTTTCTTTCTTTCTTTCATTCTGCTCCCCTTGTCTGTACATCTCTTTCTATCTTCCTTTCTTTCTTCCTTTCTTTCTTTCTTTCTATCCTTTTTTCGAGACATTTCATTCTGCTCACTTCTCCGTCCATCTCTTTCTTTCTTTCTTTCTTTCTTTCTTTCTTTCTTTCTTTCCCCTTTTCCATTTCTTTCTTTCTTTCTTTCTTTCTTTCGCGTTATTTCCTTCATCGTTCTCATCTGTAATCTTTGTCTTTCTTTCTCTCTTTCTTTCCAATCGTTTTATAGTTTTTCATTCTTTTCTTCTATCATTATTGTTCCTCTATTAACCCTTGTTCTTTGAATACTTTCTTGCTCTCTTTCATGTAAAACGGAACCTCGTCTTCCTTCATATTGGTTTCTTATGAGCATCACAGGAAGTGTGGTTCCTTTATCATATCTTAGTCTACAGTTCACATTAAAGAATTCACGCGACCACCTGCAATATGGCGGTGTGGGGAAACATCATTATTTTTTTCAAGAATTTTGTTTTATATGAATAATAAGTCGAGTCCCAATTTCCCCAACATGTTCTACACAACACAATTATCACAGATTAATCAATTATTAATTTACATTATTTTGTTTTCTTTAATAACAATGTTTTAAGTCATCTCTTTTTCTGTCCCAGCTTCAATACTGGCCCTTGCCAACTCAGCGCATGAGTAGTACGGTTTGGATTTGTTCGCTAAAGTAGTGAGTTGGTGGTAGTTGTGGCGCTCTACATCAGAAGCTTTTAAGGAGACATATCCACACTTGACGGTAAGCCAGCGGAACAATCCACATACCTAGGTAGTAATATCTCATCTACAGAGGGCGATGTTAATACACTAATAGGAAAGGCATGGTGGGCCAGAAAAAAATTATCAGTCATATGGAAATCCAATCTCACTGACAAGCTAAAGCGACAATTTTTCAAGGCTGTGATTATATCGGTACTGCTGTATGGCTGCACCACTTGAACCCTAACAAAGCGCCTTGAGAATAAGCTAGATGTGAGCTGCACAAGAATGCTGTGAGCAGTCCTGAACAAGTCGTGAAAATAGCACCCCACAAGGAAGCAGCTGTATGGTCACCTGCCTCCCATCTCACAAACCATCCGAGTAAGACGGACTAGGCATGCAGGACACTGCTGGAGAAGCAAGGATGAGCTCATAAGCGACGTTCTCCTGTGGAAGCTAATACATGGGCATGCTAATGTGGGCCGCCCAGCAAGGGCCTACATTGACCAACTATGTGAGGATGCTGGTTGCTGCACAGAAGAACTCCCCGGGGCAATGAATGGTAGGGAAGGTTAGCGATAGATTGTTATGGATATCCGTGCTACTTGCGCGACAAGATGATGATGATGACATCAGACGCAAAAACGATCTATCTGGTCTAGCGCTTGTGAAAAGGGAATAGACACCCTCGGTATAAATATAGATATCTTGCGTGAGTGCTACAAAATTATGAAGATGAAATTAGTACTCATTATGAATATATTGTGGTCAAGTTCCCCGTAGATGAGCGAAGTTAAACAGCGATGAGCCTGTTTAATATTTAATTAGATGAAAACATAAGCAACGGCAGGTACAGTAAACAATCATCACTCCCTATCACATCTGAAATGTGTTATAAAAAAGATGTCTTCCAACTCAATACTTCTTTCTTGCTTTCAAACCATTTAATTCTGCACCCCTTGTCTGTACATCTCTTTCTTTCTTTCTTTTTCTTTCTTCATTTCTGTCTTTCTTTCTTCTTTCTTTCTTCTTTTCTTTCTTTCTTTTTTCTTCTTTCTTCCTTTATTTCTTTCTTCCTTTATTTATTTTTTTTTTCTTCTTTCTTCTTTCTTTCTTTCTTCCTTTCTTTCTTCATTTTCTTCTTCTTTTTTTCTTTCTTTTCTTTCTTCTTCTTTTCTTTCTTCTTTCTTCTTCTTCTTTATTTATTTTATTCTTCTTTCTTTATTATTTATTTATTTTTATTTCTTTTTTTCTTTTCTTCTTTTTTCTTCTTATTTCTTTCTTTTTTTTTTATTTTTCTTTCTTCTTCTTTTCTTTCTTTCTTTCTTTCTTTTATTTCTTTCTTCCTTTTATATTTTTTTCTTTCTTTCTTTCTTCTTTTCTTTTTTCTTTATTTCTCTTCTTCCTTTATTTCTCCTTTATTTATTTATTTCTTTTTTCTTTCTTTCTTTCTTTCTTTCTTCTTTCTTTCTTTCTTTCTTTTTTCTTTTCTTCTTCTTTCTTCTTCTTTCTTCTTTCTTTATTTTTTTCTTTCTTTCTTTCTTTCTTTATTTATTTCTTGCTTTATTTCTTTCCTCCTTTATTTATTTATTTATTTCTTTCTTTCTTTCTTCTTTCTTTCTTTTCTTTCTTTATTTCTTTCTTCTTTTATTTATTTATTTTCTTTCTTCCTTCTTTTTTTCTTTCTTTCTTTCTTTCTTTATTTATTTCTTTCTTCTTTATTTATTTTTTTTCTTTCTTTCTTTCTTTCTTTTCTTTCTTTCTTTTCTTTCCTTTATTTCTTTTTCCTTATTTCTTTCTTTCTTTTTCTTTCTTTCTTTCTTTTCTTTCTTCTTTTTTTTTTCTTTTCTTTTCTTCTTCTTCTTCTTTCTTTATTTTCTTTCTTCTTTCTTTATTTCTTCTTTCTTTATTTCTTGCTTTATTTCTTTCTTCCTTTATTTATTTATTATTTTTCTTTCTTTCTTCTTCTTTTCTTCTTCTTTCTTTTTCTTCTTCCTTTATTTATTTATTTCTTTCTGCATTCTTTCTCTTCTTTCTTTCTTTATTATTTATTTCTCCTTTATTTTTTTTTCTTCTTCTTTCTTTCTTCTTTCTTCTTTCTTTCTTCTCCTTATTTCTTGCTTTATTTCTTTCAAGCCATTTCATTCTGCTCCCCTTGTCTGTACATCTCTTTCTGTCTGTCTTTCTTTCTTTCTTTCTTTCTTCTTTTCTTTTTTCCTTGTTTGTTTCTTTCAAACATATTTCATTCTGCTCCGCTTGTCTGTACATCTCTTACAGGGAGCTACACATTCATAAAAGGAAGATTTGTGGATTAGCCTATTGTATAAAAACTGATGACTTATTAAATGTATTCAGTGATAAATCAACACTGAAAATTTCATTAAAATCGGATAATTCCCTGATTTCTAGTATTTTTTTTCAATGGGGGAGGGTAAATTTATTTTGTAAAATACGGATTTTACGGCAACTTCTGCAGTGCCTAGTATTGATTGTTTTTATTTTCGAAACACGGCCGTATTTATTTAAAAATTCGTGACAGTTGTTTTGAATTAAAATACAATGAAAATACAAAAAGAAGATATTCTAAAGGAGTGGGAGGTAATATATTTATATTTATTTGTCACGTAGGTGGTGACTTACTTTTAATGACTTCAAACCATTAAAAAAGTAATTTGTCAATAAAAACGCTTTCAAACCGCTTAAAAAAAGTGGTAGAGGGTTCAAATGTTTACATTTCCTTGTCGAGAAAAGACTGGAGTGGGTAAAATATCGCTTTCATATCGCATTAACTTTTCGGGAAAACGCCTTCAAACAGCTAGGTACTTAAATAGTAGCGTAAGCTGGTTTTTCAGCAGGCACCGCTTAGCATTTTTTTTTGGGGGGCAGGAGTCCAGGACACATTTATGCAATAATACAAAAATTATTTTTTAAGATTTCTTGGAAAGGGAAAGTTTGGCCAAATTTAAATGGACCTTCTTTTTGAAATTCTATTAATAGCTAAGATTTTGAAAATCTGTGGGGATGACAGAATATCCCTTTTTTATGTAATATCAAAAATAATCCCTTTCTACTTCAATATGATTTTTTTAAGAAGAACAAACAAAAATACAAAAAAAGTTTTGAAAATTTTTACCAGTGCGAAGGGAAAGAGATGGTAAATAGAGACTTCTCTCAACAGCCAGCAGTCAAGCTGAATGACTCTCTGAATTGTTCATATAGATAGACTAATATATAATACAGGGTGTGAAATTGATAGGCAGTAAGATTCGTGAGGGATTGGTTGCTTTATGACTTAATTGCAAATTACTACTAATTAAATCGCTGAAATTTTTTTTCAAACATAATTCAATCCCCAAAATAAGGAATATTTAAGTATTTAATTTTAGCCATTAACTCAACGGGAGAAAAGCCTTAGGGAACCAAACATAGATTCGCTCAGCTTTAGTTAATAATATATAATAATGATAATAAAATAATATATATATAATATATATATATATATATATATATATATATATATATATATATATTATATAAAGGAAAAGGTGACTTACCGGTGAATATGGTCACGATGGTTAGTAAGTGCAGAATTCAGGGGGTTAAGTCAGCAATATAACAAATACAAAGTGCTCAATACTAAGTAGAGCAAATTTATTATAAAATGGATACAAGAAATAGCCTACTCGAGTTTTACCATAAGGATCTTCAGGGTTAAATCTACTGAATTAATCGAGACACCGATTAATAGCAGTCGATTTCACGTGTGTGTTCATTGCATTGAATTAATCGAGACACCGATTAATAGCAGTCGATTTCACGTGTGTGTTCATTCAATGAACACACACGTGAAATCGACTGCTATTAATCAGTGTCTCGATTAATTCAGTGGATTTAACCCTGAAGATCCGTATGGTGAAACTTGAGTAGGTTATCTATTGTACCTATTTTTAATATATATATATATATATATATATATATATATATATATATATATATATTATTATTATAAACACTTTGGAATACTAAGTGTCTCGTGTTTTTGCGATTATCAGGTGGGCAATAAACAAATCAGAACACTGTGATACGGATTAGCGGGGAAAATGTTTTGTAATTTTTATAATTTATGATCACTTAGTTTTTTGCGTACATGGCGTCAGTCGCGACCGGCGTTTACTATCCCGAACATGAGTGGGTGTGACACGCGCATACTTGGGTTCATCGGAAGGGTGCGTAAGAATAAAAATAAAAGGAAAAGATAAAACAATACTTGGACCTGGCAAGAGAACAAAAAAAAACCCCAAAAATATGGAATATAAAGCTAAACGTCGTAGCAATTGTAATTGGTGCCCTTAGAACGGTTCCCAAGCGTGTGAAAAAGGGGTCTGGATGAATTCGAAATAAGTACTATCTAGACCAGCATTCCTCAACCTTTTTTGCGCCACGGACCGGTTTCATCTAAGACAATATTTTCACGGACCGGCCTTCATATGCTCCGGCCTACATTTGCTCAATAATCGTTAATGACGTAATCTAATAACAAATCATCCGCAGTGGTCTTATGTCAAATGCAAACATCAACAGACAATAAACAACCTTTT
>CM042167.1:58080053-58085053 GCA_023376005.1 Doryteuthis pealeii | reverse complement strand
AATGCAGAAGCAAGAACGAACTCGTAAGTGGCGTTTCCCCATGGAAACTAACAGATGAACACGTCAGTGTGGACCGTCCAGCAAAGACCTAAAACCGAACAGCTCTGCGTGGATACAGGATTCTGCGCGGATGACCTGCCTAGGGCAGTGAATGATAGGGACAGTTGGCGAGATATTTATGATGGATGTCCATGCTACTACGACATGATATATATATATATATATATATAATTATATATATATATATATATATATATATATTAAATTTTTACTTGAAGGCACTTACAACGCATGTATCGCATAAAATTCGATACTTTTTCTTATAGAAAATGAACTTGACAAGTGTAATCCCAGTAAAGGATGGCTCGATGTGTAGAATATCGTACAGACTGTTTCGACTTTATTAAGTCTCATCAGCGGTATATACTAACGATTTCCCTCCGACAGAAATCGAAACCGGGACTTCAGCAGACGCAGTGAAACACTAGTGAAACACTTTTATCGCCTCGGCCACAGTACACAGCTGACCATCCTAGCGAAATTAAGCTTGTCAAGCGATACTACACGCCTTTACCATAATAGGTAAGGGGGCGCTATTGAGAGAATAATAACAACAAACAGACCGAATGCCCTTCGGCGAAGTGAATAAGATTTTTGGATGTTTGTTTATTTTAGAAACGTTGCTGAATAAAGTATATATTAAATTTTTACTTGAAGGCACTTACAACGCATGTATCGCATAAAATTCGATATATATATATAATCCAAAAGTCCAGAGAAGAAATCTTCCTTACGACATAGGAGTTTTTTTAAACAACCTGTCACAGTTTGAGAGCTCAATGTGTGCTCTTATTGTTAGAGTCACAGAGCAAATTTATAAGTAAAGAAATAACAAAAGACTTAGAGATTTTGCATTATAGTCTATTTCAGGGAGCTGAGACACTTAGACAGAGAGCTTAGACACTTTGTCTAAGCTCCCTGAAATAGACTATAACGCAAAATCTCTAAGTCTTTTGTTATTTCTTTACTTACATATATATATATATATATATATATATATATATATATATATATATAGTCATCCACTGACACGTGTTTCGATTTATCAAGTCTCTTCAGTGTGGCTAGACATTCCGTGAGTTACTTACAACTGGGATAGAACATCGATTCAGCAGCAGTTGGACAGCTTAACTGCTCGGCTATCCTCACCCACATAATGCGAAGGAGATTTCAACTGTTTTAATACACACATCTGTTTGTATGTAAATATCCGACACACAGTGCTCCATCCCTTTTTATAGGAGAGCGTTACGTTTACGCTTTAGTTATCAGTCATCAGCGAAATCCCCTCCAAAATACTTAACACCAGGGGTGTGTGGAGCATATATAGTCATCTACAGACACGTGCTTCGACTTATCAAATCTCTTCAGTATGGCTAGACATTCTGTGAGCTAACTACAGCCGGGATAGAACTCCGGTCGATTCTCCATCCCTTTTTATAGGAATCCACAGACACGGTGATTCGACGTATAATGTCTCTTCAGTGTGGTTAGACATTTTGCAGGTTACCTCCGGCATAGAAACCCGATCGATTCATCATAAGTCAGGCTGCTTAACCACTCAGCCATCGTCACCTACGAACTGGAAGGGGGAGGGGTAACCGATAAACACAAACATTTTTATATATGTAGAGGCTGCCAGAGAAAGCTACATCCCTTTTATTGGAGATCGTTGCCTTTTTAAGCTTAGTTGGCGGTCGTTAGAGAAATCCCCTCCAAAGTGCTCAACCCACTAGGGGATCTGAGCATTAAATGTCCAAAATCAAGAAAATCCTTGAAAAGGCATAACAATAAATTTGACCAACGAAATTAGCAGAAAGTAATCCTGGGCGGGTTAACGTGTCGTTAAAATCAATCAACCAATCTAAGTAGGCCACACTATCTATTCGTTTTTTGTTTTCTTTTTATAATAGACCTGTTTATATATTTTTTCTTTGTCTTCTGATTTTCTCCCGCCAAAACTTTTTTTTCTTTTTTTTCCTTCTTTGGAAGTCAGTATTAAATCGTCTGATGTCTTATCTCGTAATAAACATTTATTTGTCTGTGCGTCAATTTTGTTCTTTTTTTTCTTTTTTTTTTTTCGTTTATTTTTCTTTCAATCCTTTTGATTTATCCTGTTCACGTTTATCTATCTATAAATCTCCCCCCCCCCCCCGCTTTTTTTTCATTAATCTCAATGGTTGATCCTGGATTTAGATATGACCAGGTTGGGGTTGGCTGTCTAAATAGAAAAAAATTGAATTATGTTTATTTCCTGAGAATCCCTTTGATCAAACTTTTTTTTTTCATTCATTTTTTTTTTCATTCATTTTTTTTTTCATTCATATTTTTTTTTTTCATTTTTTTTTCGCATTTCGAATTTCTGTCCTTTTAACCCCACCCTCCTTTTTTTTTACTCCTTGATTTTACGTTCTTTCATTTTCATTCATTCATTTTTTTATTTATTTCTCATTTTCATTCAACAATTATCATTTTTACCTAACGTCTTTTCTTTCTTTCTTTCTTTTGAGTCTTTTTGTGTACAGTATTTTACCATCAACTTTTCATTTATCACTGTCTGTGGGGCTTAGTAAAGGTTGACTCTATCACCTGTAGACAGTGGGGCTAAAGAAAATAGACAAAAAAGACAGAAAGAAAAAGGGAGAAATAAATAAATAAATAAAGAAAAAAGAAAGAAAGAAAGAAAGAAAAGCAAGTGGATGTAAGCAGTCCTATTGGCCACCAAACTTGGTGTAATGCTTAGCAAGATAGATTTGCAAAACCATTGTTAGTGAGTTCGATCCTCATTGGGCGCACCATACTTCTGGCCTTGTACCCCATCTAAGCTTAGCTTAATAAATAATTATAAGCAGTGTGATTTGGGAGTTTAAAAAGATTCTGTTTGTCAGCCAAGTCTGGAAGAGTTGGGGTTTCTCTGTCAATTCGCAACTAGTTATTTTTTGAGGTTTTGGAATTTTACGGCATGTCAACACTTGTTGGGTCATTTTTCTACTGAAGATATGTTGTTTTATTCAGTCTTGATGGGTATTAATTTTTTAACTTAATTTTTTAAACCCTTTATTTTTACAAACTCATTTTCTTCTAAACCCCTAGATTGGACCCTAACAAGTATTACCACTCTACTGTGTAATGGGGATGAATGGGGTACTCCACTCCCCCCCCCCCGAGCTCAAAAACTGTAACCTCACTATCAGATGTAGTTTAATATCATAACCAGGACACTAAGACCCTCGGCCACCATCTCTAGCACATATATGATAAAAGGGTTGTGGGTTTGCTATGAGGGCAATAGATTTGTGACAATCATGTAGGTGCTAGGGATTGACGTGACTAGCCGTTTGATCAGAAGTGACATCTCAGACCGCCTGTCTAACCTGAGTAATAATTCATCACCAAAAAATTGCTATAAGCCACACTCTAAGAGTGATATTCCTTTCCTTAATATAACAGCTAACATGACCACAAGGAAGTCTATAGTACGCGCCACAAATTTCACTGTTTCTTATGCTACTGTCTTAGGTGCAACTTTAACCATCAACCAGACAGAACATTTCGTCGAATGTTACATAATTCATAGATAGCCTATGAATCATGTAAGTAGTGTAGTATAAAGTTTTAATCAGTGTTCGTTAGAAAATTTAAATTCGGAGAGAGTTATGTGGAAAATTACCGTTAGCAAGATTGACATGTGGTAACCTTTACTTAACTTTCCGGAAACGCGCCAATAGATTTAGTCAGTTGCGGTCAGTCACTCACTGAGAGAATGCGTTCTCTCAAGATGTCGCTTTTCACCGCTCGGTTTCAAGCGATCCTTTTGGGGATGGGGTTATTTTAATAAAGGCTATGAGAAAAACAAGTCTTGCTTAATTAATTAAAACAAAAATGCATAGACTTCCCAGTCCGAAAAAAAGAAATCAATCCAGAGAAAACAGTCCAAAGAAGATGACGGTTGACAAAGTAAGCAGAGAACCTGATATAATGGAATGACCTAAAATCATTTCCAATGCATTTTTATAGTAAAAATCATTTGATGCAATTATTTCAGTCAATCAATATTATATTTCAAAGTGAACAAAAAAAAACATACAAAAATAGATAAACAAAATAACATGCAAATGACTTTCCCTTCTGTTACTTTTCAAATTTGAATTTTTAAATATCTTCCCAAATATAACTTAAATGTTTATTATTTCTGCCCCAAATACCAAGCTCTAGTGATATGTAATGAGTATATATATTTACTTTGTCTTCAATTGTTTTATTTTAGAAGTTTCCTCCAGACATACATATACACACAACTGCCCTTTATATATGTATAGATAGAAGATATATTACTCCAGCTGAGCTACTAATGTGGTGTATCGAACCAGGAACCTTGCACTTCTTAGTCGGATGCTCTACCAACTGAGCTAAACCGGTTCATAAATTTCATAAAGTTTAATTTCTTTAGAATTATCTAACTTTTTTGAGGGGGAGGGTATTTGGGAAGGGGGGATATATTGGCTATGAATATTCATGAGTTATTATTCTTTATCTTCAATTTTCAGTTGTCAATTATGTCTAATTAAATCTGTCTTTTTTTTATATTAAGCAACCAAATTTTGTTCTTTTTTTTTTTAGAATTATCTTAATCCTGCGTTTCTTAACGTGTATGTGTGTGTATAGCCGTTAAGAAATGGTAGTGTCGTTTTAAAATAAATTGCCGCGTGATGATTGGTCCGTGTTGTTCGGTCCACTTGGAGGTTGGGTTTTGTCATGTTTATTAGCATGAAAATTGTGGTCGTCATTTGAGTCGTTAACAATATGAACGGTGTGATGGAATTTATTTAGCTTTGGCGTCAGACTGGTGCGTCTTATCTTCTCAGTCGGATAAACACGGCCAAGATGAAAGATAGTTTTCTTCGTCTGAAGCTGAGACTTTTGGAAAAGGTTGAGATCCA
>CM042167.1:58055053-58072553 GCA_023376005.1 Doryteuthis pealeii | reverse complement strand
CATCATCATCATCATGTCGCGCAATTTGCACGGATATCCATGACGGTCTCTCGCCAACCCTCCCTATCACTCATCGATTCTGGGAGCTCCTCCGCGCAGCATCCAGTATCTTTACATAGTTGGTCAATGTAGGTCCTGGCTGGGCGGCCTACGTTAGCATGTCCATGTGTTGGCCTCCACAGTAGAACGTCGCTTACGAGCTCATCCCTACTTCTCCAGCAGTGCCCCGCATGCCTAGCCCTCCTTACTCGTATGGTTTGTGATATGGGAGGCAGGTGGTCATACAGCTGCTTCTTGGTTGGGTGCTGTTTCCACGACTTATTCAGGACTGCTCGCAGCATTCTTGTGCAGCTCCCATCTAGCTTATTCTCAAGGCGTTTCGTTAGTGTCCAGGTGGTACAGCCATACAGCAGTACCGATATGACCACAGCCTGGAAGAATATATATATATATATATGTGTGTGTGTGTGTGTGTGTGTGTAAGAATGGAAAGGGAATAGTATACGACAATATGAGGAAAAAATGAGTAAAGAAAAGAAAAACATATTCCGTACACAGAGAGATTGTTTACGACCTTTATCAGAGTGATTTTTTTTTTTTATAAAAAAATTCACTCTGATGAAGGTCGTAAAAAATCTCTCTGTGTACGGAATAATTTTACATTTTTCCTATTATTATTATTATTATTATTATTTCAACTTCATCTGATTATTTTAATAATAATAATAGCGTAATCCGTATACATTTTGATAAAGGGAGCGAAACACATGTGTAAGTGATATCGATTAAATTCATTTTTATCCATCTACATATCTTTTCTTTACTCCTTTTTTCCTCATATATATATAATAATAATAATAATAATAATAATAATAATAATACATTATATAATATGTCATATAATATAATGGCGAATGAATGTGAACAGTATTAGCATATGAACGTGTTTAATTCTAAAATAGCAGAGTAGGTGGAAATCAGAGATTAAATATTACGGTGTTGATATTCTTTAACAGCAGTTCATGTATATTATACAATCTTCAGGCGGTGTAAAATATTAAATTATCAAAATATTCAAACGATGGCTTGTTCAGTATTTATATAAGGGGCTCACGCAATGGAATAATATAATGTGATAATTATATTTAAAAACATAAACCTGCTTAGATTTTAATGCACGCGGCGTCCAGATGAAGAAAAAAAATCGTTATCTTAATAGAAGGCAAAAAATATGGCATTAATTAGGGTCGGTTGGCAAATGACATAATAGAAATTTGGTTAAATGTCTACATTTGGAAACCAGTTTTTCTCTTGTTCAATAAATTTACATTCGTATTTTGAAGGTCTCCCACAAGCACAGGACTCTTATCAGCATTACACATAAACATAAATTTATAATTGCCAAATGACGGTTTGCTGAGCTTTCACTGTTATATGGAAGAATATATATATATATATATATATACCAAAAATATTGGTAAATCCTCGCGGTGAGAAAAAATCCAGCAATTAGTTTGATTGTAAAAATATACTACCAAACATCAACCGGGAAGAAAAAAAATGAAAAGACCAAGATAATCGTACCAACAAAAAATTATCGATTAGTACAATATTTTGGTCAAAAGAAAAAACAATTTATATTCATATATATATATATATATATATATATATATATATATAAGATATATATATTCATATAAAACCGCCAGGAGACTAAGCCTAATAAGTAAAAAGTGATCAATACCTAAGTAGAGCAAATAATAAAGATAAATCTAATGAGTCAGACGAACCTACTAAAAGTTTCGCTCAATGCTCTTCAGGGCTAATATCTGACTGTGTATATATATATATATATATATATATATATATATATATGTGTGTGTGTGTGTGTGTGTGTGTGTGTGTGTGTAGTATTAAACAAAAGGCACGTCTCCTGTTTAACAATTAACTCGTAGAAATCAAGGGTTGTGGAGGCTGGAAGGAGGAGAATTGGTAGGAAAAGTGTTATAGGCATTTTAAAAAGTGTACACTGCATTCAAAATTAATCTTATTTAAGGATGGTTTGTATTGTTCGATATATAAAGCTTCTAGTATTTGGAGTTTGTGTGTATGTGTTCTTTTTTCTTTGTGCAAAATATGCGTATTTTCGGTTAGGATATTTCGGTAATTAGAGTCGGGGCATGCATGAAATGTTAGATGTTGTAAAATGGAGTTATTGCCTGACAAATGAAGAGTCAAATTGTACATGTATAAATGAAAGAATGCTGCATATATATATATATATATATATAATTGATAATTTTGAATCATATTACCACGACCAGACAACTCGGCAAATACCATTTGCGACATCCGGAGCACTGGACAGCTGTTTCGACCTCCTTTGGTCTCATCAGCAGTGCATACCACAATCTCCGCCACTAGAGATTGAACTCGTGGACCACAGCGTGAAGAGCGGGGACTTAACACACTGGGCCACCAGCCCATGCCACAAACGGAGAATGCCAAATCATCAAGTCAATGGTAACATAATATATATTATATATATATATATATATATATATATATATATATATATATATATATATATTATATATATTATATATATATATTATAATATATATATATATTATACATATATATATATATGTACATATATATATATATTTTTTAAAAAAATGTTTGTTTTGAATTGGGCGTTACTATGAAGCATTAAAAATGTATAAATCAATGAACTCGATATTATGGAGTATTGGATTCATTTATTTTTTAATTATTTTTTGTCATAAATGTTCAGGTTCGTTAATAATATACCCTTTGTCAAATGTTATTACTGTTTAACGGCTTCTTTGTCTCTGTTGTTATCGAAATATTTATGATAACAGAGAATTCCGATGTCTGCGTTTAATCCCTTCACGTGCGTTTGTAATTTTATTGTTTCTAGATTGCGTTGTTGGAAATGCGTGTTCTAATAAGATGCATTTGAGGTGTGTAAGGTTGTGTGATAAGGTGTTTAAATGAAGTGCTATATATATATATATATATATATATATATATATATATATATATATATATATACTAGCAAATATATGCACCCTCCGGGTGCAAGTATTTAGGTTTTAATGTAATAAAATATTGTATCAAATTAGAAATGCTAATGAAACTAAATAAGAAAGAAAATAAAAAGATTTGAAACAGAGGAGGGCATAATAAAAAATAAAGAACAACTGAAACTTACTCTTCTCTCACTCCCGTCTTTCATTGCTAAATTTTCCTAATTTAACTATTTAGTTAAAATAGGAAGTAAAGAATAAAATTACTGTTATTTTTTATTGTTTATGAATTTCTTTTAAGATTTATCCCCGAGATTTTAGATAATATTCATGAAGATAAAACCAAACAATTAGAAATCAGTAATACTAAGCACATATTTATTAAAATCAGATTTTTAATATCAATATGCAAATTAGCCTTCCCATTCACACTGTAAACTGCTATTTTGTTGTATATATAAATACAATTGTATGTTATTAATATGTAGATATTACCAACAGTATTAATAATGTAAAACAATTTTATTAATAATTGAGGTTTAAATAAAAAATAAAACCCTGTAGAAGGTGACGTAAATAACTAAGAGAATTGTGATTTGAATAGTAATATAGTTTCGGTTACAGACAGAAAAAGACACAATCTCCATTATAATAAGATATATATATATATATATATATATATATTATATATATATATATATATTCCATTTGTCTTGAATGAGGGTCATGGTAGAAATTACCGCTATGTTATCCCGTCAGCCACCCTCGGAACAACGAGATTTTCTCACGAGATTATCAGCCAGTTTTCCAGTACAATCGGTGTTTTCATTACCTTCTTCATGATCTCCCAATTTTCTTGTATCATTATCTGATTCATCACCAATATAAGAAGACCATCACAAAGAGAGTAGTCAAGAGATATCTTGTCGGCCTCTGTAGGAACAAAGAGATTACTAGTGAGATCTGCCGTAAGCTGCTTCTAGGCATAACTAATAAGGCCAGTGTGTTAGACAAAGGAAAACGTGGTAAATAACAACATCTTCTCATATATTTACAATAATTGTATGACATAATCTGTTATATATATATATATATATATATATATATATATATATATATATATATATATATAATATATAATGAATAGTGAATGAAAAAATGAGAAAAGTATTTGCATGGAAATCCTAATTGATCCCTGAATTTTCGCTCTCCTTTTTTTTTTCTTTTTTTTTTTATTATTTATTTATTTTAAAAAAAAAAAATTCATCTGAACACCGCGTGCATTAACACCAATGCAAGTTTGTTTGATTATAATGTTTTTTAAATACAAATTTAACGTCATGACATTACATCACGTGAATACAATCCACGTCACATAAACGTTAAACAAGCCACAGTTTAAAAAAACAATTTTTAGCTTTGCATTTCCATCGCGTGAAAAACGCTGCATATAAACGCTAAACAATTTGATTTTTACCATTTCACGACTGGTTTTTGACATCTCAACCACTTCTCATCTGATGATTGGACTACCAAGAAACTTGAAGTTATGAGTGTGAAATCATAATATCAACATTAATTATATATAATATATATATATATATATATATATATACTAGAAAAAACGTGACCCGTTGGGTCACCCATTGAGCCCAGGTTAGATTGTTGGAAAAATCACATGATAAAATAATTTCATTAATTAAAGTTTTCCAAAACTGTCAAAATAAGTTATTTAAACCGGAGTAAACATTTTCATTTGAGCAAAGGAAAAAACAAGAGAAGGGGCACTTAGTTATTTTATTTCTAATTACAGGTAATTAGGATTTTAATCATGGATATCCATGACAACCTCTCGCCAACATTACTCTATCATTTATTGCTCTCAGGAAGTCCTCTGCACAGCATCCAGTATCTGTGAAGAGTTGGTCAACGTACGTCTTTGCTCAACGGTCCACACCGGCGTGCCTGTATGTTGGTTTCCATAGAAAAATAACACTTACGAGTTTGTCCTAAATCCTCCCGCAGTGTCCAGCATGTCATGTTCATGTTACTCGGATGGTTTGTGTGATAAGTGGCAAGTAGCTATACAGTTGCTTTCACAACTTGTTAAAAATTACGTACTGCATTCTTGAGCAGTTCCCATCTAGCTTATTCTCTAGGCGCCATGTTAGGGTCCAATTGGTGCAATCATAGTGGGGGGAGTCAACGTTTGCAACATTTGAATAAAATTCCACAATTTTTAAATATATAGAAAAGCTCAGTAACAATCTTTACTCAACATAAAATATTTTAAATTAAATATTTATCTCATCTATAAAAAAAAAAGTTTAATAATCATGTTAAATAAAACATTTTTTCAAAATTTATTTACAGCAGAAAAAAAAAATACTGGAAAAAAGTGTCGGCTTCAGCTATGATTTTTCTAAAAAATGATCGTGTTACAGTTTTTTTAGGGTAATTAACTTAAACAGAAAAAAACGCCTTTTGGACGAATTTAATTGTTTAAAAGAGTATTAAAAATATTAGATATGTAATTTTAATTTGCCCTTTTTTTTATTTTTTTTTTTACATTTTTTACATTTTTTTTTTATTGGTGCCCATTATGTTACTACTTTTCGATTAAAACAAAAATCAGACCTTAAATAATGGATTTAAATAATTTTAATTCGTTTTCAAATTAAAAATAAGCCAACATTTTGAAGCATATCGCATAAATGCATTCTGGCTTCCTAGCCTAAAAAACGCTAAGTAGTGCCTGCTTAAAACCCGACCCATGCTCCTTATGAACTCCCTAGCTGCTTGAAGGTGTTTTTCCGAAAAGTTAATGCGATATGAAAGCAATATTTTGCGCCCCAAGTCTTTTTACGACAAGTAAATGTAAATATTTTACCCTCACCCTCTTTAAAATATTTTTGTTATCGGTTTGAAGGCGTTTTTATCGACAAATATTTTTAAGTGGCTTCAAGGCGTTAATAAATAAGCAATCTCCAGGTTTTTTTTATCGACAAGCAAATGTATACCCCCTTAAAATATATTTTTTTATTTTTTGGTATTTTCATTTTATTTTAATTCAAATCAACTGTCACGAATTTTATCGAGTTTCGCAAATAAGTTGATTTGAAATAATTCCCCGAGTTAGATTATTAACAAAAAGCAAGTTTACTAATCATGTAAATCAGACTGTCTTCCAAAATGTTGTGTAATATATATATACATATATAACAAACTATTGTTCTCATTTATTTACAGCATACTACTATAGAATATTCGGCTAGGAGCCTCTCGGTTCCTGGTTTGATAGTGGCCCTCGCCAAAGCGTATGAGTAGCTCAGGATCTGTGTCGTAGAGTAATGAGCGGATGGTAGGTGTAGCACTCCACCTCTGCCGCTAAGAAAACAATTCCCTTGGTATAGTGAAAAGGGGATACACTGTATGGCTGATACCAACTTTAGAAGACCCCGACAAATTTACTTTTAAAAAAATGACTGGAAGCAAATAAATTTGACAAAACTTTTTAGGGGTTTGGGCTTGGTGATTGAAATATCTTAGCTGATACAGCTATGATTTTTCTAAAAGAAAAAAAAACACCAGCGTGCTTAATTTAGGAATTAATATGGATGTAAAATATTTACATTTACATGCTGAAAAAAAGAGTGGAGTGGGTAAAATATCGCATTAACTTTTCGGAAAAAAACGCCTTAAGCGCTGATTTTTTTTCAGCAGGCACTGCATCAGATCGGCGACTTCGTTTGTAGGTGGGAGGATTTTATCACCGCCTCTTTCATTGATAAATCAACATTGAAAATTTCATTAAAATTTTTTGTTAATTTCTATTCAAAATAGGGATTTACCATTTTTGCAGAGCCTAGTATAAAATGTATTAAAAATGAATTACATATGTAATATAATTTTTTTAACCCATCCTCATAATGTAATTACTTTTCGACTTACAAAAGGTGCGTATCGGATAAATACACCCTGGCCACCAGCCTTAAAACACTGAGTCGTGCCTGCTAAAAAAATCGAACCGTGGTTCTTATGGAATCCCTAGTTGTTTAGAGGTATTTTTCATGAAATGTTAATGGATGAAGTGATATTTTAAGCCCCTAAGTTCTCTTGACATGTAAATATGTTACTTCCTCCCAAATTTAAAATATTTTAGCGGTTTGAAAACATTTTTATCGACTAATAACTTTTAGTGGTTTGAAGGTGATAAAAGTTAACCACCCCAAGTTGTTTTTACGAACAAGTAAATGCAAATATTATTTTTTCTTTTTATTCAAAACAACCGTAAAAAAAAAGTTAAGTAGATATGAAAACAAAAATATATTAAACAAAATCAAGTAGAAAAAAAAAAAAAACCTTGGCTCGCACAACAGAGCTAAACACAAAATTTAACTACATTCTAGTTATAAGTTAAAAACTTACGGCAAAATAAATTGCACTACACTACGAGCTACACAGACTTTCAATGAGAACCGTAACAAAAAAAAAAAAAAAAAAAATAACAATTCGGAATACATGTCTGATATACCATGATTATTAAACTTTTTCTTTATTCTAATACATCTGATAATCTTTAAAAATATTTCATGTCGAGTTAAAAGGTAGTTAATATTTTCTAGATATTCAAAAATTATGGAATTTTCTTCAAGTGAGAAACGTTGACCCCCCCCAAGTTTTAATTGAAAAAGGTTTTCTTCCAAGCCCTAGTTTATCATTGCTACTGTACTACTCGGAAGTAACATTTTTCTATGGAAACCATCACATAGGCACACCAGTGTGTACCGTTGAGCAAAGATGTACATTGACCAACTTAGATTTTCAGCAGGCATCGTATAGTGTTTTTTAGGGTAGGAGGCCAGGAAGCATTTATGTGATATGCACCGACAAAAATAATCGATTTAATTAACTTTAATTCCTTTTTAAAAGGAAAGGGAGACAACATATTGGCAGTCCCGGGAATTAGGGAAAAAAGGATTGCAAAATGAATTAGATTAAAAAAAAGATAAGTAAAGTCGTCGGGGAGGCCGAGGGCCGGTATCAGTCATACAGTGAGAGAGTCTATCCCCTTTCCACTTATGCTACACCAAAGAGCGCGACACCAACCGTCTGCTCACTACACAGATCCCCGTTCTTCATACGACCAGAGAGTTAAAAAAAAAAAAAAAAAAAATCATTTCGTAAGATTTTAAAAAATTGAAAACGTTTGACTGAATTTAAATTCAAATAGATAATGTTTCACTGAATAGCAGTAACGACTTATAAACTCTTTTACCGAAAAAAAAATGTTAGCCTGAACAAGACAGATTTCACAACACAATGGTACCTAACTACAAACTGCTTCCCCCTACCCGGACATCCAAGCAAAATAAAACAAAAACTCCTTTTCATGCTGACTGGAGAGACGGGTTTTCGAAAGGTCGAGTCCACTGTGCCCACGGTAACTATGTCTTTACCAGTTCACCCTATATTAAAATTAATTTTAACATAGTTAAATGTCTAACACAATAACTCTCCGTCACTTACTCTCTCTCTCAATCTTACTCATACATAGATAGAGTGAGAGCAATATGTAGAATGACAGTGAGGGACCGGTAAGTTTTTTACTTAATTGATAATTACGACCAATTAAAACCAATTAAACTGAACTTTTTTTCCAAACACTCAGATATTCCTTGGTTATAGGACTACTTAATAGTCCTAAAATCAAGGAATATCTGAGTATAAATATTGTGTCCTTAACATAAATAGAAAAAATCCTTTAGGAAATGAAAGTTGATAATCTCAGCTTTAGTATAATAATAATATAATAATATATAATATATATATATATATATATATATATATAATATATATATATATATATTATAAAGATCGCCAGACGACTGGAAAAAATACAGATCAAAAAAAGGAAGAAGGAGTACTCCGTGTTATTCAATAACACATGCCTGAAAAAATATATATATATACCAACCCCTCGGAACGAGCAGTATGCGACACAAGGTCAATTTCTTAAGTGGAACTTAACAGTTTTCCTTCTCCTAGGCTTGTTGCTTAGCCAAGATTAAAGAGCACAGTCGGCCATGTTATTTACCCATAACTGAAGGGATAATTGTATACATACTTTTCCCAAGGGTTTTAGCGCTATGAGAAATGGAGACAGTTTCGTCCAGGAATTGAACTCAGGTCGACGAGTCCATTTCCAACGACTCTAATGATTACACCACGCACCTCTATCTGCTTTATATACCCTGTTATTTTGTTTAATTACATATAAACCCTTGTGGGCAAGTTAATGGTATTTTTATACTTATATAACCAATATCTCCGTACTGTCAGGATGTGACACATGGTCAATTTCTTAAGTGGAGTTCGACAGAGTTTTTTCTCTTGCCTAATACGGATTTCAACGACCGCTTTACTAAAAACAAACAAATGGCTTGGAATCCCAATTAAAAACTGGTCTCTATTATACCAACTCAAATAAATTCATTATAGTCACATGGCGATTTGTTAAGTGTTCTCACTTATATAGAAGTATAAATATTGCTCTGTATAAAATTCATTAATTACCATAGTTAGATTATTTTGATATATAAGCCGTGCTAAAATTCACCACTCAAATTTATAGACTAAGCGAGGTCACGTTGTTTAAACACCAGCCAATCAACAGTCCGAATGCGTGCCTGGTTGACTACTTAATCACTGATATTGAGAGACGTCCATTCGGAATCATCATAGACGAAAGACTTGTAATACTGAGGAGCACCAAGGAACAATCAAAGGATTTTTTACCAAAGATTTCCGCTAGACAGGCGCTCTTCCTTGAAGCTTAAAGGATGGCCCATGAAATCGTAAAACTTATATTGAGCTCTTATGGCCCTTGAAATAATCCTCATATATATCTATAAGTGTACATCTGTATGGACACTATAGATGTCCATACAGATGTGCAACTCTTCGCAAAGGTTAGAGCGCAAATGTGTTCATCTGGGAAGTAACACATGATGGACATCATTAAATTTCAAGTATGTTTTAAGTTGTTCAACTCAATAATTTTTGTTACGTTTCTAATATCGTATATATGTTGTGATTGCCTGGTTACCGGCCAGAATAAAGACACAAAAGAGGAAATGAGTGAAACAAATATATTAACAAAGAACAGTAGTACAAACAGATACAAATGATACTGTACACGTGAGGCTGTCTTATCGGCTATCCGCTGAAATAATAACTCTCGCTTAAATGCAGATCCTGCTGCTATTCATAGTTGGAAGAGTTCATGCGTGTGTGGTAAATTACCATAACATGTTGTATAACCACTAATACACCAGGGAGAGACAGAGACAGAGACTGAGTCAGACACAGATACATACATACAGACAGACAGAGACACAAGAGATAGGAGATGAGATGAGGGTTTTTACTTGTTAACCTTCTTCTAATGCTTGTAACTCGGCCGACTGCCATGTTCCTCAGTCTGACTTCTTTTCAGGGCTTCCTGCTGGGGGTTGATATTCTTTCTTGATTTCTTCGGGATGGTCATTTCTTGTTTTAATTAACTTAACAAACAAGACTCATTGCTTAGAAAGCATTTAAACCTTTTAGAATAAAATGCCATTGATATGTATTAGAATAAAGCAATGATATTAGAAATCAATTATACTGTGTAATTATTTATACACTAATTAATGATATAGAAATTGTTTATATAGAAATCAATTAATACCTTTAATACGTTTTAGTATAAAACAATAATATTCCAAATCAATTACACTAAGCAATTATATACATATTAAGTATATATATTGAAATTATTTATATAGAAATCAAAAAAGCCTTTAATACGTTTTATAAGAAAATATTAATATTAAAAATCAATAATACTAAACAAATTTATACCCATTTTTTTAAAATCAGTATTCAATTCATTCACAACATTATATAGTATAGTTTTGATTGTTTTGACTATTGTCCTCATCTTTATTTTTATCTGTACAACGTTTTCGACTGGAGAGCACATCGGACAAAACTTTGTACAATTAACAATAAAGATGTGGACAATAGTTCGAATAATCCATATAATACTAATTATCAAGCATCATCTAAAAATTCTTGGTTAAGAAAATTCGGAATTCAAACTTGTTAAACTCCGCTTACGAAATTGACCTTGTGCCATATCCTGCTCATGCGGAAGGATTCGTAACTACATATATTTTGTATGCAGGTGTTATTAAATAATATGGAACATTTCTTTTTCATGATCTTGATTTGTATCTTTTCCAGTCTTCTGACTATCTTTCTAATATTAGAATCCAGTTGAAATAGGATTCTTCCCATACTATCAGCCCGAGCGCTTTCGACTGCTTCTTCAGTCGTCATCGTGGGGTATATGATTTGGTGTTAGTTCTTTTATCTATTTTGTTTTTAAATTAGAAGAGTCCATTATTTTTAGAGGGTTACTGTGATTAGTGTATTAGTTATTAAAGATAGCTAATATATTATGACCGATGTTGAATGCTATTTTCTTAATGCTGGCTTTTTTAAATTTTTTATGCCTCAGGAATTTGTAGGCGTTTCTTTTTGTTATTTTTATAGATGATTTTATGATTTTCAATGAGAATTTTTTCTAATGACGTAGGAGATTAATTTATACTACTCGAAAGCTATTTCAACTGTATTCTAACATTAGAAAGATAGCCAGAAGACTGGAAAAGATACAAATCAAGATCATGAAAAAGAAATAATAACACCTGCCTACAAAATAACTTGCTACCAAAATATACAACATTTAAACTACATATACATATTTACCAACCCTTCCGCACGAGCAGGATGCGACACAAGGTCAATTACTTAAGCGGAGTTTAACAGGTTTGAATTCAGAGTTTTCCTTCTCTTAGACTGGTTACCTAGCCATGGTTAAAGAGCCCAGTCTGCACTACTATTTACCCATAGCTGGAGGGAGAGTAGGATTCATACCTTTACCAAGGGTATTAGCGATAAGTGAAATGCAATTACCACGTCCAGGATTTGAACTCGGAGCGACGAGTCCATTTCCCATGGCTTTAACCATTACACCGCGCGCTTCCTGCTACTGCTATTTAAACTACGTGTATGTGTGCATTTCTAGCGCCGTTGTTAAAGTTTCACAGTAGCCTACAAAAGATTTTTAGCCAGCAGAAATAAACTACATCCAATTTCAAATTTTAATTACGTAATCTCGACTCAACATTAATAAACAATATTTTAACTGGAATGGATTAGGTCCTCCATTTGCTAGTTTCAGTGTTTGTATTCAATTTGTTCATAGGTTTGATCAAGTTATCAACAATCGTCTGATCCACATTTTGCCATTCCTTTACTAATGTTTATTTAAGGGTTGACAATCTAGTCACGTGATTTCGATCTCACGCTCTCGAAGTTTTCGGTCAAGGTGCTTCCAAACGTGTTCTATTGGATTCATGTCAGAACTTTCGGCTACCCACGGCAGTGACATGATTCCTCGCTATTCTTTCCATACCTTTGCTACTTTGCTCGTATGACAAGGCGCCCCCATCTTCTTGAAAAATATAGACATTTTTGCAAATCTGAATGATAGTGGAAGTAATCCTTTCTCTAATATTTGAAAGGGTTTTGGACTAATCAACTGCTCGCCAGCAACGTTCAGTAAAAAGGAAAGAAATTCGTTATTTAGACAAAAAATCAGTAACCTAGCGAAAAAAGTGGTAGAAAAATGCAAGGTTTCGTTTATGAAATTCCTCATCTTCATGTCACGCCAGCAGCGTGGATATACATCACAATCTCTCACCAACCATCCCTATTATTCCTGGATCCCGGGAGGTCCTCCGCACAGCATTCTGTATCTGTACATAGCTGGTCTATGTAGGTCTTCGCTGGATGGCCCGCACTAGTATATCCATGTGTTGGTTTCCACAGAAGAAGATCGCTTATTAGCTCATCCTTACTTCTCCAGCAGTGTCCGGTATGTCTTCTTCGCCTTACTCGGATGGTCTTTGTAACAGGTGCCGTATAGCTGCTTTGTTATGAGATGTTGCTTCCACGATATTACTGTATAATCAATTGTGAACTTCTCTGAATAATATCTCTCTCTATATATATCAAGATTATAATAAAACCATGATACAATGTGACCATTTGAAAAAAATCATCAGATTTACAAAACACCAAAATTTACTCCGAAATTGTTACAATTTAGGAAAACCAACATTGCTGTAATCAAGGTTTGGTTTGGTTTGGTTTGGTTGGTTTGGTTTTACGGCATATCAACCTCGATGGGTTATTTAATGCCGACACAGTTTTGAAATAAATTCATTTTTAATGGATAATCAAATTTTGTTTACAAACTCATGTTTTTCTATTTAACCCATAGATGGAACCTTAATAGATACTACCACTCCAGGTCAGAGAGGACCAGGGAGAAATGGTGATGAAGGGGTGCTCCACATTCCCCATACCTCCAAAACTGAAACCTCACCATCAGATAGAGTTTAACGTCATTCCCAGGACATGTAGACCGCCATCCACCACCTTCTAGCACCCATATGATAAAAAGTGTTGGGGGTTGCCATAAAGGCAATAGGGTTGGGAAAATCATATAGGTGCTAGGGCTTGATGTGATCAGCCGCTTGATTGGAGGGTGACTCTCCGACCGCCCGTCTAGCCCAAGAAAGAACCAAAGTGGAGTTTTGCATGTCATGGACTGCTATGAGTCTCTCCTTAAGCGTCACGGGTTGCCACCCACGGCCAACAGGTGATCCCATTGGGGGAGTCTTACCCCTCTGCAGAGGTACAGTCGGTGCATTCTAACGCCCCAGCCGACAGGGCATCTGTAATCAAGGGTGACTTAGAACTTATCATAGTCCACTGTAGAATCAGTTTTAAAACCCTTTTTATTTTACCCCTACTTGGCTAGAAAGAGGAATGAGAGGTGATCTAATTGATTCTTTCAAAATAATCCAATGGAATTTTAATAATGGCAAATATTTTTTAAAATATCTCTCGAGATCGAAATTACTCTCAAAGCGGTTTCAAAAAAATAAGTGTATTAACGAATTGGATTTTTTAACAAATTATTTAATCAGATAAAAAGGATTGAATGGATGGTTCAGAAATTATGGGGAGAAAAATGAATTTGCAGGACATTTGGGATTAATTACTAAACAGAATTGATCTAATCTATATAATATATAATATATATATATATATATATACTATATATATAATGTATATTTGTGGGACCCCTTGAATTTCCACGAAACTAAACAAAAATAAAAAATATATATTCCGTAATTCACAATTTCAACATTACCAATAAAATAAACATGTAACTTAAAAAAAAATTCCTTTTAATTCTATCAGGAATTTAAGCGACGCAAAACCATTTAGAATGTTTCATTTTTAAAATTGGGTGAAATAAAATGGGCCAAAAAAGAAATCTGCGATTAAGCAACACCAGATAATCAGTATCCACATTTGTGCATTGCATCTTGGATGATTTGGACTGTCTCATATTAAACAAGAGGTTATTTTATGATGATAACGGACGGAGGTTTATGAACACGCGTATAAATATATAGATATGTTCTGTGCAAAGATTCATATTTTTACAGGTTGATATGAGAAGATATGAAAAGGGCAGATCCCCAATGAGGCATAACAGCCAAATACATTAATAGACTATGTTTATGTCATTGATGTTGTCAAATCTATTTTGTCAAATTCATTCGCCGTCCTTTCAGCTAGAGGTATAATATACCGACTGCACCTCTGCTGAGGAGTAAAGTCCCCCATATGGGGCTTACGAGTTGGCCGTGGTTTGCAATTCGTGATGCTTAAGGATGAAACCCTGGTGGATGAGCAGTCCATGACATGCAACACTCTATTTTGGCCCTTACTTGGGCTTTTTATCATATATGAGCTAGTAGGCTGTGGTTGAGGGTCTTAGTGTCCTGGGTATGACATTAAACTGGTCTGGTTTCAATTCTGTATCTCTGGAGTTATGGTGTACCTCTTCATCACCATTAGTCCCAGGTCCACATTGACCCGGAGTGGTAGTACAATAGGTCCATGATGGTTAAATTCTTTTTAAACACAGTTTTTTGTAAACTCTTTTTAAAAAAGAATGAGTTTTGAAAAAAAATTGAATACCAAAAAAATTAGTAAAACAAAAAACGTCTTTGGAATAAAATAACCCAAGGATTGATATGCCGTTATAAAGATATGGATCCGAATACTCTCCCCTCAGTATGGTAGAAAGTAGGACAGACTGGGCTTTTAAAACTTGTTTGGAAACCAGTCTAGAGGGAAAAAACTCTGAATTCAAAACCTGTTAACCTCCGTTTAGGTGGTCGCTACTAGAATAGGCTCATTCCTAATTAGTGATCTATTTCCTAAGTGAAGTCAGATCTTAGCCCTGAGAACATTAGCGAAACTTTTAGTAGGTTCGTCTGACTCATTAATTATCTGTTATTATTTGCTCTACTTAGGTATTGAGCACTTTACTATTACTTTAGTTCCTGGCGGTTGTATTAATATATATATATATATATATATATATATAATATATATAATATATATATATATATATTATATATATTATATAATGCATATAAATGTTTTTCTTGGCAAAGATATTGTACTAATATATTATTTTTTGTTGGTACGATTATCTTGGTCTTTTCTTTTTACAAAAATTTTTCTTCTCGGTTGATGTTGGTAGTATATTTTTACAATCAAACTATTTGCTATTCTTTTTCTCGCCGCAAGGAACAACGTGGTACCATATATATATATATATAATATTAAATATATACTATATATATTATATATATATATATATAGTATAAATATTGCCTCAACGACGTTTTGGTAAATGACTTATGCAATTTTAAAACCAGCAGTAACCAAGCACCAGCGACTTTATATACACGCTACCATAACTTTTAAGATGTTTTTTTTATTATAGAAAAATCAAAACAAAACAAAAACAATGAATTCTTGCGTTAATAAACGGGTTGTGTGTGTTCATTAGTTTCCCTACCGGTTTGTCAACCTCACCAAACCAGCTCGATCATCTGTTGTACCCAATGTCATGTGTGTTTTGTATGGTGCTACTGTTATTCTGATAACTCTTGAGATCAACGCGTTTTCAGTCTCCGGTACACAGCACAATATCCTTTGCATATTATATTTTATTATTATTATTATTGTGTTGTCGATTGTTGTTGTTGTGTACTGTCTTCATCCTCTTCGGGTCTTTGGCGATCAAATAATTTATTTGATTTCTTCTTTTCCTTCTAGGGTTTATTATTTTTTCCTTTTAGTCCTTGGTCTCTCTGTTCAATTCTGTATTTTCCACAAGTGTCTTGCCTGTCCATCTCCCCCCCTCCGCCTTTCCCATCATTTTCCCCCCGTCCCCCAATTCCCGCATTTCTTCATCTCGTCTGCCTCTCTCCCTCCCCAGCTCTTCTCTCTCTCTCTCTCTCTCTCTCTCTCTCTCTCTCGTCTCACTCTCTCTCTCTCTCTTCGGACTCCCTCTTTTAAAGTCGTTTGGTCTCTTTCGCTTCCTGTCTTTTCAACAATTTTGGGACTTGTGTCTTCGTCCTCTGTTTATCACGCCATTTTCTATCCCCTTCCCGATCTCACTCCTCTCTCACTCTCTTCTCTCTCCCTTGGTCTCATATCTCTCTCACTCTTCTCTCTCTCTCTCTCTTCTCTCTCTCTCCTCTCTTCCCTCCCTTAACGATATCCCTCTTTAAAGTCCTTGTGTCCTTCTTTCGCTTATCGCTTTCCCCATCAATTTGGCCTTCTGTCTCCCTCTGTTTATCCCCACATATATTTCTTTCCTTCTCCCCCACTCTCACTCTGTCTTTCTCTTGTCTCTGTCTCTGTTCTCATCTGTTTCTTCACTTCATTTCTTTATCTCCCCTTTCTCTTTTCTCTGTCTCTTCTCTTTCCCTTTTTCCTTTCTTTCTTTACTCTCTCTCTCTCCTCTCTCACTCTCTCCTATTATCTCTTCTCTATATATATTTACCTCTCTCCTTCTAATTGGCCTTCCTGTTATAGTCGTGTGTCTTCTTTCCGCCTTCTGTCTTCTTCCAACAATTTTGGTTCTTCTACCTCCTATCGTTTATTCCTCGTCATTTCTCCCCTCTCTCTCTCTCCTCTCTTTCTTACTATCTGTCATTCTCTCTCTCTCTCTCTCTCTCTCTCTCTCTCCTCTCTCTCTCTCTCTCTCTCTCCCTCTCTCTCTCTTCTTGGTAGGCTTCCTCTTTCTATACTGTATGCCTTCTTCTTTCTGTCATTTCCTCCAATTTGGCCTTTCTATTTCTCCCCTCTGTTTATCATCACAACCAATTTCCCTCAACACCCACTCCTCTCCTCTCTCTCTCTTCTCTCTCTCTCTTCATTCTCATCTCTCT
>CM042167.1:58006279-58054953 GCA_023376005.1 Doryteuthis pealeii | reverse complement strand
AAGAAGAGATGAGAGAATATCCGCTTTTTTAATGTACATATCAAAATAATCCTTTTACTTCAATATGATTTTTTTAAAAAGAACAAACAAAAATACAAAAAAGTTTTGAAAATTTTTACCAGTGCGAAGGGAAAGAGATGGTAAATAGAGATTTCTCTCAACAGCCAGCAGTAAAGCTGAATGACTCTCTAAATTGCTCATATAGATAGACTAATATATAATACAGGGTGTGAAATTGATAGGCAGTAAGATTCGTGAGGGATTCGTTGCTTTATGACTTAATTGCAAATTACTACTAATTAAATATCGCTGAATTTTTTTTTTTCAAACATAATTCAATCCCAAAAATAAGGAATATTTAAGTATTTAATTTTAGCCATTAACTCAACGGGAGAAAAGCCTTAGGGGAACCAAACATAGATTCGCTCAGCTTTAGTATAATAATAATAATAATAATAATATTATATATATATATATATATATATATATATATTAATATAAAGGAAAAGGTGACTTACCGGTGAATATGGTCACGATGGTTAGTAAATGCAGAATTCAGGGGGTTAAGTCAGCGATATAACAAATACAAAGTGCTCAATACTAAGTAGAGCAAATTTATTATAAAATGGGTACAAGAGAAAATCTACTCGCGTTTCACCATAAGGATCTTTAGGGTTAAATCCACTGAATTAATAGAAACACCGATTAATAGCAGTCAATTTCAAGTGTGTGTTCATTGCATTGAATTAATCGAGACACCGATTAATAGCAGTCGATTTCACGTGTGTGTTCATGCAATGAACACTCACGTGAAATCGACTGCTTTTAATCAGTGTCTCGATTAATTCAGTGGATTTACCCTGAATATCCTTATGGTGAAACTCGAGTAGGTTATCTCTTGTACCTATTTTATAATATATATATATATATATATATATATATATATATATATATATATATCATTATTATTATAAAACACTTTGGGCTACTAAGTGTCTCGTGTTTTTGCGATTATCAGGTGGGCAATAAACAAATCAGAAACATCTGTGATACGGATTAGCGGGGAAAATGTTTTGTAATTTTATAATTATGATCACTTAGTTTTTTCGTACATGGCGTCAGTCGCGACCGGCGTTTACTATCCCCGAACATGAGGGGGTGGCACGCATACTTGGGTTCATCGGAAGGGTGCGTAAGAATAAAATTAAAGGAAAAGATAAAACAATACTTGGACCTGGCAAGAGAACAACCCCTCCCCCCAAAAAAAATGGAATATAAAGCTAAAAGTCGTACCAATTGTAATTGGTGCCCTTAGAACGGTTCCCAAGCGTGTGAAAAAGGGTCTGGATGAATTCGAAATAAGTACTATCTTGACCAGCATTCCTCAACCTTTTTTGCGCCACGGACCGGTTTCATCTAAGACAATATTTTCACGGACCGACCTTCATATGCTCCGGCCTACATTTGCTCAATAATCGTTAATGACGTAATCTAATTATAAATCATCCGCAGTGGTCTTATTTCAAATGCAAACATCAACAGACAATAAACAACCTTTTGTTGATAAGTTAATAATCAACAACATCTCTGTAAACAAACATATTTATTTTAGAACGAAAATCCTTTCTAATAAGAAATAATTATAATAAAAAACTCGATTCAAGTGACAATAATGATCATTTCTATATAAAAGAATGAACAAATGAATCAAATAATAATAACGACAATTAGTGAGAGCCCTGAGCTTGTTTCTCAGCAATGAGCCGGCCCCATCTCGGCGTAATGGGTGACAGCGGCACACGAGGTGTGTTCCGTACATCCAGTGAAAAATTCAAACGTTCTGTGCGGCCCGGTACCTAATGGTGGTTGGAGACTGCTGATCTAGACCATCCAAACACCCTCCTTGTTAAGATCGGCTAGAATACTCAGAGGAGTCTTGAAGATCTGAGTAAATGTTGATGTCAATCATGCTTCATAAAAAGAGAGTCCAATTAAAAGCAGGAGGTTAACCACTGACAGAAGAAAAATCCAAAGAGGTATTTTCCAAGGGGACTCGCTATCACCACTACTATTTATTATAGCAATGATGCCACTCAATCATATATTCAGAAATCGTACAGGGGGGTATAAATTCACTAACCCTCAGGAAAAATAAACCATCTCATGTACGTGGATGACATAATAGATTTTTGCAAAATATGAAAAAGAACTAGAAACCATGGTACAAACCATCAGAATATATAGCCAAAATATAGGATTGAACTCGGAATCGTGCCATGCTAGTAATGAAAAAGGGGGAAATAACATTAATTAACGGAATACAGGACACTATAAAAATACTTAGGAATTTTAGAAGCAGACAATATCAAGCAAACAGAGATGAAAGAAAAAAAGAAAAAAGAATACGTCAGAAGAACAAGAAAGCTCTTAGAAACCAAGCTCAACAGCAGAAATCTTATTAAAGGAATAAATACCTGGGCCGTCCCCATTAAAAGATA
The DNA here is from genome assembly GCA_023376005.1 of Doryteuthis pealeii. Classification (NCBI taxonomy): domain Eukaryota; kingdom Metazoa; phylum Mollusca; class Cephalopoda; order Myopsida; family Loliginidae; genus Doryteuthis; species Doryteuthis pealeii. The sequence continues at coordinate 58,052,455 of CM042167.1, read as the reverse complement.
CACTGGGCCATTCTTAAAATGGACATAAGAAGAACTCAGGCAGATCGACCAAATGACTAGGAAATTGATGACGATGCACAAGGCTCTACACCTTAGAGATGATAATGATAGATTATATGTTTCAAGAAAAGAAGGTGTGAGGGGTCTTACCAACAAAGAGGACTGTGTAGAGGTCACAATCCAAGGAATCGAAGAATACACATAAAATAGCAAAGAACAACAGGAGATGTAATATATGGACAAACATAAAACCAACGAAAACTAGCAAACAAAGATGGGAAGAAAACGATTATATGGACTTCAAACGACAAATCGGAGCGATTGCACATAAAAAGACTTGGACATGGGTAAGAAGTGGAAGCCTCAAGAGAAAAACTGTATCACTAATAATTGCTGCACAAAATAATGCCATAAGAACAAATTATATCAAGGAAAAAATTGATAATACACAGAGAGTGGGGAGGGGAGATAGATAGATAAATAGATATCAAGAGACAGACAGATAGAATGATAGATAAAGAGAGAGAGAAAGATAAATATATATATATACATAGAGAGGGAGAGGGAGAGATGGGAGAGGGGTAGTGGAGATGAATATATATAGGCATATATCAAGAGACAGCCCGAAAGATAATAGATAAAGAGAGAGAGAGAAAGATATATATATATAATAATATTATATATTATATATATATATATAGATAGAAGAGAGAGAGAGAGAGAGAGAGAGAGGGGGAGGGAAAGGGAGGGGGGAGGAGGATAGATGAGATTAATAGATATAGATATATATCAAGAGACAGATAGATAGATAGAGATAGAGATAAGAGAGAGGAAGAGAAATATATATATATATATATATATATATATATATATATATATATATATTATATATATAGTTAATAGAAAGGAAGTGAGTATAGATAAAAAGATATGAAAACAACACATATGCTGTTAAAATATGATATAAAAATATTTTCACTTTAACAGCATATTGTGTTGTTTTCATATCCTTTTATCTATACTTATATATATATATATATATATATATATATATATATATATATATATATATATATATAGGGAGAGAGAGAGGGGGCATATCACTACTCTCAGAATAATAATTTAGCGTTTCCCTATTGTCAGTCTTAACCGTGGTGACCTGCTACTAACGTTGCTGATGAAACGTCCTCCAGGCTCAAATCAGTTGGAGATTCTGCGTTCCACACCTGTCACAGATTAATCTGTTGCATTTGGTCAAACCCAGATTGCCAACAGGGACAAGATCGTCAAGTTTGATACCCATAACCTTCAGAAATAAAACCATCCTCCAGGTGCCTACCTCACTCTTGACACGAACAGGTTTCACACTGTCCGACTTTGCTCTAACCTGAACACCGTTCTTCGTTGATCCCCAACGGCATGATGGTAACAAGAGAGAGAGAGTTCAACTAATTCAACGAATACTAAGAAAGAAGGAACCTGTCAGATTGTCCAGTTATGATTAATACCTTCGGCCTAGAAGTCATTAAAATTTAAAAATCCGTTGCGTGTTGAATATCCCTTTAACAACGATATCTATCTATCTATATCTCTCTCTCTTCTCTCTCTCTCTATATATATATATTATATATATATATATATAATATAATAATATATATATATATATATATATATATGTGTAAATAAATGGAAGTTAATCCGACAGAATGAATTTAACATTTTGAAAAAACAATTAGTAATTATAATCTACTGACAGAATCTGTTTCGACCTCTTAGTAGAAGGGTCATCATCAACGAGCAAAACATATTGTGCTGTGGACGTGTAAATAACTTTTAATAGCTGGATTATATTTTGAACATTTTCGATAATCTCTTACACTTTTTTATATATTTACACCAAACTCTTTTTGAGTTTATCTTTGAATTAAAAATGCTTCTGATTTTTAAAAATAAAATTTATTTTATTTTTGATACAGAATGCGCATTTTAAAAATTCAAGCATTCCAGCGTGTGTTTGTACCCCCTATTTCTTCCAACTGTTTTTTTTATCCCTTCTTTCCTTCAGATGTTTTGCTCGTTGATGATGACCCTTCTACTAAGCGGTCGAAACAGATTCTGTCAGCAGATTATAATTACTAATTGTTTTTTCAAAATGTTATATTCATATATATATATATATATATATATATATAATATGTGTGTGGTGTGTGTGTGTGTGTGTGTGTGTGTGTGTGTGTGTGTATGTGTGTGAAATAAAAGGAAATTAATCCGACACTGTGAATTTGATATATTGAAAAAACAAATGATGTTTACAAATGCTTGGGATCATCAGGAGAGAAAGTGCACCGTTTCGGGGCCTTCCTCTCAACGGTTTTAACTGCACATCGCCCCCCCCCTCAATGATGTGAGGTCCCTCGGAAATATCTGTATCGCCGTATGTAATAGATCGGTCTTCAACAAAAAAGTAAAACGGGATGAAATGACCGTTAGAAGAAGAATGCGCAAACAGAACGCTGTTAGTCAAAGTTGGAATTTTTCAGAAAATGCGTTGTCTGTATCAAAAATAAAATGAATTTTATTTAAAAATAAAATGAATCCCAAGCATTTGTAAACATCATTTGTTTTTTCAATATATATATATATATATATATATATATATATATATATATATATATTAGTTATCCACAGACACGTGTTTCGATCGAAGTTTACTTCCCATCAGTGCGAATCAACATTTTAACAGCTACCTCTAGCCGGGATAGAAACCCAACAGTATTTTCGTCAGCCAAGTTCCTTATCCAAGCGGCTATCAGCGGCTGTCTCTCTGGGGTGAACATCTAATTGATACATACTTTACTTTGGTATGTTTTTACGATCACCAGACAACTCAAATCTGTAAACAGCGACAGACGGGTAACAATTTATGTCAAACGGTGAAATTTCAATTAATGGCCACCCACAGTGCTCAACCATAGGAGTGGGACGCATATATATCAGGTACGATACCTTAACTCATATATATATATATATATATATATATATATATATATATATATATATATATAGTTAATTCTATGTTAGTATTGGAGAAATGATAATAAAGTGCTCAATTACTTCTGTGAGAGCTGTATTTATTTATGTATAGTTTACTATACATTTAAAAGTCTGTTTTACCAATGGTTTCGGAACATCATCTTTTAAATGTATTGTAAACTATAAATAAGTAAATAATATAATATATATATTAATATATATTATATATATAAGTGGCTAACAACATCATTTACAAAGCCACAATCAAGGACAATGTAAATAACAACGAGGAAAAAACATACATTGGTGCCACTGAATCAATTGGAAAAGTAGGTGGTATAACCACAATTTAAGTTTTCAACAACAAAAGATATGAAACAGTACCACCTTATCAAAATATATATGGCAGATCAAGGAAAAAACGGGCAGAACACCTACAGTAAAAATGGGAATAATAAAAAAAGCCCAGGCATACAAAGGCGGACAACGTTGCGATCTTTGCTTAGAAGAAAAGTTGTGCATATTACAAAATGCAAGCAATAACTTGTTAAATAAGAGAAGTGAACTCGTTTCGAAATATAGGCATTTAAACAAATTTTTACTGTGTCACTTACCACCTGACCCTAATTGATCCCTGAATTTTCGCTCTTCTTTTATTTATTTATTTAAAAAAAAAATCATCTGAACACCGCGTGCATTAACACCAATGCAAGTTTGTTTGATTATAATGTTTTTTTAAATACAAATTTAACGTCATGACATTACATCACGTGAATACAATCCACGTCACATAAACGTTAAACAAGCCACAGTTTAAAAAAACAATTTTTAGCTTTGCATTTCCCATCGCGTGAAAAACGCTGCATATAAACGCTAAACAATTTGATTTTTACCATTTCACGACTGGTTTTTGACATCTCAACCACTTCTCATCTGATGATTGGACTACCAAGAAACTTTAAGTTATGAGTGTGAAATCATAATATCAACATTAATTATATATATATATATATATATATATATATATATATATATATATTGGTAGATAATATGGGTGCTATATTTCTAAGCAGATATTGGTCAATATCATTGATAGAGCATTTAGATTTGAGTTAAGGTAGCGTGGACATGGAGTCAACACCTGGTTACTGACAGTTTCTCGCCAATGCGATCTTCAGAAACCAGGTGCTGATTCCATGTCCACACTACCTTAACTCATATATATATATATAATATATATATATATATATATATAATATATATATATATATTATTTGAGTTAAGGTATATTCATATATATTGATTAAGGTATATTCATATATATTTTGAGTTAAGGTTGCGTGAACATGGAGCCCACACCTGGTTTCTGATAGTTTTCTCGCCTATGCGATTTTCAGATTTCATAGGTCTGAAGATGGTCTGAAGATTGTATAGGCGAGAATAAAACTCATCATTTTATTGTATGAAGAATATATATATATATATATAATATATATATAATATATAAGTAAAAAAAAATAAAAGTCGTCGGGTGGCCTAAAGTCGGTATCAGCCAATCAGCGATTCCCTTTTCACTAGCGCTAGACCAAGGAGATTGTTTTTGCGTCTGAGACGGATCGCCACACCTACTATTAGCTCCTTACTTTACCACACAGAACCCTGTGTTACTCATACGCTGGGTTGGCAAGGGCCGGTATAGAACTCGGAACCTTGTGGTTTCTACTCGAATACTCTAACGACTGAGCTAACCCAGCCCTATTTAACTGTAAACGAGGAGTCAACGGTGCCTGGTTACTTACAGTTTCTCACCTATTGCAGGGACGAGAAATTGTCAGGTTCTAGGCACTGTTGATTCCATATACACGTTCATTTCTTGTGTAAACAACACGCCATTTCACCGTTTGAATGAGATGTATGAGACATGCTGAACACTAATGCAGAAGCAAGAACGAACTCGTAAGTGGCGTTTCCCCATGGAAACTAACAGATGAACACGTCAGTGTGGACCGTCCAGCAAAGACCTAAACCGAACAGCTCTGCGTGGATACAGGATTCTGCGCGGATGACCTGCCTAGGGCATGGAATTATAGGGACAGTTGGCGAGATATTATGATGGATGTCCATGCTACTACGACATGATATATATATATATATATATATATATATTATATATATAATATATATATAATATATATATGTATATATATATATATTTATTTATTTATTTATTTATATTACAAAGTCGCTCCTACCATTGGTTTCTGAATAGCACTTTTTTTGGTGTTATTCGTCTTCAGAGGCGTTTGACTTTTGAAAAAAAATTTGGACAGTTTTAAACTCCCGGCACGTATCCACGCGATCCGTTAATAGCTCCTGCATTTCGCTTTCATCATTCAACGGCATCACTATTTGTTGTCATTGTTCTTATTGTGATTTTAAATTTTTTTCCGTTTTTTATATTTATTTTAGTTCATGTGTATTTATTATATATGAATTCTTAATTATGGCGGTCTGATGTTTTGGTTAGTCCAATTCCATATTAAGAATTTTTTCCTGTGTGGGCATGCTCGAAAAATTTCTGTTTTGTTGTTTAGGAAATTTTCTTCGGAGTTTATTTCCTTGAAGAATACGGAATTTTTCTGTTGTGCATAATGAGCATTTTTTTTAACCATTTATATATGGTTTCGATTGGTCTAGTATTTTTCCATTCTAATTTAAAATTATATATATATATATATATATATATATATATATATATATATATATATATATATATATATATCCAAAAAGTCCAGAGAAGAAATCTGCCTTACGACATAGGTGTTTTTTTAAAACAACCTGTCACAGTTTGAGAGCTCAATGTGTGCTCTTATTGTTAGAGTCACAGAGCAAATTTATAAGTAAAGAAATAACAAAAGACTTAGAGATTTTGCATTATAGTCTATTTCAGGGAGCTGAGACACTTAGACAGGGAGTTTAGACACTTTGTCTAAGCTCCCTGAAATAGACTATAACGCAAAATCTCTAAGTCTTTTGTTATTTCTTTACTTATATATATATATATATATATATATATATATATATATATAGTCATCCACTGACACGTGTTTCGATTTATCAAGTCTCTTCAGTGTGGCTAGACATTCCGTGAGTTACTTACAACTGGAATAGAACATCGATTCAGCAGCAGTTGGACAGCTTAACTGCTCGGCTATCCTCACCCACATAATGCGAAGGAGATTTCAACTGTTTTAATACACACATCTGTTTGTATGTAAATATCCGACACACAGTGCTCCATCCCTTTTTATAGGAGAGCGTTACGTTTACGCTTTAGTTATCAGTCATCAGCGAAATCTCCTCCAAAATGCTTAACACCAGGGGTGTGTGGAGTATATATAGTCATCTACAGACACGTGCTTCGACTTATCAAATCTCTTCAGTATGGCTAGACATTCTGTGAGCTAACTACAGCCGGGATAGAACTCCGGTCGATTCTCCATCCCTTTTTATAGGAATCCACAGACACGGTGATTCGACGTATAATGTCTCTTCAGTGTGGTTAGACATTTTGCAGGTTACCTCCGGCATAGAAACCCGATCGATTCATCATAAGTCAGGCTGCTTAACCACTCAGCCATCGTCACCTACGAACTGGAAGGGGGAGGGGTAACCGATAAACACACACATTTTTATATATGTAGAGGCCACCAGAGAAAGCTACATCCCTTTTATTGGAGATCGTTGCCTTTTTAAGCTTAGTTGGCGGTCGTTAGAGAAATCCCCTCCAAAGTGCTCAACCCACTAGGGGATCTGAGCATTAAATGTCCAAAATCAAGAAAATCCTTGAAAAGGCATAACAATAAATTTGACCAACGAAATTAGCAGAAAGTAATCCTGGGCGGGTTAACGTGTCGTTAAAATCAATCAACCAATCTAAGTAGGCCACACTATCTATTCGTTTTTTGTTTTCTTTTTATAATGGACCTGTTTATATATTTTTTGTTTGTCTTCTGATTTTCTCCCGCCAAAACTTTTTTTTCTTTTTTTTCCTTCTTTGGAAGTCAGTATTAAATCGTCTGATGTCTTATCTCGTAATAAACATTTATTTGTCTGTGCGTCAATTTTTTTCTTTTTTTTTCTTTTTTTTTTCGTTTATTTTTTCTTTCAATCCTTTTGATTTATCCTGTTCACGTTTATCTATCTATAAATCTTCCCCCCCCGCTTTTTTCATTAATCTCAATGGTTGATCCTGGATTTAGATATGACCGGTTGGGGTTGACTGTCTAAATAGAAAAAATTGAATTATGATTATTTCCTGAGAATCCCTTTGATCAAACTTTTTTTTTCATTCATTTTTTTTTTCATTCATTTTTTTTTTCATTCATTTTTTTTCATTTTTTTTTCGCATTTCGAATTCCTGTCCTTTTACCCTCCCACCCTCCTCCTTTGGTTTTTACTCCTTGATTTTTCATTCTTTCATTTTCATTCATTCATTTTTTATTTATTTCTCATTTTCATTCAAAAATTATCATTTTTACGTAACGTCTTTTCTTTCTTTCTTTCTTTCTTTTGAGTCTTTTTGTGTACAGTATTTTACCATCAACTTTTCATTTATCACTGTCTGTGGGGCTTAGTAAAGGTTGACTCTATCACCTGTAGACAGTGGGGCTAAAGGAAACAGACAAAAAAGACAGAAAGAAAAAGGGAGAAATAAATAAAGAAAGAAAGAAAGAAAGAAAGAAAGAAAAGCAAGTGGATATAAGCAGTCCTATTGGGCACCAAACTTGGTGTAATGCTTAGCAAGATAGATTTGCAAAACCATTGTTAGTGAGTTCGATCCTCATTGCGCGCTCCATACTTCTGGCCTTGTGCTCACATCTAAGCTTAGCTTAGTAAATAATTATAAGCAGTCCGATTTGGGGAGTTTGAAAAGATTCTGTTTGTCAGTCAAGCCTGGAAGAGTTGACGTTTCTCTCTCAATTGGCAACTAGTTATTTTGGGGGTTTTGGGATTTTACGGTATGTCAACCCTTGTTGGGTCATTTTATACTGAAGACATGTTTTTATTTACTGTTAATGGGTATTATTTTTTAACTTATTTTTTAAACACGTTTTTTTTTTACAAACGCATTTTCTTCTAACCCCTAGATTGGAGCCTAACAGGTATTACCACTCCAAGTCAATGTGGTCCTGGGAGCAATGGGGATGAAAGGGTACTCCACTCCCCCCACTCTGAGCTCAAAACTGGAACCTCACTATCAGATGTAGTTTAATATCATACCCAGGACACTAAGACCCTCGGCCAACACCTCTAGGACATATATGATAAAAAGTTTGAGGGTTTGCCATGAGGGCAATAGATTTGGGATTATCATGTAGGTGCTAGGGATTAACGTGATCAGAAAGGACATCTCCGACCGCCTGTCTAACCTGAGTAACCCGAGTAATAATTCATCACCAAAGAATTGCTATAAGCAACTCTCTAAGAGTGATATTCCTTTCCTTAATATAACAGCTAACATGACCACAAGTAAGTCTTTAGAGCGCGCCACACATTTCACTGTTTCTTATGCTACTGTCTTAGGTGCAACTTTAACCATCAACCAGACAGAACATTTCGTTGAATGTTACATAATTCATGGATAGCCTATGAATCATGTAAGTAGTGTAGTATAAAGTTTCTCTCAAAATGTCGCTTTTCACCGCGCGGTTTCAAGCGAACCTTTGGAGGATGGGGTTATTTTAATAAAGGCTATAAGAAAAACAAGTCTTGCTTAATTAATTAAAACAAAAAATGCATAGACTGCCCAGTCCGAAAAAAAGAAATCAATCCAGAGAAAACAGTCCAAAGAAGATGACGATTGACGGAGAGGGGAAAGGGGGGCTTACTGGGGTTACTCTATCTCTGTGTATCTCTCTCTCCCCCTCTCCATCTTTTTTTCTCGCTATCTCTGCCTCTGCCTCTGTCTCTGTCTCTCTTTGCTTGCCTCTCTTTCTTTCGCTATCTCTATCTCTATCTCTATCTATCTCTCTATCTATATCTATATCTATATCTCTCTATATATATCTATATCTATATCTATCTATCTCTATCTATCTCTATATCTATCTCTATCTATCTCTCTATCTATCTCTCTATCTATATCTATCTCTATATCTATCTCTATCTATCTATCTATCTATATCTATCTTATATCTATCTCTATCTCTATCTATCTATCTATATCTATATCTATATCTATATCTATCTCTATCTCTATCTATCTCTATCAGCAGTAGTAGTGGTGCTAGCCACTATTTAAGTACACATATATCATTTTGTGTGAGACTTATGTGAAGCACACTCCTCATAATAATCACGTGATTGACCACTCGATATAACTGGTCATTTACGATGTAACAGAACCGAATAAAGAACCCTTCGTCATCCTCTTTTATACTCTGTCTCTGTCTCTCTCTCTTCTTCTCTCTCTCTCTCTCTCTCTCTCTCTCTCTCTCTCTCTCTCTCTCTCTCTCTCTCTTCTCTCCCATAAGCAAGGGAAAAGAATTACTAACATAGTTTCAATATATATCGCCGAAATAACTGCTATTAATTTAGCACCTGACATAATAACCACAAATTCATAATTTTCACAAACTCTTTACCTGCATTAACTTACTTAATTAATGTACTTACTGCATAAAAAAATAAATACATCAATGGCCCAGTACTCAAAAAATAAAGAAATAATCTTTTGTTGGATCCCAAGCCACTTTGGTCTACCTGGAAATGACAGGGGATATTTGGAAGCAAAGCGAGCTAGGAAAGACACAATAATCAAAACAAAAAATACCATATACTGATTATAAAACAATTGTGAAAAAAGTATAATCCCAAATAAAAGTCAACCTTTAGCCAATAGAATGTTATGGTACATAAGGATCATCAAATCTCAACCAAAAGACAAGACCAAGTTTTAATTAGGAAAATCGACTGGAGTTTCTTATTCCAGCGAACCACAAAGTGAAAAATAAAAACTAGACCCCCCCCCCAAAAAAAAACAACAACAACAATAGACCATCGGAACATTTGATAAATATGAAGCTGACAGGAATATCAATTGGATTTGGTACCCTAGGGATGGTCTTCCAAAACCTGGAAAAGAAACTGTTGGAAATCTTTGACATATAAATTATGCTGTAGCCCACCTGTTAAACTTATAAATTCTGTGTGAGTGTGGGGATTAAAGCCAGCCAATACGCAATTAGTTAACTATTTAATCACAGATCTTGAAAGCCGTTCATTTACATGTATTTGACTAGGACAAACAGATCAGCAACCAAGGATTCTTCACCAAGGAACAACCAAGGACTCTGCTTATCACAAAGATTCTTCACTGAGGCCCAACCAAAGGATTCTGCCTAATACCCAGAAACAACCAAAGGATTCTACCTAACACTATGGAAAACAATGGATCTGCACCGTAAAGTGCTCTCACCTGCAACCTAAAATAGCCACAAAAATCGTAACAGGAACTGAGGTGATCAGGGGAAGAACTGTGACCAACCAGAACACAACGCTGCTAATATTCTTGGAAACTTAAAATAATCCTTTATATCGGACTAGAAGTGGCTACCCGGCGTCGTATGGGTAGAAGGGGATTTTTTTAAGTTAGTTCTGTAGATCCATTATTACTGAATCGTAAGTTGAATCCTCATGAGATGCCCCATCTAAATCCACATGTAAAAAAAAATATAGACCTTGCATTGATCCATCTACTCTGAAAAGAAATGTTAATGTCTACTATCTAGGATATTAAATGAAAAATTATCCATGCTGTTATCATTTAAACTTTATTTTTTTAATTATCTTCACGAATATAAATCAAATCTTTATTATTTCAGCTCAAAAACCAAGCCCTGGTTATATTTAATGGGTATATATATTTACTTTGTAGTCAATTGTTTTATTTTAGAAGTTTCCTCCGGACATACATATACACACAACTGCCCTTTATATATGTATAGATAGAAGATAGATTACTCCAGCTGTGCTACTCATGTGGTGTATCGAACCAGGAACCTTGCACTTCTTAGTCGGATGCTCTACCAACTGAGCTAAACCGGTTCATAAATTTCATAAAGTTTAATTTCTTTAGAATTATCTAACTTTTTTGAGGGGGATGGTATTTGGGAAGGGGGGATATATTGGCTATGAATATTCATGAGTTATTATTCTTTATCTTCAATTTTCAGTTGTCAATTATGTCTAATTAAATCTGTCTTTTTTTTATATTAAGCAACCAAATTTTGTTCTTTTTTTTAGAATTATCTTAATCCTGCGTTTCTTAACGTGTATGTGTGTGTATAGCCGTTAAGAAATGGTAGTGTCGTTTTTAAAATAAATTGCCGCGTGATGATTGGTCCGTGTTGTTCGGTCCACTTGGAGGTTGGGTTTTGTCATGTTTATTAGCATGAAAATTGTGGTCGTCATTTGAGTCGTTAACAATATGAACGGTGTGATGGAATTTATTTAGCTTTGGCGTCGGACTGGTGCGTCTTATCTTCTCAGTCGGATAAACACGGCCAAGATGAAAGATAGTTTTCTTCGTCTGAAGCTGAGACTTTTGGAAAAGGTTGAGATCCAAAGGAGGTTAAATGAGATAACGCGGGAGTGGTCCAATGAAAGAGAATATGGAGGAATAAAAGGAGATTGGAAAAGAGGGATGTAGAGGGTAGAGAGATGGAGAGAGAGAGAGAGAGAGGGGGGGAAAAGTCAAAAAAGACGAGACGAGATAACGAGGAGTGGTTAATGAATGAAAATATGGAGGAATAAAAGAAGATTGGAAAGAGAGAGAGGGGGAAGAGGTAGAAATATAGAGAGATGGTGAAGAGAGAGAGAGAGAGAGAAAGAGAGAAAGAGATGAAGAGAGAAAAATGAGGAAGATGAAGAGATAACGGGGAGTGGTTCAGTGAAAGAAAATATGGAGGAATGAAAGGAGATTTGAAGAGAGAGAGAGAGAGGGGGAGAGTGAAAGAGAGACAAAGTGAAGAGAGAGAGATAGATAAAGGGAGAAAGTCAGAAAGAGGAAGTCGTGATACGAGGAGTGGTTCAATGAATGAAAAAATGTAGGAATAAAAGGAGATTGGAAAGAGAGAGGGGGAGAAAGAGGAAGAAAGACAGAGAGAGGGGAAATAGAGAGAGAGAGAGAGAGAAGAGAGAGAGAAGAAGAGAGAGAGAGAGAGAGAGAGAAAGAGATGAAGAGAGAAAAGTGAGGAAGATGAAGAGATAACGGTGAGTGGTTCAATGAATGAAAATATGGAGGAATAAAAGAAGACTGGAAAAGAGAGAGGGGGGAGAAAAAGGAAGAAAGAGAGAGAAAGTCAGAAAGACGAAGACGTAATAACGGGGAGTGGTTCAATGAATGAAAAAATGGATGAAGAAAAGACTTGGAAAAGAGTGAGAGAGAGGGGAGACAGAGAGAGACAGAGAGAGAGAGAAGTGAGGAAGACGAAGATGAGATAACGGGGAGTCGATCAATGAAAGAAAATATGGAGGAATAAAAGACTGGAGAGAGGGAGAGAGAGAGAGAAAGAGAGGCAGAGTGAGAGAAAGAGAAAGAGAGAGAGAGTATGTGTGTGTGTCTGTGTGTGAGAGAGAGAGAGATATTAAGAGAGAAAGTATGAAAACGAAGAGATAACGGGGCGTGCTTCAATGAAAGAAAATATGAAGAAATAAAAGCAGAATGGAAACAGAGAGACAGACAGACAGACAAACAGACAGGCAGACTGAGACAGTCAGAGAGAGACAGAGAAATAGGAAGGAGAGAAAGCGCGAGACGAATAAGGAAAGAGAGAAAGATGATGAGAGAGAGAGGGGGGGTGAGGAGTGAAAGAGAGACAGAGAGATAGCGAAAAACTATATGGAGTGACAAAAATTGTTGATTTATATACGTTAGTACAATAAGACAGAAAGAAAAACAGAAAGAACAACAGAATGAAAGAAAGGAAGAAAGAAAGAAAATTAGAAAAGAGTTAAAGGAAATATGATCAAAGCAAGAAATAAAGATAGCAAAAAGAAAAGCAAAAATCGATTAAAATTTTGATGAAAGGAAGGAAATAAAAGAAAAGAAAGAAAATGAAATGAAAGATATAAAAAAAGAAAAATAGAAAAAGAACAAAGAAGAAAAAGAAATAAAGAAAAAGGAAATAATAAAGATCGATTAAAATGTAAATGAAAAGAAAGAAAGAAAGAAAGAAAAAAGAATGAAAGAAAGAATTAAAGAAAGAATGAAAGGGAAATTGAAGAAAGAAAAAAATAAATATTATCGAAGAACTACTTGGTTGTTTGGCTGGCTGGTTGAAATTTTCATATGAACCACCCAATATAAGTCTAGGTAAAATAAAGAAAATAGGTAGATGTTCTAGACAAAACAAGACATTAGGTTTATAAGTGGACTAGTGGATAAAGGAGTTAGGTTAAGACAGTTCTACGTGACAGTTATCTCTAGACTGCCGGTTCAATCCTGATCAAGGGCAAGAGTAACATAGAATAATACTTAACACAGCTTAACACCAGCACCCCAGCTATGGTTAGCGGAATGAGAACAGGATACCCTCGTGGATTGAATAAAGGGTTGGGTTCAAAATTCCATGATTGCGACAAGAAGGTTTCCAAGTCCGAGAAGGTTCGACAAGAAACACCTGAGGAAGACCGGAGGGCACATCGGCCGAAACGTTGTTCAAATAACAATGAAGATGACGACAATAGTCTGAATAATACAAATAATACTAACCATAGGGGGTTATTCAATGCCAAAACCATCCTTATAGCGGTAAAATTAATGGTACTACTTTACCAATAGGGATGAAGGGGGTTCATGCCTTTCACGAGGCTATTAATTCTGAATGCAAAATACCAAAGATAATCAAAATGATTTTTAAACATCAAGTGATACTTCTAAAATCGACAAAATAATTGCTTGTTTGATTGGTTGGTTGGATTTTACGCCATGTCAACCCTTATTGAGTTATTTTATGCCGTAGACGTTCTGTTTTATTCATTCTTGATGGATACTCTTTTTGTTTTAAACTCAATTTTCACACACATTTTTTTGTTTTATTTAAAACATAGTAGGGCCCCTACCACTCCGAGTCAGAGTGGAACTAGGAGTAATGGTGATTAAGGTGTACTCCACATTCCCTAGAGCTCCAGAATTGGATTCTCAATATCAGATTGAGTTTAACATCATACCCAAGACATTAAGACCCTCGGTCAACGCCATCAAGCAAATATATGATAAAAAGGTTTGAGGCTTGCCATGAGGGCAATAGGGTTGGGACAATCATATAGGTGATTGGGATTGACGGGACCAGCCGATTGATCGGAGAGGTTCCTCTCCAACCGCCCTTCTAGACTAAATAGGGAGAATAGTGGTGTGTTTCATGTTGTGGACTGCAAAGCCTCTGCGGTTCCATGACGGGTCACCGGCCGTGGTCAAAAGGTGGTCTTATTGGGAGGTCTTACTACTCTGCAGAGGTGTATTCTAAAACCCCAGACGACAGAGATGGGGCTGCTGTGCCAAACAGCAAAACATCTGCATTAATCAAACCTGCTAATTCCGGATGGCGTTTGGGAGAACTACCTGCGGTGCTGACCCATCGGGACGAGTGCTGATGGAGAGAGTGGGGAGCTAGTTATGGAAATCCGTGCTCTCAGTGTGGTATGATGATGATGATGATGATGATGGTGGTGGTGGTGGTGGTGATGATGATGATGATATTCTGGATATTTAATTTTTGTGTGTAAATGAAAGACATTCATATGATATAGAGATAAATAGAGTAAGAAAGATAGTGAGTGAGTGAGTGAGTGAGTGAGAGACAGAGACAGACACAGGGAGAGACAGAGATAGAGACAGAGATATGGAGGGAGAGGGAGAGAGAGGTGAAGAGAGAGAGAGAGAGAGAAGAGAAGAGAGAGAGAGAGAATTATGGAAATCGGTGCTGTTAGCGTGGTCTGATGATAATGATTATTATGATGATGATTGATGATATTTGATTTTTGAGTGTAAATGAAAGACAGTTCATAATTCACTCACAAGAGAGACAGACAGAGATAGAAACTGCAGACAGACAGACAGTGAGGGGTACAGTAGAGAGAGAGAGAGAGAGAGAGAGAGAGAGAGAGAGAGAGAGAGAGAGGAGAGAGAAAGTGAGAGAGAGAGAATATAGAGAATGTAAATCCGTGCTGTCAGTGTGATATAATGTATGATATTTGATTTCTGTGGTAAATGAAAGACAGTTCATAATGTACTCACATGAGAGAGAGAGAGAGAGAGAGAGAGAGAGAGAGAGAGAGAGAGAGAGAGGGGAGAGAGAGAGAGAGAAGGATCCGTGCTCTCAGTATATTCTTCTTCTTCTTCTTCTTCTTCTTCTTCTTCTGATGATGATGATGATGATGATATTTGATTTCTATGGGTAAATGAATCACAATTCATAATTACACTGACAATTCGTCTGCTTGAATCTCTCTCACACACACATTATATATATATATATATATATATATAATATATTATATATATATATATGCGTATGTCTCAGTGTGTGTGTGTGTGTGTGTGTGTGTTTTGTCTCGTTCGTGTGTGTGTTTGTGTTATGTTTGGTCAAGCATATTTCCAATGAGAAGTGTCCGCACGCCTATTTGTTTAAGTAGTTTTACGCGTCTTTCCTCTCCTTTGAACATATTTTTCCTCTCGCCAAATATTTCACAAACGTGTGCCATTAGCATATAACAAAAGCTATCATCTCGACCGGACCACAATGGATTGACGCTGGATCACGGCCTCGTCGCATCTTCAAAGGACTCGAACGGGCGGTCGGACGCCGTCAGAATAAGCCATGCAAAAGGAAACACCAAGTGAACGGCAATATTTGGCGGGAAAATATTCACTGTTTTGCGAAGCGGTCGCCATTTTTTTTTTTGCAGCTGTCTTCTTTGTTTAATAATATTGCTCGCCATCTTTTTTTTCTTTTCCATTTTTTTTGTTCCTTTCACGTTCAGGTACATGTCTGCCGGGGAGAAGAAGAAAAAAAAAGAAGAAGTCAGTGTTCGATGAATGAATATGTTTACAGAATCCATATTTATACAGATCTTTTTTTTATAAATCTTTTATTATTTTATTTTTTAGCTATGTTCATTTTTGTATTTTTTTTAGTTTGGCTACTTTTAAAATGTCTACTTCCCGTCGTCCATATTAGTATCAACCATCTGTTCACTGCATCTTTCATTTATTTGCTTTATTCTTTTTTCTTTTTTTTTTCTTTTTGTTATCATTATTTATATCAATGAGATTTCTTTATTGCTATCATTCTCTCAGAAAAGTCTCGACTTCGTTAACCCTCTCCGACTTTTTTTTCTTTTTTTATAACCACTCTTCAGATTTGACTAACTACTGATAAAGAATGTCTTACTTTTTAAAAACTTTCAGTGACTTTCTTTCAGACTTTCTTTCTTTCTTTCTTTCCTTTGGTCTTTCTCTCTCTGTGATATATGCATTCCTTCTTTCTTTCTTTCCTTTCATCTCCTCTTTTCTGTAATGTGTGGCTTTATTACATTCTTTCTTTCTTTCTTTCTTTCCTTTTGTTTTTTTCACTATAATACATGCCTTTCGTTCTTTCTTTCTTTCTTTCTTTTATTCTTTCATACATTCGTTTTATCTTTCTTTTTCTGTAATTTCTTTCTTTCTTTCTTTCTTTCTTTCTTTATTTCTTCCCTTTGTCTTTCTTTTTCTGTAATGTATGCCTTTCTTTTCATTCATTCATTCTTTCTTTTTTTCCTTTTGTTTGTTTTTCTCTATAATATATGCCTTTCTTTCTTTCTTTCTTTCTTTCTTTCTTTTCTTTCTTTCATACATTCGTTTCGTCTTTATTTTTCTGTAATTCTTCTTTCTTTCTTTCTTTCTTCTTTCTTCTTTCATACATTCGTTTTTTTCTTTTTCTGTAATTTCTTTCTTTCTTTCTTTCTTTCTTTCTTTCTTTCTTTCCCTTTGTCTTTCTTTTTTCTGTAATGTATGCCTTTCTTTCATTCATTCATTCATTCTTTCTTTCTTCCTTTTGTTTTTTCTCTATAATATATGCCTTTCGTTTCTTTCTTTCTTCTCTCTCTTTCTTTCTTCTTTCTTTATACATTTGTTTTGTCTTTCTTTTTCTGTAATTCTTTCTTTCTTTCTTTCTTTCTTTCTTTCTTTCCCTTTGTCTTTCTTTTTCTGTAATGTATGCTTTCTTTCATTCATTCTTTTTCTTTCTTTCCTTTTGTTTTTTCTCTATAATATATGCCTTTGTTCTTTCTTCTTTCTTCTTTCTTTCTTTTTTCATACATTTGTTTTGTCTTTCTTTTTCTGTTAATTTCTTTCTTTCTTTCTTTTCTTTCTTACTTTCCCTTGTCTTTCTTTTTCTGTATGTATGCCTTTCTTTCATTCTTCATTCTTTCTTTTTTTCCTTTGTTTTTTTCTCTATATATATTGCCTTTCGTTCTGTCTTTCTTTATTCTTCTTCGTTCTTTCTTTTCGTATTTCTTTCTTTCTTTCTTTTCTTTCTTTCTTTCTTTCTTTCCCTTTGTCTTTCTTTTCTGTAATGTATGCCTTTCTTTCATTCATTCTTTCTTTCTTTTCATTCCACCTCATTAGCTAACCCTTACCACCACCTCACACACCTTACACAACACATTCAAATATCAACCCTCATATTTATCCAGTAATAGAAACATAAATAAATGACCAAAATGTCAAAAACAGTACGAAACGTCAAACAACGAACCAATTATATTTCCCGTTCTTTTTTTTCTCTCATGCATGGCTGTCTGAAGAAACCTGTGATTCTCAGAAAATGAGTATCTTAGTCAAAATAAATAATCACCGCATGACCGATAATATTATATATATTATATATATATAATATATATATATATATTATATATATACCCAAGCGTGTTGGTAGATCCTTGCGGAGAGAAAAAACCCGGCAGAGAGTTGATTGTAAAAATATACTACCAAACATCAACCAGGAAGAAAAAAATTTTTGAAAAAAAGAAAAGACCAAGATATTCGTACCAACAAAAATAATCTATTGGTATAGTATTTGGCCAAAAGAAAAAAACAATTTATATGTATATATATGTAATAAGATATATATATTTCATATAACCGCTAGGAGAAGCTAATTTGTAAAAAGTGCTCGATACCTAAGTAGAGCCAAGTAATAAGGATAATCTACTGAGTCAGACGAACCTACTATTAGTTTCGCATAAAGCTCTTCAGGGCTAATATATATATATATATATATATATATATATCATCATCATCATCATCATGTCGCGTAATTTGCACGGATATCCATGACGGTCTCTCGCCAACCCTCCCTATCACTCATCGATTCTGGGAGCTCCTCCGCGCAGCATCCAATATCTTTACATAGTTGGTCAATGTAGGTCCTGGCTGGGCGGCCTACGTTAGCATGTCCATGTGTTGGCCTCCACAGTAGAACGTCGCTTACGAGCTCATCCCTGCTTTACCAGCAGTGCCCCGCATGCCTAGCCCTCCTTACTCGTATGGTTTGTGATATGGGAGGCAGGTGGTCATACAGCTGCTTCTTGGTTGGGTGCTGTTTCCACGACTTATTCAGGACTGCTCGCAGCATTCTTGTGCAGCTCCCATCTAGCTTATTCTCAAGGCGTTTCGTTAGTGTCCAGGTGGTACAGCCATACAGCAGTACCGATATGACCACAGCCTGGAAGAATATATATATATATATATATATATATATATATGTGTGTGTGTGTGTGTGCGTGTGTGTGTGTGTGTGTAAGAATGAAAAGCGAATAGTATACGACAATATGAGGAAAAAATGAGTAAAGAAAAGAAAAAGATATTCCGTACACAGAGAGTTTTTTACGACCTTCATCAGAGTGAATTTTTTTTTTTTAAATAAAAAAATTCACTCTGATGAAGGTCGTAAAAAATCTCTCTGTGTACGGAATGATTTTACATTTTTCCTATTATTATTATTATCATTATTTCAACTTCATCTGATTATTTTAATAATAATAATAGCGTAATCTGTATACATTTTGATAAAGGGACCGAAACACATGTGTAAGTGATATCGATTAAATTCATTTTTATCCATCTACATATCTTTTCTTTACTCCTGTTTTCCTTATATATATATATATATATATATATATATATATATATATATATATATATATTAATAATAATATAATATAATAATAATATATTATATAATATGTCATATAATATATGGCGAATGAATGTGACAGTATTAGCATATGAACGTGTTTAATTCTAAAAAGCAGAGTAGGTGGAAATCAGAGATTAAATATTACGGTGTTGATATTCTTTAACAGCAGTTCATGATATTATACAATCTTCAGACGGTGTAAAATATTAAATTATCAAATAATTCAAACGGTGGCTTGTTCAGTATTTATATAAGGGGCTCACGCAATGGAATACTATAATGTGATAATTATATTTAAAAACATAAACCTGCTTAGATTTTAATGCACGCGGCGTCCAGATGAAGAAAAAAATCGTTATCTTAATAGAAGGCAAAAAATATGGCATTAATTAGGGTCGGTTGGCAAATGACATATAGAAATTTGGTTAAATGTCTACATTTGGAAACCAGTTTTTCTCTTGTTCAATAAATTTACATTCGTATTTTGAAGGTCTCCCACAAGCACAGCACTCTTATCAGCATTACACATAAACATAAATTTATAATTGCAAATGACGGATTGCTGAGCTTTCACTGTTATATGGAAGAATGTATTATATATATATATATATATATATAATATATATATTATACCAAACTTATTGGTAAATCCTCGCGGTGAGAAAAAAAACAGCAATTAGTTTGATTGTAAAAATATACTACCAAACATCAACCGGGAAGAAAAAAAATGAAAAGACCAAGATAATCGTACCAACAAAAAAATAATCTATTAGTACAATATTTTGGTCAAAAGAAAAAAACAATTTATATGCATATATATATATATATATATATAATATTATATATATATATATATAATAGATATATATATTCATATAAAACCGCCAGGAAACTAAGCCTATAAGTAAAAATGATCAATACCTAAGTAGAGCAAATAATAAAGATAAATCTAATGAGTCAGACGAACCTACTAAAAGTTCGCTCAATGCTCTTCAGGGCTAAGATCTGACTGTGTGTGTTATATATATATATATATATATATATATATATATATATGTGTGTGTGTGTGTGTGTGTGTGTGTGTGTGGTATTAAACAAAAGGCACGTCTCCTTTTTAACAATTAATTCGTAGAAATCAAGGGCCGTGGAGGCTGGAAGGAGGAGAGTTGGTAGGAAAAGTGTTATATGCATTTTAAAATGTGTGTACTGCATTCAAAATTAATCTTATTTAAGGATGGTTTATATTGTTTGATGTATAAAGCTTCTAGTATTTGGAGTTTTTGTGTGTGTTCTTTTTTTCTTTGTGCAAAATATGCGTATTTTCGGTTAGGATATTTCGGTAATTAGTGTGGGGGCATGGATGTACATATATATATATATGTACATATATATATATATTTAAAAAAAAATGTTTTCTTTGAATTGGGCGTTACTATGAAGCATTAAAAATGTATAAATGAATGAACTCGATATTATGGAGTATTGGATTCACTTATTTTTTAATTATTTTTTGTCATAAATTTTCAGGTTCGTTAATAATATACCCTTTGTCAAATGTTATTACTGTTTAACGGCTTCTTTGTGTCTGTTGTTATCGAAATATTTATGATAACAGAGAATTCCGATGTCTGCGTTTAATCCCTTCACGTGCGTTGGTAATTTTATTGTTTCTAGATTGCGTTGTTGGAGATGCGTGTTCTAATAAGATGCATTTGAGGTGTGTAAGGTTGTGTGATAAGGTGTTTAAAATGAAGTGCTATATATATATATATATATATATATATATATATATATATATATATATATATAATTAATGTTGATATTATGATTTCACACTCATAACTTCAAGTTTCTTAGTAGCCCAATCATCAGATGAGAAGTGGTTGAGATGTCAAAAACTGGTTTTTGACATCTCAACCACTTCTCATCTGATGATTGGGCTACTAAGAAACTTGAAGTTATGAGAGTGAAATCATAATATCAACATTAATTATAAATCTGCTCTGCTTTATTAGCATTGAGCACCTTTCCATGCAAATACTTTTCTCATTTTTTCATTCACTATTCATTATATATATATATATATATATATATATATATATATATATATATATATATATATTCCATTTGTCTTGAATGAGGGTCATGGTAGAAATTACCGCTATGTTATCCCGTCAGCCACCCTCGGAACAACGAGATTTTCTCACGAGATTATCAGCCAGTTTTCCAGTACAATCGGTGTTTTCATTACCTTCTTCATGATCTCCCAATTTTCTTGTATCATTATCTGATTCATCACCAATATAAGAAGACCATCACAAAGAGAGCAGTCAAGAGATATCTTGTCGGCCTCTGTAGGAACAAAGAGATTACTAGTGAGATCTGCCGTAAGCTGCTTCTAGGCATAACTAATAAGGCCAGTGTGTTAGACAAAGGAAAACGTGGTAAATAACAACATCTTCTCATATATTTACAATAATTGTATGACATAATCTGTTATATATACTAGCAAATATATGCACCCTCCGGGTGCAAGTATTTAAGTTTTAATATAATAAGATAACATATTAAATTAGAAAGGCTAATGAAACTGAATAAGAATATAGATAAAAAGATTTGGAACAGAGGGGGTATGATTGAAAAATAGAACAACTTTGAAACTAACTCGTCCATCATTTTCCGTTACTCCCGTCTTTCATTGGTAAATTTTCCTAATTTAACTGTTTAGTTAAAATAGGAAGTAAAGAATAATATTAGTTATTTCTTCTTGTTAAGGGATTTCTTTCAAGATTTATCCACGAGAACTTTGCTCATATTCATTAAGATAAAACCAAACAATTAGAAATCAATAATACTAAGCACATATTTATTAAAATCACATTTTTAATATCAATATGCAAATTAGCCTTCCCATTCACACTGTAAACCGCTATTTTGTTGTATATATAAATATAATTACATGTTGTTAGTATGTTGATATGATTAACAGTATTAATAATGTAAAACGATTTTTTATTAATAATTGAGGTTTAAATAAAAATAAAATCATTGAGAATGTGATGTCAATAACTAAGGGAATTGTGACCTGAGTAGTGATATAGTTTCGGTTACAGACAGAAAAACACACAATCTCCATTATAATAAGATATATATATATATATATATATATATATATATATATATATATATATATATACTAGAAAAAACGTGACCCGTTGTGTCACCATTGAGCCCAGGTTAGCTTGTTGGAAAAATCACATGATAAAATAATTTCATTAATTTAAAGTTTTCGAAAACTGTCCAAATAAGTTATTTAAACCAGAATAAACATTTTTATTTGAGCAGAGGAAAAACAAGAGAAGTGTCACTAAGTTACTTTATTTCTAATTACAGGTAATTAGGATTGTAATCATGGATATATATGACAATCTCTCGCCAACATTACCCTATCATTTATTGCTCTCAGCAAGGACTCTGCACAGCATCCAGTATCTGCGAAGAGTTGGTCAACGTACGTCTTTGCTCAACGGTCCACACTGGCGTGCCTGTATGTTGGTTTCCATAGAAAAATATCTCTTACGAGTTTGTCCTAAATCCTGTTACTCGGATGGTTTGTGTGATAAGTGGCAAGTAGCTATACAGTTGCTTTCACAACTTGTTAAAAATTACGTACTGCATTCTTGCGCAGTTCCCATCTAGCTTATTCTCTAGGGGCTATGTTAGAGTCCAAGTGGTGCAATCATAGTTGGGAGGGGGAGGTCAACGTTTGCAACATTTGAATAAAATTCCACAATTTTTAAATATCTAGAAAAGCTCAGTAACAATCTTTACTCAACATGAAATATTTTAAATTAAATATTTATCTAATCTATCAAAAAAGTTTAATAATCATGTTAAATAAAACATTTTTTCCAAATTTATTTACAGCAGACTATTAAAAAAAATTACTGTAAAAAGTGTCGGCTTCAGCTATGATTTTTCTTAAAAATGATTGTGCTACATTTTTTTTAGTGTAATTAACTTAAACAGAAAAAAACGCCTTTTGGGACGAATTTAATTGTTTAAAAGAGTATTAAAAATATTAGATATGTAATTTTAATTTACCTTTTTTTTGGTGCCCATTATGTTACTACTTTTCGACTAAAAAAAAATCTGACCTTAAATAATGGATTTAAATAATTTTAATTCGTTTTCAAATCAAAATAAGCCAACATTTTGGAGCATATCGCATAAATGCGTTCTGGCTTCCTAGCCTAAAAAACGCTAAGCAGTGCCTGCTTAAAACCTGACCTGTGCGCCTTATGAACTCCCTAGCTGTTTGAAGGTGTTTTTCCTGAAAAGTCAATGCGTTATGAAAGCAATATTTTGCGCCCCAAGTCTTTTTACGACAAGTAAATGTAAATATTTTACCCTCGCCCTCTTTAAAATATTTTTGTTATCGGTTTGAAGGCGTTTTTATCGACAAATATTTTTAAGTGGCCTCAAGGCGTTAATAAATAAGCAATCTCCAGGTTTATTTTTCATCGACAAGCAAATGTATACCCCCCCCCCCTTTTGAAATAATTCCCGAGTTAGATTATTAACAAAAAGCAAGTTTACTAATCATGTTAAATCAGACATGTTTTCCAAAATTGTATGCAATATATATATATGTATATATAAAAAAACTATAGTTCTCATTTATATACAGTATACTACTGTAGAATATTCGGCTAGGAGCCTCTCAATTCCTGGTTTGATACTGGCCCTTGCCAAAGCGTATGAGTAGTTCAGGCATCTATGTCGTAGAGTAATGAGCTGATGGTAGGTGTAGCACTCCACCTCTAACGCTAAGAAAACAATCTCCTTGGTATAGTGAAAAGGGGATACACTCCCTCGCTGTATGGCTGATACCGACTTTTGAAGACCCCGACGACTTTACTTTAAAAAAATGACTGGAAGCAAATAAATTTGACAAAACTTTTTAGGAGTTTGGGTTTGGTGACTGAACTATCTTAGCTGATACAACTATGATTTTTGTAAAAGAAAAAAAAAACACCAGCGTGCTTAAATTAGGAATTAATATGGATATAATAGTCGCTGCAGAAACACCACAAAGGAAAGGTATATAAAAAAATGAATTTTAAAAAGCAAGTTGTCATAAAAAGCGTATTGCGTTTCTTCCTTCAATATGGCGTAAATTAATCATGTGACGTATAAAATAAAATATTTCTTAAATTCAAAAGGACCTGATATTTCTTTATTAGAATATTAAAAAAAATTCAAAGAAGGAAGTTAAAATATTTACATTTACATGCCGAAGAAAAACTGGGGTGGGTAAGATATCGCATTACCTTTTCGAAAAAACGCCTTAAGCGCTGTTTTGTTTTCAGCAGGCACCGCATCAGATCGGTGACTTCGTTCGTAGGTTGGAGGATTTTATCACCGCCTAGACCGCGAATAGCGCCGTATAAACCCCACCAAAATTTTACATCACTCAAAAAAATAATGGCTGTTTTGAAATAAAATAACTGATGCGTTTAAAGATTATTTCTTTGATAAATCAATATTGAAAATTTCATTAAAATTAAATTTTGTTAATTTCTATTCGAATTAAATGTGTTTTGTAAAATAGGGATTTACCATTTTTGCAGAGCCTAGTATAAAATGTATTAAAAATGAATTACACATGTAATATAATTTTTTTAACCCATCCTCATAATGTAACTACTTTTCGACTTTTCGAAATGTGCATATCGGATAAATACGCCCTGGCCACCTGCCTTAAAACTCTAAGTCGTGCCTGCTAAAAAAAATCAACCCGTGGTACTTATGGAATCCCTAGTTGTTTAAGAGGTATTTTTCATGAAACGTTAATGAGATAAAGTGATATTTTAAGCGCCCCTAAGTTTTCTCGACATGTAAAAATGTTACCTCCTCCCAAATTTAAAAAATCTTCAGCGGTTTGAAAGTATTTTTATCGACTAATAACTTTGTGGTTTGAAGGTGATAAAAGTTAACCACTCCCAAGTTGATTTTACGAACAAGTAAATGCAAATATTCTTTTTTCTTTTTATTCAAAACAACCGTAAAAAAAAGTTAAGTAAATATGAGAGTTTCGAAAAAAATATATTAAACAAAATCAAGTAGAAAAAAAAAACGTTGACTCGCACAACAGAGCTAAACACAAAATTTAACTACATTCTAGTTAAAAGTTAAAAACTTATCACAAAATAAATTTCACTACACAACAGCTACATAGTCTTTCAATGAAAAAAAAAATTCTATATGAAAATTCGGAAAACCTGTCTGATATATCATGATTAAACATTCTTTATTTTAATACATCAGATGAATCTTTAAAAATATTTAATGTCGAGTAAATGTAGTTAATGTATTTTCTGGATATTTAAAAATTATGGAATTTTCTTCAAGTGAGCAAACGTTGACTCCCACCCTACAAGTTTTAATTGAAAAAGGTTTTCTTCCAAGCCCTAGTTGTATCATTGCTACTGCAATACTCGGAAGTAACATTAGAAACCATTACATAGGCACGCCAGTGTGCACCGTTGAGCAAAGATGTACATTGACCAACTTAGATTTTCAGCAGGCACCGCATAGCGTTTTTAGGGTAGGGGGCCAGGACGCATTTATGTGATATGTACCGACGAAAATTATCGATTTAATTAACTTTAATTCCTTTTTAAAAAGAAAAGGAGACAACATATTGGCAGTCCCAGGAATTAGGGAAAAAGAAAAAGAAATTTTGCAAAATGAATTAAATTTAAACAGATATATAAGTAAAGTCGTCGGGAGAGGCCTATAGCCGGTATCCGTCATACAGTGAGAGAGTCTATCCTCTTTCCACTTACGCTATATCAAGGAGCGCGACACCTACCGTCTGCTCCTCACAGATCCCCGTTCTACTCATAGGCTGAGTTGGCGAGGGCCGGTTAAAATACGACCAGAGAGTTAAAAAAAACAAAAAAAAAAATTAAAATCATTTCGTAAGATTTTTAAAAAAAGAAAACGTTTGACTGAATTTAAATTCAAATAGATAATGTTTCACTCAATAGCAGTAACGATTTACAAACTCTTTTACCGAAAGCCTGAACAAGACAGATTTCACAACACAATGGTACCTAGCTACAAACTGCTTCCCCCTACCCCAACATCTAAGCAACAAAAAAACAAAAAAAAAAACCTCCTTTTATGCTGACTGGAGAGACGGGTTTTCGAAAGGTCGAGTACACTGCCAGCCCACGGGTAACTATGCCTTTACCAGTTCACCCCTATATTAAAATTAATTTTAACATAGTTAAATGTCTAACACAATAACTCTCCGTCACTTAATCTCTCATTCTTACTCATACATAGAGAGGGTGAGAGTAATGCAGAAGGACAGTGAGGGACGGGTCAGTTGCTGACTTAATTGCTAATTACGACTAATCAAAACCAATTAAAATGATTTTTTCCAAACATTAAATAGTCCTAAAACCAAGGAATATCTGAGTATAAATATTGTGTCCTTAACATAAATAGAAAAAGATCCTTTAGGAAATGAAAGTTGATAATCTCAGCTTTAGTATAATAATAATAATAATAATAATAATAATAATAATAATAAAATATATATATATATATATATATATATATATATATATATATATATATAAATAATTTCTGGTACAAGCAAATTTAAATAATATATATATATATAAAGATCGCCAGACGACTGGAAAAAATACAGATCAAAAAAGGAAGAAGGAGTACTCCGTGTTATTCAATAACACATGCCTGAATATATATATATATATATATATATATATATATATATATATATATATATATATATATATACCAACCCCTCGGAACGAGCAGGATGCGACACAAGGTCAATTTCTTAAGTGGAACTTAACAGTTTTCCTTCTCCTAGGCTTGTTGCTTAGCCAAGATTAAAGAGCACAGTCGGCCATGTTATTTACCCATAACTGAAGGGATAATTGTATTCATACTTTTCCCAAGGGTTTTAGCGCTATGAGAAATGGAGACAGTTTCGTCCAGGAATTGAACTCAGGTCGACGAGTCCATTTACCACGACTCTAACCATTACACCTCACACCTCTATCTGTTTCATATACCTTGTTATTTTGTTTAATTGCATATAAACCCTTGTGGGCAATTTAATGGTATTTTTATACTTATATACCCAATATCTCCGCACTACCAGGATGTGACACATGGTCAATTTCTTAAGTGGAGTTCGACAGAGCTTTTTTCTCTTGCCTAATAAGGATTTCAACGGCCGCTTTACAAAAAAAACAAAAAAACAAATGGCTTGGAATCCCAATTAAAAACTGGTCTCTATTATACCAACTCAAATAAATTCCTAATAGTCACATGGCGGTTTGTTAAGTGTTCTCATTTATATGGAAGTATAAATATTGCTCTGTATAAAATTCATTAATTACCATACTGTTAGATTATTTTGATATAAGAGCCGTGCTACAATACACCATTTAAATCTAAAGATTAAGCGAGGTCACGTTGTTTAAAACTCAGCCAATCAACAGTCCGAATGCGTGGCTGGTTGACTACTTAATCACTGAAATTGAGAGCCGTCCATTTAGAATCATTGACGAAGGATTTGCAATACTGAGGAACACCAAGGAACAACCAAAGGATTCTTTACCAAGGATTTCCGCTAGACAGGCGCTCTTCCTTGAAGCCTAAAGGATGGCCCATGAAATCGTAACACTTATATTGAGCTCTTATGGCCCTTGAAATAATTCTCATATATATCTATAAGTGTACATCTGTATGGACACTATAGATGTCCATACAGATGTGCAACTCTTCGCAAAGGTTAGAGCGCAAATGTTTTCATCTGGGAAGTAACACATGATGGACATAATTAAATTTCAAGTATGTTTTAGGTTGTTCAACTCAATAATTTTTGTTAAATTTCTAATATCGTATATATGTTGTGTTATTGCCTGATTAGCGGCCAGAATATAGACACAACAGAGGAAATGAGTGAAACAAATATATTAACAAAGAACAGTAGTACAAACAGATACAAATGATACTGTATACGTGAGGCTGTCTTATCGGCTATCCGCTGAAATAATAACTCTCGCATAAATGCAGAACCTGCTTCTATTCATAGTTGGAAGAGTTCATGCGTGTGTGGTAAATTACCATAACATGTTGTATAACTGCTAACACATCAGGGAAGGAGACAGAGACAGAGACAGAGCCCGACAGAGACAGACAGACAGACAGACAAACAGACAGAGACAGGAGATGAGATGAGGGTTTTTACTTGTTAACCTTCTTCTAATGCTTGTAACATGGCCGACCGCCATGTTCCTCAGTCTGACTTCTTTTCAGGGCTTCCTGCTAGGGGTTGATATTCTTTCTTGATTTCTTCGGGATAGTCATTTCTTGTTTTAGTTTGGTTTGTTTTGTTTTACGGTGGGTCATTTAATGCCGATAAAGTTTTGAAATAAATCAATTCTTAATGGATAATACAATTTTTTTATAAATACATTTTTCTATTTAACCTATAGATGGGACCCTAACCGTTACTACTACTCCGGGTCAGAGTGGACCAGGGAGCAATGGTGATGAAGAGGTGCTCCACATTCCCCAAACCTCAAAGACTGGAATCTCACCATCATATAGAGTTTAACGTCATTCCCAGGACATGTAGACCCGCAGCCACCGCCTTCTAGCACCCATATGATAAAAAGGGGTTGGGGCTTTCCATAAGGGCAATAGGGTTGGGAAAATCATATAGGTGCTAGGGCTTGACGTGACCAGCCGATTGATCGGAGGGGTTCTTGTTTTAATTAACTTAACAAACAAGACTTATTGCTTAGAAATCAATAAAAGCTTTTAGAATAAAATACCATTGATAAGTATTAGAATAAAGCAATAATATTAGAAATCAATTATACTGTGTAATTATTTATACACTAATTAATTATATAGAAATTGTTTATATAGAAATCAATTAATACCTTTAATACGTTTTAGAATAAAACAATATTATTACAAATCAATTACACTAAGCAATTATATACACTTGCAAATATATGCACCCTCCGCGTGCAACTATTTAAGTTTTAATGCAATAAAATATTGTACCAAATTAGAAAGGCTAATGAAACTAAATAAGAAAGCAGATAAAATATTTGAAACAGAGGGAGGGTATAATAAAGAAATAGAACAACTGAAACTTACTCTTCCCTCACTCCCGTCTTTCATTGCTAAATTTTCCAAATTTAACTATTTAGTTAAAATAGGAAGTAAAGAATAAAATTACAGTTATTTTTTCTTGTTAATGGATTTCTTTTAAGATTTATCCCCGAGATTTTAGATAATATTCATTAAGATAAAACCAAACAAATAAAAATCAGTAATACTAAGCACATATTTATTAAATTCGATTTTTTAATATTAATATGCAAATTAGCCTTCCCATTCACACTGTAAACTGCTATTTTTTTGTATATATAAATACAATTGCATGTTATTAGTATGTAGATATTACCAACAGTATTAATAATATAAAACAATTTTATTAATAATTGAGGTTTAAATAAAAAATAAAATCCTGTAGAAGGAATTGTTACTTGAATAGTAATATAGTTTTGATTACAGACAGAAAAACACACAATCTCCATTATGATAAGATATTAAGTATATATATTGAAATTATTTGTATAGAAATCAAAAAAGCCTATAATTTGTTTTATAAGAATATATTAATATTAAACATCAATAATACTAAACAAATTTTTACCCATTTTTTCTGCACTACTATTTACCCATATCTGGAGGGAGAATAGGATTCATACCTTTCCCAAGGGAATTAGCGCTAAGTGAAATGCAATTACCCCGTCCAGGATTTGAACTCGGAGCGACGAGTCCATTTTTCATGACTTTAACCATTACACCACGCGCTTCCTGCTACTGCTATTTAAACAACATATATGTATGCATTTCTGGCGCTGTTGGTAAAGTTTCACAGTAGCAATTCATCCACAGCATTATATGGTATTGTTTTGATTATTTTGACTATTGTCCTCATCTTTTTTTATCTGTACAACGTTTTCGGCTGGAGAGCACATCGGACAAAACTTTGTACAAATACCAATAAAGATGAGGACAATAGTTCGAATAATCCATATCATACTAATTACCAAGCATCATCTAAAAATTCTTGGTTAAGAAAATTCGGAATTCAAACTTGTTAAACTCCGCTTACGAAATTTACCTTGTGTCGTATCCTGCTCGTGAGGAAGGATTCGTAACTACATATATTTTGTATGCAGGTGTTATTAAACAACACGGAACATTTCTTTTTCATGATCTTGATTTGTATCTTTTCCTGTCTTCTGACTATCTTTCTAATATTAGAATCCAGTTGAAATAGGATTCTTCCCATACTATCAGCCCGAGCGCTTTCGACTGCTTCCTCAGTCGTCATCCAGGGGTATATGATTTGGTGTTAGTTCTTTTATCTATTTGGTTTTTAAATTAGAAGAGCATTATCTTTAGAGGGTTACTGTGATTAGTGTATTAGTTATTAAAGATAGCTAATATATTATAACCGATGTTGAATGCTATTTTCTTAATGCTGGTTTTTTAAATTTTTATGCATATTACCTCAGGAATTTGTAGGCGTTTCTTATTGTTATTTTTATAGATGATTTTATGATTTTCAGTGAGAATTTTTTCTAATGACGGAGGAGATTAATTTATACTACTCGAAAGCTATTTCAACTGTATTCTAACATTAGAAAGATAGCCAGAAGACTGGAAAAGATACAAATCAAGATCATGAAAAAGAAATAATAACACCTGCCTACAAAATAACTTGCTACCAAAATATACAACATTTAAACTACATATACATATTTACCAACCCTTCCGCACGAGCAGGATGCGACACAAGGTCAATTACTTAAGCGGAGTTTAACAGGTTTGAATTCAGAGTTTTCCTTCTCTTAGACTGGTTACCTAGCCATGGTTAAAGAGCCCAGTCTGCACTACTATTTACCCATACTGGAGGGAGAGTAGGATTCATACCTTTACCAAGGGTATTAGCGATAAGTGAAATGCAATTACCACGTCCAGGATTTGAACTCGAAGAGACGAGTCCATTTTCCATGACTTTAACCATTACACCACGCGCTTCGTGCTACTGATATTTAAACTACATATATGTATGCATTTCTGGTGCAGTTGGTAAAGTTTCACAGTAGCCTACAAAAGATTTTTAGCCAGCAGAAATAAACTGCATCCAATTTCAAATTTTAATTACGTAATCTCGACTCAACATTAATAAACAATATTTGAACGGGAATGGATTAGGTCCTCCATTTGCTAGTTTCAGTGTTTGTATTCGATTTGTTCATAGGTTTGATCAACTTATCAAGAATCATCTGATCCATATTTTGCCATTCCTTTAGCAATGTTTATTTAAGGGTTGCCAATCCAGTCACGTGATTTTGATCTCACGCTCTCGAAGTTTTCGGTCAAGGTGCTTCCAAACGGGTTCTATTGGATTCTTGTCAGAACTTTCGGCTACCCACGGCAGTAACATGATTCCTCGCTATTCTTTCCATAACTTTGCTACTTTGCTCGTATGACAAGGCGCCCCCATCTTCTTGAAAAATATAGACATTTTTGCAAATCTGAATGATAGTGGAAGTAATCCTTTCTCTAATATTTGAAAGGGTTTTGGACTAAGCAACTGCTCGTCAGCAATGTTCAGTAAAAAGAAAGAAATTTGTTATTTAGACAAAAAATCAGTAATCTAGCGAAAAAAGTGGTAGAAAAATGCAAGGTTTCGTTTATGAAATTCCTCATCTTCATGTCACACCAGCAGCGTGGATATACATCACAATCTCTCACCAACCATCCCTATTATTCCTGGATCCCGGGAGGTCCTCCGCACAGCATTCTGTATCTGTACATAGCTGGTCTATGTAGGTCTTCGCTGGATGGCCCGCACTAGTATATCCATGTGTTGGTTTCCACAGAAGGAGATCGCTTATTAGCTCATCCTTACTTCTCCAGCAGTGTCCGGTATGTCTTCTTCGCCTTACTCGGATGGTCTTTGTAACAGGTGGCCGTATAGCTGCTTTGTTATGGGATGTTGCTTCCACGATAATTACTGTATATCAATTGTGAACTTCTCTGAATAATATCTCTCTCTATATATATCAAGATTATAATAAAACCATGATACAATGTGACCATTTAAAAAAAAATCATCAAACTTACAAAACACCAACATTTACTCCGAAATTTTTACCATTTATACAAACTAACACTGCTGTAATCAAGGTTTGGTCCGGTTTGGTTTGTTTGGTTTTACGGTATATCAACCTCGGTGGGTTATCTAATGCCGACACAGTTTTTAAATAAATTCATTTTTAATGGATAATCAAATTTTGTTTATAAACTCATGTTTTTCTATTTAACCCATAGATGGAACCCTAATAGGTACTACCACTCCAGGTCAGAGTGGACCAGGGAGCAATGGTGATGAAGGAGTGCTCCACATTCTCCATACCTCCAAAACTGGAACCTCACCATCAGATAGAGTTTAACGTCATTCCCAGGACATGTAGACCCTTAACCACGGCCTTCTAGCACCCATATGATAAAAAGGGCTGGGAGTTGCCATAAAGGCAATAGGGTTGGGAAAATCATTTAGGTGCTAGGGCTTGATGTGATCAGCCGCTTGATCGGAGGGTGACTCTCCGACCGCCTGTCTAGCCCAAGAAAGAACCAAAGTGGAGTTTTGCATGTCATGGACTGCTATGAGTTCTCTCCTTAAGCGTCACGGGTTGCCACCCACGGCCAACAGGTGACCCCATTGGGGGAGTCTTACCCCTCTGCAGAGGTACAGTCGGTGCATTCTAACGCCCCAGCCGACAGGGCATCTGTAATCCAGGGTGGCTTAGAACTTATCATAGTCCACTGTAGAAATTAGTTTTAAAACCCTTTTTTATTTTACCCCTACTTTGCTAGAAAGAGGAATGAGAGGTGATCTAATTGAATCTTTCAAAATAATCAATGGAATTTTAATAATGGTAAATATTTTTTAAATATCTCTTCGAGATCGAAATTTACTCTCAAAGCGGATTTCAAAAACTAAGTGTATTAACGAATTGGATTTTTTTAACAAATTATTTAATCAGATAAAAAGGATTGAATTGGATGGTTTCAGAAATTATGGGGAGAAAAATGAATTCGCAGGTCATTTGGGATTAATTACTAAACAGAATTTGATCTATATCTATATCTATATCTATATATATCTATATATATATATATATATATATATATATATATGTATCAATAATGTATACTTGTGGGACCCCTGGAATTTCCATGAAACTAAACAACAAAAAATATAATATATATTCCGTAATTCCTAATTTCAACATTACCAATAAAATAAACATGTAACTTTTTAAAAAATTCATTTTAATTCTCTCAGGAATTTAAGCGACGCAAGACCATTTAGAATGTTTCATTTTTAAAATTGGGTGAAATATAATGGGCCAAAAAAGAAATCTGCAATTAAGCAACACCAGATAATTAGGATCCACATTTGTGCATTGCATCTTGGATGATTTGGAGTGTCTCATATTAAACAAGAGGTTATTTCAGAACGATAACGGACGGAGGTTTAGGAACACGCGTACAAATATATAGATATGTTCTGTGCAAAGATTCATATTTTTACAGGTTGATATGAGAAGATATGAAAAGGGCAGATCCCCAATGAGGCATAACAGCCAAATACATCAATAGACTCTGTTTATGTCATTGATGTTGTCAAATCTATTTTGTCAAATTCATTCTCCGTCCTTTCAGCGAGAGGTATAATATACCGACTGCACCTCTGCTGAGGAGTAAAGTCCCCCATATGGGGCTTACGTGTTGGCCGTGGTTTGCAATTCGTGATGCTTAAGGATGAAACCCTGGTGGATGAGCAGTCCATGACATGCAACACTCTATTTTGGCCCTTACTTGAGCTAGACGGTTAAACAGCCCCCGGCATCGACCAATCGGCCGCGTAGTGCCCCTAGAACAATCCCCCAACCCTTTTTATCATATATGAGCTAGTAGGCGGTGGGTGAGGGTCTTAGTGTTCTGGGTATAACGTTAAACTGGTCAGGTTCCAATTCTGGATCTCTGGGTATATGGAATACCTCTTCATCACCATTAGTCCCAGGTCCACATTGACCCGGAGTGGTAGTACCAACTAGGGTCCCATGTATGGTTTAAATTCTTTTTTAAACACAGTTTTTGCAAACACATTTTAAAAAAGAATTGAGTTTGAAAACAAATTAAATACCAACAAAAGTTAGTAAAACAAAACGTCTTTGGAATAAAATAACCCAAGGATTGATATGCCGTAATAAAGGTATGGATCCGAATACTCTCCTCTCAGCTATGGGTAGATAGAAGGACAGACTGTGCTTTTAAAACTTGTTTTGGAAACCAGTCTAGGGGGGAAAAACTCTGAATTCAAACCTGTTAAACTCCGTTTGGGTGGTCGCTACTAAAATAGGCTCATTCCTAATTAGTGATCTATTTCCCTAAGTGAAGTCAGATCTTAGCCCTGAAGAGCATTAAGCGAAACTTTTAGTAGGTTCGTCTGACTCATTAGATTTATCTTTATTATTTGCTCTACTTAGGTATTGAGTTCTTTTTACTTATTAGCTTTAGTCTCCTGGCGAGTTTGTATGTATATATATATATATATCTTTTATATATGTATATATATATATATATGCATATAAATTGTTTTTTCTTTTGGCAAAGATATTGTACTAAGATATTATTTTTTGTTGGTACGATTATCTTGGTCTTTTCTTTTTTACAAAAAAATTTTTTCTTCCCGGTTGATGTTTGGTAGTATATTTTTACAATCAAACTATTTGATGGTTTTTTTCTCACCGCGAGGATTTACCAACAAGTTTGGTATATATATATATATATATATATATATATATATATATATATATATATATATATATATATATTCCAGCCTCAACGACGTTTGGTAAATGACTTATGCAATTTTAAAACCAGCAGCAACCAAACTCCGTTGACTTTATATACACGCTACCATAACTTTTTAAGATGTATTTTTTTTATTATAGAAAAATCAAAACAAAACAGAAACAATTATCTTGCGTTTAATAAAACGGTTGCTGTTGTTGTTCATTAGTTTCCCTACCGGTTTGTCAACCTCACCAAACCAGCTCGATCATCTGTTGTACCCAATGTCATGTGTGTTTTGTATTTGCTACTGTTATCTATAACTCTTGAGATCAAACCGTTTGCAGTCTCCTGTACACAGCACAATATTCCTTTGATTATTATTATTATTATTATTATTATTATTATTGTTGTTGTTGTCGTTGCTGTTGTTGTTGTTTCTGTCTTCATCCTCTTCGGGTCTTTGCGATCAAATAATCTATTTGATTTCTTCTTTTCCTTCTAGGTTTATTATTTTTTTTCCCTTTTTAGTCCTTGTCTTCTTTCAATTCTGTATTTTCCACCAATTTCTTGCCTTCCATCTCCCCTCCCCTTTGTCCCCATCATTTTCTCCCCCCTCCCCCAATTCCCCATTCTCTTCTATCTCTGTCTGCCTCTCTCCCTCCCCAGCTCTCTCTCTCTCTCTCTCTCTCTCTCTCTCTCTCTTTCTTCTCTTCGGACCTCCCTCTTTAAAGTCGTTGGTCTTCTTTCGCTTCTGTCTTTTCCAACAATTTGGACTTGTGTCTTCGTCCTCTGTTTATCAACGCCATTTTCTATCCCCTTCCCTATTTCTCACTCTCTCTCACTCTCTTTCTCTCTCCCTGGGTCTCTATCTCTCTCACTCTCTCTCTCTCTCTCTCTCTCTCTCTCTCTCTCTCTCTCTCTCTCTCTCTCTTCCCCTCTTAAGATATCCCTCTTTAAAGTCCTGTGTCTTCTTTCGCTTATCTTTCCCATCAATTTTGGCCTTTGTCTCCCTCTGTTTATCCCCACTATATTTCCTTCCTCCCCCTCTCACTCTGTCTTTGTCTCTGTCTCTGTCTCTGTCTCTCTTTCTTTCACTCATTTCCTTTATCCTCCCCTTTCTCTTTTCTCTGTCTCTTTCTCTTTTTCTTTTTCTTTCTTACTCTCTCTCTCTCTCTCTCTCACTCTCTCTATTTATCTCTCTCTATATATATTTACCTCTCTCTCTAATGGCCTTCCTCGTTATAGTCGTGTGTCTTCTTTCGCTTCTGTCTTTTCCAACAATTTTGGTCTTCTACCCTCCTATGTTTATCCTCGTCATGTTCTCCCTCCTCTCTCTCTCTCTCTCTTACTATCTGTCATTCTCTCTCTCTCTCTCTCTCTCTCTCTCTCTCTCTTCTCTCTCTCTCTCTCTCTCTCTCTTGTAGGCTTCCTTTTTATACTCGTATGCCTTCTTTCGTTTCTGTCATTTCCCTCCAATTTTGGCCTTCTATTTCTCCCTCTGTTTATCACAACCAATTTCCCTCAACACCCTCACTCCTCTCCTCTCTCTCTCTCTCTCTCTCATTCTCTCTTTTTCTGTGTTGACCTTCCCCCCCTCCCCATCGTTGTTTCGTCTGGTTTACGTTCCTCTTCAAAAGTTTTCAAGTTCATTAAACTTGAAAGAAAGACGCCGATTCCATCTAAAGATTCTTTTCGACCGACCTCGCCAAAACCCCGCAGCGCAAGAAACGATGGCTGACTGTGTAAACAAAAATGTTTTCGTTTGCGATATTTTTGTTATTAAAGAAAAAGGGGAAAAATGACAAAATAGCCCCCCCCCTTTCCTCCCGAGATACGAATCGGGCAATGGGTAACATTTACTCCATCATCAATTTCTTTATAACTGTTTATTAAAACTTTCAATGATTTTTTATAAAGTGGACAATTTCTATAACGAGTCGTTTCATTGTAATGAAAATTATAGATTAGAAAGTCTACGAAAGTAATCTGTGCAATTTGTTTCAGGTTATTTGTTTTGGGGGTCTATGAAATTCTCAGTGGTCATCTACTGCGTACAGAAATTTATAACTGCTCATATTACCGGTATTTAAGCCATTTTTATTTACTATATATATATATATATATATATATATATATATATATATATATATATATTAAGATGAATCTAATGAGTCAGACGAACCTACTATTAGTTTCGCTTAAATGCTCTTCAGGGCTAAGATCTTAGCCCTGAAGAGCATTAAGCAAAACTAATAGTAGGTTCGTCTGACTCATTAGATTTATCTTTATTATTTGCTCTACTTAGGTATTGAGCACTTTTTACTTATTAGCTTATTCTCCTAGCGGTTATGTGAATATATATATATATCTTATATACATATATATATACATATAAATTGTTTTTTCTTTTGGCCAAATACTGTACCAATAGATTATTTTTTGTTGGTACGACTATCATGGTCTTTTCTTTTTTTCGAAAATGTTTTTCTCCCCGGTTGATATTTGGTAGTATATTTTTACAATCAAATTATTTGCTGTTTTTTCTCTCACCGCGAGGATTTACCAACACGATTGGTATATAAAATTGTATATATATATATATATATATATATATATAATATATATATATATATATATATATATGTGTGTGTGTGGGGGGTGTAAATAAAGAAATAACAAAAGACTTAGAGATTTAGCATTATATTTGGATTATATATATATATATATATATATATATATATATATATATATATATATATATATATATATATTCATGCCCCCCCTCTACCTACCGCAAAATTCTAACCGAAAATACACACACACTACATAAAGAAAAAACAAACAAAAACTTCAAATAATCGAAGCTTTATATATCAAACAAAAAAAACTACCTTAAACAAAATAAACTTTGAAATAAGTCAACATATTCTCAAATGTTTATAATTTTCCACCTATACTTCCACTATACCCCTCCCCTTCTCACAACTTGTGCCCCCCTCCCACAAAAAATCACTACTGCAACGCTCGCTCGAACCACTACCATTCCTACAACCTCCTTTACCAATGGTTATTACTTCCCACTTCTAATTCCTTGCTACAACTCGTTCTCGTTAAAAACGAGACACGAAATCATACCATCGTTTTCCACCTGAGGGTGGCAAATTGTATTGCCGAGAGCGCTCATTTTGAGACCTTCGGTGGACTGTTATACCAGTTACACCTCGACACCAGAAGGATGGCCCGAAAATTGGAACGGATCATCCAAAGACTTGTCCGACAGGAATTGTCTGTACAGTTCAACAAAACTTTTATATATATATAATATATATATATATATATATATATATATATATATATATATATATGAGATTTGATAATTTGCTTTAGAAGCATTAAAGTATGTAATTATTTATATTTTTGCTTGAAGCCAATTACAATGCCTATATGGTATAAAATTTGATAATTATTGAAAATAATCATGACAAGCGAACTCAGTAAATATTGCACCCCACGTAGAACATCGTACAGCGGTTTCAACTGTATTAAGTCTCATCAGCGATGTATACTTACGATTTCCCTCCGACAGAAATCGAAGCCCGGAACCCAACACGCAGAAGAACCAAACACGTCACTACTATACAAAGTACAGTGGACGTTCGAGCAAAAAATATAAATAATGAGTCAGATATACCTACTAATAGTTTCACTTAGTAGCTCATCAGAGCAAAATCAGCTTCTTACTCTGATGAGCTACTAAGCGAAACTATTAGTAGATGTATCTGACTTATTATGTTTAACTTTATTATTTGCTCTACTTAAGTATTGAGGACATTTTACTTTTTTAGCTTTAGATATATTTACATATATATTTTTTACATCTATCCATTTTCTATTATTATACTATAGCTGAGATCATCACCTTTTAATGTCTAAAGACTTTCTTCTGGTTAGTTTAATGACAAAAAATTCATACTAAAATATATCTTGCTTTTAAGATTACGTTATGTTTGAAAGAAATTCCATTTTAATTGGTTCTAAATTAGTCGTAATTAACAATTAAGTAAAAAACTGACCAATCTCTCACTCACATTCTACATATTACTTTTACCCTCTGTCTATATCTTGATTAACTTCTCTGTATATAAGTATTAGTCTCTCCGTGTGAGTAAGAGGGAGCGAGAGAGTCATTGGTTAGAGTAGGTTAATAAAATGCTATGATCCATTTCAATTATCCCACCCTCTTTAATTGTTATAATTCAAAACCCATTATTGATACCGCCCTGTCGGCTGGGGCGTTAGAATGCACCGACTGCACCTCTGCAGAGGGGTAAGACTCCCCCAGTGGGGCCACCTGTTTGCTGTGGGTGGCGACCCGTGATGCTTAAGGATAGAGCCCAGGTGGATGAGCAGTTCATACTCCACTTTGGCCCTATCTTGGGCTAGACGGGTGGTCGGAGAGGCCCCCTCCGATCAATCGGCTGGTCACGTCAAGCCCTAGCACCTATATGATTTTCCTAACCCTACTGCCCTTATGGCAAGCCCCAACCCCTTTTTATCATGGATGGGTGCTAGAAGGCGGTGGCTGCGGGTCTACATATCCTGGGAATGACGTTAAACTCTATCTGATGGTGAGGTTCCAGTTCTAGAGGTTTGGGGAATGTGGAGCACCCCTTCATCACCATTGCTCCCTGGTCCACTCTGACCCGGAGTGGTAGTACCTGATAGGGTCCCATCTATGGGTTAAATAGAAAAATGTATTTATAAAAAAAATTTATTATCCATTAAGAATTGATTTATTTCAAAATTGTATCGGCATTAAATGACCCACTGAGGTTGATATGCCGTAAAACAAAACAAATAAAAAAACAAATGTCTATATCTTGATTACCTTCTCTGTATATAAGTATTAGTCTCTCCGTGTGAGTAAGAGTGAGTGGGAGAGTCATTATGATAGAGACATAACTTCTGACTTTACTTGCATACCAAGATTCATCGACGGCCCGTAGGTTAATAAAATTCCATGATCCATTTCACTTATCCTACCCTCTTTAATTGTTATAATTCAAAACCCATTATTGATAATCGCTATCAAGATTTCTTACTACAACTAAAAATAAACGGTCTTAAATTTAACAAAAAAAGATGCAAGTTCCAAATCAGCATATCTTGTTATAAAATCAAGATTTGTGATGTTTTTGTTATATACTGGGGTTTTCACTTTACCCAATCAGCATATAACGTTATATAACCTTCTTACTTCTCACTCTGGTCGTCTGTTCTTCTGGCCGGCTTTGGTTCTCCTTCTATCATCTTAGTCTGGTATATCTTCTAAGGTCTGGTCTCTTCTAAAGGTCTGGTCTATCTTGTATGGGGATTTCGGGTCTGGTTTCTGTTAGGGATCAATCCTTATCAGAAGCCCTCTGTTATTGTTAGTTTTTAGGTAATAAACAGAAGACTTCGATTTACGTTGATGTTACTTTATTTATAAATCCCCAAACCAGACAATCTGCGCAGATGACAGGATGCGCATAGAAATGCGACTTACACCTTCGAGTTCCTACCTGCTAACTGACTAACTGAGTTGCAATATCCTTAAACCGGAAGAGGGCCTTCTATGGGGTTCCGGTTCTCACGATTTATCCCCGGAAAGCAAGGTCAAAGTGAGGTCAAGCGCTGTCACTCACTCTCAAGGCCATCAGCTGTACTAATCGCCATTATGATTTCTACAATACCTTAAAAAGTATTAGGATTCTAATAACTATGTAACATTTTGAGATTAAACATTGTACGAATTAAATGAGGAAAAAATCAATACCTTTTTATGGTAACTATGTTTTTGTCGGTAATGTTAATAAATGCTTTTTATTTTAGATTTATTTTTATGTTTCCTACAGTTTTTAATTCAAAACAATAAATCAAGAGTTAATCAATAATTGATTAAAATTAAATTCTCAGCTACCAAATTATCCAGTTGTATTGTCTCACGAATAATTTCATTTACTTATTCTTTTAGTAAACAAATTGTCTTTCGTTTAGTTTAATTGCCATTTGCATTTAATTCCACTTAAATTTATTTACATTTTTAAAATTATCTGGCCATATTTCTTCTTTATTAAATTGTACTGCCAAAATGCTGGTGCATATCGCATAAAAGCGTCCTGCCCCCCCCCGCCCTAAAAAACGCTACGTGATACCTGCTGAAAATCCGACCCGTGCTACTTATGAAATCCCTAGCTGTTTGAAGGCGTTTTCCCCGTAAAGTTAATGCGAAACTCGGTCGTATTTGTTTAAGAATTCGTGACAGCTGTTTTGAATTAAAATAAAATGAAAATACTGAAAAAATAAAAAGATATTTATAAAGGAGGGGAATATATATATTTGCTTGTCGATAAAAAAAACCCTGGGGCTGGCTTACTTTTTAACGCCTTCAAACCACTTAAAATGTTATTTGTCAATAAAAACGCCTTCAAACCGCTAAAAAAACTTTTAAAGTGGTGGAGGGTAAAAAATTAACATATACTTGTCAAAAAATACTTGGTAGTGCAAAAAATCGCTTTCATATCGCATTAACATTTCGGGAAAAACTCCGTCAAATAGCTAGTGAGTTCATAAGTAGCACGGGGCGGATTTTCAGCAGGCACAGCTTAGCGTTTTTTAACGGTTGGGGGCAGGAAGCCAGGAGGTCAGAACTCATTTATGTGATATGCACCAAAATGTTGGCTTATCTTTAATGTAAAAACGAATTAAGATTATTTAAATCCATTATTTAATCGTTAGTAAAAAAATTTGAATACATAAAAATTCGGAAAACATGTCTGATTTAACATGATTATTAAACTTACTTTTTTAATAGATTAGATAAACCTTTAATTAAAATATTTCATGTTGAGGTAGTTACTGAGTTTTTCTACATATTTAAAAATTATGGAATTTTATTTAAATGAGCATACGTTGACTCCCCCCAACTTTTAAGTGAAAAGAGTTTTCTTCCAAGCCATAGTTGTATAATTGCTATTGTACGACTGCACCACTTGGACAGTAACATAGCGCCTAAAGAAAAAGCTAGATAGGAACTGTACAAGAATGCAGTATGCAATTTTAAACAAGTCGTAGAAGCAACAACCCACGAGAAAGCAGCTGAATAGCCACTTGCCACTTATCACACAAACCATCCGAGTAAGATGAACAAGATATGCTGGACACTGTTGGAGGGTCAAGGACAAACTCGTGACATTTTTCTATGGAAACCAGTACACAGTCATGCTATTGTGGACCATTGAGCAAAGACGTACACTGACCAATTCTGCGCAGATAATGGATGCTGTGCAGAGGACCTTCTGAGAGCAATGACAGAGAGATTGATATGGATATCCATGATTAAAATCCTAATTACCTGTAATTAGAAATTAACTAAGTGACCCTTCTCTTGTTTTTCCTTTGGTCAAATGAAAATGTTTACTCCAGTTTAAATAACTTATTTGGACAGTTCGGGAAAAATTTTGATTAGTGAAATAATATGATCATGTGATTTTTGCAACAATCTATCTCTCTCTCTTCTCTCTCTCTCTCTCTCTCTATATATATATATATATATATATATATATATATATATATATATATATATATATATATAATTAGACACGGAAATTACACTACTGTCAACATGTTTCACACAAAATAACCGTGATTAACTTTGATCACAGCCTTAATCCTGCTCCGGAACCTGGAGCAAGCTGATGTTACAGTTTCCCTGGGTTGGATCTCAAAAACTACCTTAATTCTGTCGATTAACTGGGCTTTAGTAGTAAAAAACAGCGCCTCATACATAATAATCCATGGAGTTAAGATTTTGGGAGTTCAGATGCCAAACATTGGGACTGGTGTAGTCGTAAA
The DNA here is from genome assembly GCA_023376005.1 of Doryteuthis pealeii. NCBI lineage: Eukaryota > Metazoa > Mollusca > Cephalopoda > Myopsida > Loliginidae > Doryteuthis > Doryteuthis pealeii. The sequence goes on along the minus strand of CM042167.1, from coordinate 58,009,265 downwards.
CATTCGCCGACAACCATTTTTTATTTTTCCCAGAGGTATGACAGGTGGCCGAATCCTGCTGCCATACATATGGCCTATCATTGGCTACTTTTGTTATCCAGGGCTTGATTACAGTGTTTAGCAACTCCACGTAGGCATCTGAATTCAACCTGATACCCTCTGAAAAAATGCGGAGGTACCACATCACCCTCAGAGAACACACATCCGAAAATCATCACAGTTTGGGGAAATTTAGTCTGCATGACACGAAGTGTCCTTTGGACTGCATGCAAGCCATCTGTTATTCTGCGCGTTGTGCTTTTGATCTTGGCAAAGGTTTTTCTTATCGGAAAAGAACCAGATTGTTTGTGGCTCAGCAGGATATTTCACTTTGCTCAGAAGTTTCATCGCCTTTGTCAGACGATTTTCACGGGCCTTTTCTGGGAGCATTTGACCTCTGCGACGCTTGTATTATTAGCGAAGGTCTTCATTGAGTGCAAGATTTATGGTAGAGGCTGAAACATTCAATTCATGTGACAAAGCCCGAATTCCAATGCCAGGGTCCTCCAACACTTTTTTCTGCAATTTTCGAGGAACCCTCTGCTGTAGGAATGCAATCAGATCCTCTGTTATATTGCTTCTATCTAGCTACGGCCTCTTAGGCTCCATTGCAATTCTCCAGTTCATGCCTGATTGTTTTTACAGTGTTCAGGGAGTATTGGGCAGCAACCATAATCTCCTTATTTTGATGGCCGGCGCAGATCATCATGATACAAGTTATTCTATTCCATGATTCAGTCATCCATTTCATATATCATCACGTATATGAATGAAGAAGAGTCCAAGCTTTTAAATGATGCGTAGCATGCGTCAATACTTCCAACCTATGGAGAAAAATAACCAAATATAACTATGTCAAATTCATCCCAAACACCCTGTATATATATATATATATATAAATAGATGTTTGGTACATGCAAATTTGTAAACTACTAAGAGTAGAGGGATCATATGTAAAATGGGGAGGTAATATTTTATTATGAATTAAAATAATAAAATAAATGGGGATACGAAGGCCTTTTCGACCGGTACTTTTTCAAGTATTTACACCGGTTGACAGTTAAAAGTCAAAAATGTAAAGAAATTTGCTAAGAAATATGGGGAAACCAGAGAGTAGGGGGGGGGGGCAAAAAAAAAATTGGGGAAAGAAGGGTATGTATATGTGCCCTAGGTTAAACCAGGGTTATGTTATGTTATGTTATGCCTCCCAACAGATAAATGGAGTGTCTCGGTGTTTGTCTGCACAGAGTAGGTCTAAGAAAGGAAATACTAACAGCCTCAAGGACTGCTAGATGTTGCTTAGACCTAGCTCTGTGCAGAATAGAGAAGCACTCATCTGTGTAATCGGACAAACAAGCATTTATAGAAAGGTGCTCAGCGATCGCCGAGTCAAATGTTTGGGATAACCCGGATGTATTATTAGCGACGGCATTGCGGAGTACTCGGGGGACGTGCTGCTTCATTCTAATTTCAAGTCTTTGAGATGTACGCCCAATGTATACCAAATTACATTGGCATTTAAACTTATAAATTACGTTACTTTGATGGAAGATTGGGAGTACATCTTTGTGGAAAGACCGAAATGCAGGTTGGGTGGTAATAATAGGTCTTACTTTTACTGCATTGTAGCAACACGCTACCGAGGAAGAGACCATTGCTAATAAGATCTCTTCCTCGGTAGCGTGTTGCTACAATGCAGTAAAAGTAAGACCTATTATTACCACCCAACCTGCATTTCGGTCTTTCCACAAAGATGTACTCCCAATCTTCCATCAAAGTAACGTAATTTATAAGTTTAAATGCCAATGTAATTTGGTATACATTGGGCGTACATCTCAAAGACTTGAAATTAGAATGAAGCAGCACGTCCCCCGAGTACTCCGCAATGCCGTCGCTAATAATACATCCGGGTTATCCCAAACATTTGACTCGGCGATCGCTGAGCACCTTTCTATAAATGTTTGTTTGTCCGATTACACAGATGAGTGCTTCTCTATTCTGCACAGAGCTAGGTCTAAGCAACATCTAGCAGTCCTTGAGGCTGTTAGTATTTCCTTTCTTAGACCTACTCTGTGCAGACAAACACCGAGACACTCCATTTATCTGTTGGGAGGCATAACATAACATAACATAACCCTGGTTTAACCTAGGGCACATATACATACCCTTCTTTCCCCAATTTTTTTTTTGCCCCCCCCCCTACTCTCTGGTTTCCCCATATTTCTTAGCAAATTTTCTTTACATTTTTGACTTTTAACTGTCAACCGGTGTAAATACTTGAAAAAGTACCGGTCGAAAAGGCCTTCGTATCCCCATTTATTTTATTATTTTAATTCATAATAAAATATTACCTCCCCATTTTACACATGATCCCTCTACTCTTAGTAGTTTATATATATATATATATATTATGAAAATTTGGTTGAACATAACGGACAATTCTTGTCTGACGAGTTTACCCATTACATTCTTATAAACTTATGAGTCCCTTCTCCTTCTGCTACTGTTTGTTTAAACACCTGATGATCGCAGTAAGTAATGCAGAAAATACTAGTGTAAGAGCCTTCGGTGTATTCATACACCAATCCAACCATGATATAAAAAAAGATGGCCTGGCAACTGGAAAGGATAGAGAGGAACGTCGTCAGACAAGAATTGTCTGGTGAGTTCAACAAAGCCAGCATATATATATATATATATATGTGTGTGTGTGTGTGTGTGTGTGTGTGTGTGTGTGTGCGCGCGCGTGTGCAATATATGAATATATGAAAACCTTTGCAGTTTGACACCTTAGGCTTGTAGACAATCACTATTGTATAGAATTCAATATTCAAACGCAACTCCCCACATCTGTGGCTTTGTGCCATACTAAGTCAAGCTAATATTTATAGAGTATTTGAATTACAATTTTATTGTTTATTTACGTGTGTAATCCGAAAGGTAATAT
>CM042167.1:57988779-58001279 GCA_023376005.1 Doryteuthis pealeii | reverse complement strand
TGACGTTTCTTGTCTGACGAGTTTCTTTTATTCTCAAATGCCTATAATTTCCCGACAAGCCCCCCTACTTCTCAACATATGTCTTATAAACTTATAGTCCCTCCTCCTACTTATTCCTACTGCTACTGTTTGTTTAAAACTAACCATGGAAACATCTCACCACTTTACATCTGATCATGATACTAAGTAGTGCAGAAGGTACTAGTGTAAGAACCTCCGGTTTATTCATACACCAATTCCATACTTATATAAAATAGATGGCCAGACAATTGGAAACGATAGAAAAGACAGTCGTCAGGCATGATGTTCAGCTCAACAAAACATGCATAAAATAAAACATGGTGCCATATATATATATATATATAGTTGAGAATAGAGGAAAGTGTGGCTATATATATTTACCAACCCCTCTGCACGAGCAGGATGTGATACAAGGTCAATTTCTTAAGCGGAGTTCAACAGGTTTCAATTCAGAGTTTTCCTTATCCTAGACCGGTTGCCTAACCAAGGTTAAAGAGCCCAGTCTGCCCTACTATTTTTCTATAGCTGGAGGGAGAGTAGGATTCATACCTTTCCCAAGGGTATTAGCGCAAAGTGAATTATCACATCCAGGATTTGAAATCGGGTCGACGAGTCCATTTCCTATGACTTTAACCATCGTACCACGCGCTTCCTACTGTGTGGATATAACAACACAGACAGCATAAATTGAATTGATATTTCGCCTCATTTTGAATGAACCTTAGGAGAAATAGCAATTGAATTTCTGCTGTCTGTGTTGTTTTATCCACACTTTCATCTATTCTCAACCACATTTTATCGGATTGATTCAAACCCTTCATTACATATATATATATATATATATATATATATATAGAGAGAGAGAGAGAGAGAGAGAGAGAGAGAGACAGAGACAGAGACAGACAGACAGGCAGGCAGACCGAGAGTCAGGCAGAAAGTGAATGAGAATGAGACAGGTAAATGGCCTATAACTTAAACTAACACAAATGAAAGAAAATTCTTTTTAAAATTCTTACTAGTAAAGGACGTAAAACATATGCATGACAAAATTAACAATATATATATATATATATATATAATATATATATATATATATATATATATATAATTTCATTTAACTAAAAATGACATAACAAGACGACAACTACTTCAGTTACAGTGTTCTTCTGAAAAAGAGATTTTATCTTGAAATTTTAAGAATAAATTACAGGTTAACAAACAACACCATTGTTACCTTATTATTTTTTCTTTACACTTGCATTGTGATAGCCTTCAAAATCAACCTTCAAACCTATATATATAATATATATATATATATATATATATATATATATATATATATATATCAAACTGAACATCATTTCATCATACTTTCATCGGGTGAAGATGAATAAATAAATAAATAAAATAAATAAATAAAATAAATTAAAGAGTGTAGACAGCGTCTTTGAAACCGGAAGTAAATCCATTGTGTGATTGTAAATGGTGTCAACCGGATGGTAAAAAGTATCCATTTCCTTTAAGTTGTCTCCTGAAAGTTTTGTTATATTGTTTGGAAATGTTTGTAGCTAAACAAAATTTGTGTCTCATGAAAGAAATATTTGTAGTGTTATATCTAAATCAAATTTGTGTTTGTATTAGTGGGATTTATAAATATGTTTCATTTGTTTATTTTAGATTATAGGGAATTTATCAAATAATGTGTTTTAGTTTATTCGTTTGTGTAGTAAATATATTATATGTATATATATATATATATATATATATATATATGCGTGTGTGTGTGTGTGTGCGTATCTGTGTGTGTGTGTGTGTGTGTGGAGAAAGGTAGACAAACATGGAATGTTGTACAAAATGGATGTTTATTGTAGGTAGTTATGTCGACGTTATAAAGTTTCGGTCTGTTAGACCTTCTTCAGGCCATTGGATTTAATTCTTGCTTCAACGGTGAACATTTTCATACTGGTTAATTAGGAGGTCGTGAATAGGGGAGGGGTGGTCAATATATATGTATATATATGTGTGTGTATATATGTGTATATATATATATATATATATATATATATAGATATATAATAGGATAATCTTTACAGATCCCTGCCGTCCCTCACAATCTTATAACCTCACTACCAGAACCTTTCCCCTCATGAGCCCTCAAATGACATATTAAAACCACTGCAGATCCAAAAGTTTGATGCAAATATCACATAGGAAGGACGTCCTTCCTGGTGTAATGGATGGATCAGATAAAATGTTATGCTTATGCACATGTCTCTTAGACCAGAAGCTGATTTACAGACTTTGTTATAGATTGTACAAGACACATTGTTTGTTCCTGGAGTTTGCATGAATTGTCCCTGATGAGATTTCCTATGATTGACATATCCAGCCTTAGAAAGCAGAATTCTACCACATGTCTGACATTTTCAACCCTCCATGTTCTCTCCAATATGACAGGTGTTTCTTTTCGAAGTTTACGTTTGAGGTTTTCATGCTCAATTCTTTCACTCTCAAAACCGGTACAACCATCATCCACATGGATTCTCCAGTGAGTTCTCTTCAATGCCAGCTTTTCCCAGTTGTCAGGATCTATTTTATTTTTACAAGGTTGTTTTTAAGCAATCTCTATACCTCTTCCAAGGCTTATGCTGTGGCCTTTTGTCATCATCCAGTTGACCTTAAAGGAGTTGCTTTGGCATTCTATCATCACTCATACACACAACATGACCTGCCGATCGTATTTGGGCCGTTATGATAAGAGTTTCAATTTTGTTTCATGGGTAATGCTGGTATTAGACCATAACCGTTTTTCAAGCCACAGATGCCTTCTGGATGCGTAGGTGAATCTCAGCATCCAAAGAGCCGTCACTAGTCAGTGTACGTCCTGAGTATGTAAAACATCCAACTAGATCCAAACAAGTACCATGAATGGTTATAGTTGGTTTGATATACGGTTCATTTTTTACGGGGGTGAACATTACCTTTGCTTCGTCAAGCTAAGTTTTAATCCAAAACCAGTCTACCCGGCAGGAAATAGGTTCAAAATATTTTGAATATCCTCCTCAGTATGAGTCAACGTCATCGGATGTCTTTGACTTGAAGTTAAATCTTCGCAAGTCAAAAACTCTTCCTGTGATTCTAAATTCTAAGAGGACACTCTTCTCACAATGCTGGAATGCATGAGTTAATATTACAGAAAAGAATATTGAGAATACTTCTGGGGCCAAGATATCTTGCTGCTTAACCCCATTATCCATTGGTATTTCATCGACAATCTACCACTCATGACAATTCTAGCTTTCATACATACCATTGTGCAACCGCTTGAGTATATTCACAAAAACTGTTTGATATTAAAATCTATTCGTTTATTCCTTTGTGTAGCAAACACACACACACACACACACATACAGACACACACACACACGCACACATACACACATACACACTCACACACACATATATATATATAACATAATGGAGAATGAATGTGAAAAGTATTAGCATATGAAGGTGCACGATGCTAAAATAGCTGAGTAGGTTTAAAATCAGAGATTAAATATCATTGTGTTGATATTCTGTAACTGCAGTTTATATATTCCTTACTGAATTATACATATATATATATATATATATATATATGAGAGTACATAAATAAACACTATGTTTATTTGATATGGCTTTTAGCCGACAATTTTTGGAGGATATGGGCTTAATTGAATTCATACCTAATTTTTGAAAAATTAATTAGTTAATAATTAATGAATTTAGGCGGGCATATATGTTCAAATTTAAGGCTAAACAAATCGAGAAAATGTCAATCCTTGAATGAATCGGTCGAAATGTACATTCAGGGATTGACATTTTCTCGATCTGTTTAGCCTTACATTTGAACATATATATATTTACCAACCCCTCCGGACGAGCAGGATGCGACACCAGGTCAATTTCTTAAGCGGAGTTTAACCGGTTTGAATTCAGAGTTTTCCTTCTCCTAGACTGGTTTCCTACCTATGGTTAAAGAACCCAGACTGCCCTGCTATTTACCCATAGCTGGAGGGAGAGTAGGCTTCATACTTTTCCCAAGGGTATTAGCGCTAAGTGAAATGCAATTACCACGTCCAGGATTTGAACTCGGGGCGACGAGTCCATTTCCCATGACTTTAACCATTACAACACGAGCTTCCTACTATACATTTGAATATATATGCCCGCCTAAATTCATTAATTATTAACTAATTAATTTTCAAAAATTAGGTATGACTTCAATTAAGCACATATCCTCCAAATATATATATATATATATATATATATATATATATATATATTCATATGTATATACACACACATTATATATATATATATATGAATATATAAATAAATTAATAAATTTGTTTGCTTAGAAGCATGAAAGAATAAATCAAATAAACTGAGAACAAATAAACTGCCATTTACTTACCGATATTCGAAGAACGTACACACACACACACACACACATATATATATATATATATATATATATATATATATATATATATATATATATATATATGAATGAGGAAATGGGATTGGAATGAATCTGACAGAATGAGGTAAAATATATCTTATTATAATGGAGATTGTGTGTTTTTCTGTCTGTAACCGAAACTATATTACTACTCAAGTCACAATTCCCTTTGTTATTGACATCACAATCTCAATGATTTTATTTTTATTTAAATCTCAATTATTAATAAAATTGTTTTACATTATTAATGCTGTTGACCATATCCACATATTAATAACATTCATTATATTATATATACAACAAAATAACAGTTTACAGTGTGAACGGGAAGGCTAATTTGCATATTGATATTTAAAATGTGATTTTAATGTGATTTTAATAAATATGTGCTTAGTTTCTAACTGTTTGGTTTTATTTTAATGAATATAAGCAAAAATCTCTTCAATAAATCTTAAATGAAATCCATTAACAAAAAGAAATAACTGTAATTCTATTCTTTACTTCCTCTTTTAACTAAATACTTAAATTAGAAAAAATAACAATGAAAGACGAGAGTGATGGAAGTGTAAGTTTCAGTTGTCCTATTTTTCGATTATACCCCCCCCCCGTTTCAAATCTTTTTATCTGCATTCTTATTTAGTTTCATTAGCCTTTCTAATTTAATACAATATTTTATTACATTAAAACTTAAATACTTGCACCCGGAGGGTGCATATATTTTCTAGTATATATAAAACAACAAGTTGTATAAAAGGATGATATTTCTACTTAGCCGAATAGCTTTTAGGTTTATTTATCTAACTGTTATGTTGAAAATATTTTTAATCAAACAGTAGTTCATAAATATATGTAGAGAGAGAGAAAGAGAGAGAGAAAAAGAGAGAATGGGAGAGAGAGAAAAAAGAGAGAAAGGGAGAGAGAGAGAGAGAGAGAGAGAAAGAAAGAAAGAGATAGAGAGAGAAATGCATACAGACAGACTGACAGATAGATAGTTTCATAGATAGATAGATATTTGAATACAACCAAACATATGCAAGTTTGTAAGGAGTGATCTTTGAAATGAAGACCACCAATATCTTTAAACTGCAAAATATATTTTTCAATCATTATTTTTCATCCACCGTATTTGCAATTATTTCATAAATGTTTTCTTCACGAGAGAAAACATTTATATATGAAATTCATTCTAAACGAATGAATTTATTTAAACAAAATATTTTGATTTATAAAGTAGTAAACTGAATTCAACTTAAAAAATTGATTATGATGTTAAACTTTATTCAAATTTTCTTTGTCTTAAATTGTAGCGAAATTGAAAGGCAGAACTGTGGACGAGCAGATTCCCAACCCCCACGAACAAAGCGCGTCAGGATATGTTTGGCCTGTGCGAGGGGGGGAGTGTGTCGAGGGGCTACGGATATTTGAACTCGCTACCTCCTCGTCGCTTAAATACTGTTGGCAGTAACCCGGATGTAAACATATTAACGCGTACTCAAATTGCTGGTGAATATTGAATTTCTAACCGGCAATGCCAGACCAGAGTAAAAGCCCGGATGTACATATTAACTGCCTATGGCAACGATAGAAGAAGTAGTAGTATTTTTGTGAGAGATTCAGACTGACGACTTTATCAGTTAAAACATATACGTCGGACTTGACTGTGCCCCCCATCGAGTTACTTTCATCATTTTATTTCAAGATAAATATGGGGGGGGGTAAATTCACACGTTAAATATACGTCTATCAGGTGACAATGTTGTTTTTTTTAAGTAAGTAAAAGTCGGTATCAGCCCAACAGCGAGGAAGTCTATCCCCTTTTCACGAGCGCTAGACCAAGGAGATTGTTTCTGCGTCTGAAGTGGAGCATCACCCCTACCTCTATCACCCCTACCTCTATAAAGTCTATAATCTCCTTACTTTTCACAGATGCCTGTGCTACTCATACACTGAGTTGACAAGGGCCGGTATCGAACCAGGAACCTTGTGGTTCCTTGTTGGACACTCTACCGCCCGAGCTAAACCGGCCCTTTTAATTACACCCATTTTAAAATAATTCTACGAAATCTTTGTAAAATTGAACGAATGTCTTAATTTAAGTGTATAAAATATACTTCTGTCGAATTTTATCTGAATTTTATCGACGTCCAAAATTACATAACCGTTTCATTTATTTATTTATTTATTTATTCTTTTATTTATTTTAAAGGGGGGATGTAAACGAATGTAGAATTGCATAAACATACACGATTCAGTTAAATACACAAACCTTTTCAAATTTAATGTCGAAGGAGTAGATATGACATTTTTCTTATTTTAAAATATTTTTGTTAAATTCAAGACGTTTGATAACTTTGAATATATATTAAAATAAAACAAACTCAATCATAAATTTTGCATAAAAAATGAATTTTCTCATTAATTTCCTATGCCTTAAATTTTAATATATTTAGTAATCTATCATATATCCTGTTTAATTCTGTGCACATCTGAAATATACTTTTACGTAATTTTCAACGTGATTTAAACACAAGATCTTTTTTTCTAAAATATATATATATATTGTTTACTCTAAAATTAAATGCTAAAAACTTTAATATTAAGATATTAATATATCTAACTTTGTAAAAACTGAAAATCTTTTAAGTTAGTTTATTTTTCTTCCTACATAAGGCTTATGTTTTGTTTATATTGCTAGAAAGAGTAATTTTTGTTTAAAAACTATATTTTCTATTATTCCGTGTTTTCTATATTAAAATAAAAGGACAGATGATTTTTTTTCAGTGTTTTTAGGAAGGATTAGTGCCTCTTACAGTATACTACAATTTATGAGAATTCATAAATTGTGAATAAAGTTGTAGCAAGAAATATTCGAATTCAGGTCTGTTAATTTAAGATCAGGAAAATCACCCGGTAGGTGGTTAATAAACCTTGACCAATTAGAGGCGCGCGATTGCGCACCATGACAGACACGTGTTATACTTAGTTAAGCAGATTCGACCCAGATTTAAGGGAGAGCTGACGCGATTGTCGTCTCTCCTGGTTTCGGTCTCTCCCCGCGGCGGAATCAATATGGGCTAAATAAAATTGAGAACAAAGCCAAGTCTTGTGTAAATTATTAAGACAATGTTAAGCCCAGCCAAAGAAAAATGGCGTCCGACGAGATAGAGTCAACAATCAGCCTAGATGAAGAAATAAAATTAGAAGAAACAGTATGCAACAAGTAGAAATTACCAAGTAAGATCTCTCATCTCTAATCTAATCTTTAATATCTCTCTCTGTTATAGCCGATACTCGATGGACTCACATGGTGATTGCATTTTAAAGGCATATCAACTGGTCTAGGAGAGGAAGACTCTGAATTCATGTCTCCGCTTAAGAAATTGACCTTGTGTCGCATCATTAAGTAATATATGATGTGTATCTATAAATACACTTTGTAGTAATTGGTTTTAAAAATGTGTTAGAATCATTTGGGGATTATGTTGAATGGTATTGATTAGGTTCATATCTATATTCTATGGTATATTTTATTTCCTTAAAAAACAGAATGTCTTCTATTGCTTGCTTTAAAATAACGCTTTCTGATGTGAGCAAAAAACCTGCATTCTATGAATAAGTGTGTACCAGTCAAAGGTGTTTGACTTGTGTCATACCGAGGTTGTTGTTCTTGTTTGAGTTATAAAGTGCGTTAGTCTTGTGTGACCAATGCGTAATCGGGACACAATGACTTGTTCCTTTCCGAGAATGTTAGACGGGTAATACGGCTATATATATTTACTGAACCCCTTCGGACGAGCAGATGTGACACGAGGTCAATTTTAAGCGGAGTTCAACAGGTTTGAATTCAGAGTTTTCCTTTTCCTAGACCAGTTGCCTAACCAAGGTTAAAAAGCCCAGTCTGCCCTACTATTTATCCTTTGTTGGGGAGAGCAGGATTCATACCTTTCACAAGATTTATTAGCGCTAAGTGAAATGCAATTACTACATCTAGGATTTGAACTCGGGGCGACGAGTCCATTTCCCATGGCTTTAACCATTTCACCACGCGCTTCTATATATGCATATATGGCTATACAACAAATAGAGATCGCTCTTAAATAAGATTCGTTTCTGATTTGTATCGCTAATATTTGATTGAAAATTGTCTTCTATTCAAGTCGTACTATTAGAGCTGATCGTTGCGAAGGGAACAGAAAACGACTTCGATCAATCGACGATATTATTCAAATCGGGGGTATTTGGTTTCGTAGCTTCCGTGTATCGGAAACTGTATAGTCGGACAGTGTTTGTGTCCTTATATTATCAATTAAGGAAAAGTTTAGATGTTCCTTTGCGCCCTGGGCGATGGGGGACGACTAGGATTCGATAGATCGATCAGAACGCCTGGAAGGACAATAACCGCGGGAGATTGATTGTTGAAAACGAGGTGCTAGCAGGAAAGCAAGGTGTTTCTTTACCGTTCGTCTAATGAGATCTAGCTTGGAAACGTCAATGAAGGGGGTATTGAGAAATGCCAGGTGAATGGGGATCCCCCCTCTAACAACTAGCACCGCACCCACACCCACCCACCGTCTGGGTGCGCTAAGGATCGATATATCTCTAGAGATCTTAGTTCAAGAATTTGCTGATTCCCCGGTGCCGAGAGGAGAATTTAAAATAAAAGACCCTGAAAATTGAGCGGGGAGAACTTCTAACACTTCATACCTGAAGGGATCTGTTACTTGATTGGTTGAACTATGCCACGTGATAGGGAGATATCACCTTCTTATTGGCGCGTCGTTAAGACGTAAGATTGAAATTGGGAGCCTGTGGTTAGAAAGTATATATGAGTTAATGAATCGAAAAGAGAATATATATATATGTGTGTGCGAGTGTATTAATAAGTTACAAAGAAAAAGTATATATATATATATATATATATATATATATATAATATATATATATACAGGTGTGTCAAAAAAATCGAGAATTTATGTACTTTTTGACATTTTTGACACAACTTATATTCTGAAAAAAAAAAAAAGATATTCCATTCATTGTTCATTTCTATCTTGGTAAATACAGCTTTATCCTTGGTTCTTATTTGACACACCTTGTATTCTGAAAAAAAAATTAATGAACGGAACGTTGTTTTTTTCAGAATACATGGTGTGTCAAAAAGCACAAAAAATCACGAGATATATATATATATATATATATATATATATATATATATATATATATATATATAATATATATAATGTGTGTGATTGGCACTGTTTCAGCTTTTACTTGAACGGTATGCCAAAGTATTTGCGGTTACGCATGCATGAAATCAATGGTCGCGACTATTCCTATGTCATTAAATATATACTATCTTTATATATTTATATATATATATATATATATATAATATATATATATAAATATATATATATATATATATATATATATATATATATATCGGATATTTTACGAGTAAACGAACCGTACGTGTCTATGTTTTAAATACCACGATGCTTAATGACAGAATCCTGGTGGTTGAGCATTCCATGACATGCAACATTTCAGATTGGTCATTAGGCTAAACAAGCAGTCGGAAAGCCAACCCCCGCGAACAATCAGCTGGTTACATCAAGCCCTAACACCTATATGACTGTCCCAACCCTATTGCCCTTATTGCAATCCCTCAACGCTTTTTATCATATATGTGCTAGATAGTGGTGACTGAGGGTCTTAAGACTCAAGGCAAGACGTTAAACTGAATCTGATGGCGAAGTTCTAATTCTTGAGCTTTGTGAATGTGGAGGACCGTTTTATCACAATTACTCCCAGATCCACTCTGACCCGAATGTTAGAGTTCCATATAAATAGAAAAAAATAAGTTTAAAAATCTGTTTAAAAATGAATTTGAAATACCCACCTAGAAATAATGAAATATATTCGGTAAAGAATAACCCAACATGATTTGACAGACCACATTGATTTATTGAATGTACCTCAATTTCTCTCCTCACACTTCTATAATTTTCATTCTCTCTCTCTCTCTCTCTCTCTCTCTCTCTCTCTCTCTCTCTCTCTCTCTCTCTCTCTCTCTCTCTCTTTCTCCATCTTTCACCACCTTTCTCTTTTCGCATACTCTTCCTCCTCTCATTTTACTCTTTATCCCTTTGTCGTTTGTTCTCTCTCTGTCTCTGTCTCTGTCTCTGTCTCTCTCTCCCTCTATCTATTCTTCCGTATCTCTTTCCTCCTCTATACTTCTCTTTTTTGCCAAACCGTCTAGGATTATTTTATAACTTTAGGTTAATGAATCGCATTCATTGTACGCACATATTTACATTTTTAAACAGGTGTTTTTAATTAATTTAATTATCTATTGATCTGGTTAATTATTGCATACGATCTTAATGAATACGAATGGTTTAGACCGATCTATATTACCTATAGATAGACCCTAACATATACTACCACTCTGGGTTAGATTGGACCTAGAAGAAAAAAAAAAATAAGCGGTACTTCACAGAGTTGAAGAACTGAAGAAAATACAGTCAAATTGTTAAATATGGATGATTCAGTAATCTTGGTTGGTTGGTTTGTTGGTTGGTTATGATTTTACAGCATGTCAACCCTTGCTGGGTTATTTTGTGCCGAAGAGGTGTTATTTCATTCATTCTTAATGGGTATTCCATAATTTTTAAACTTAACATTAAAAAAAATAATTTTATTTTCTATTCAACACATAGATGGGACTGTAACGAGTACTACCTCCCGGTCTAAAGTGGGCCTAGGAGTAATGCTGATGACCGGTTACTCTCCAACCCTCAACCTCTGTCCCTTGTTAATAAAGATAAAGATAACAGTTCGAAATTTAAAACCTCATCTCAGAAATTCAGATAAATAAGAAACTGAAGGCTTCTGTGTCTATATTTCTTTGTTTAACGGCATATCAACCTTCATGATTTAATTAATACCAAACCATCCTTATAGTATACTAGCAAATATATGCACCCTCGGGTGCAAGTATTTAAGTTTTAATGTAATAAAATTGTTTTAAATTAGAAAGGCTAATGAAACTAAATAAGAATACAGATAAAAAGATTTGAAACAGAGGAGTATAATAAAGATTTGAAACAGAGGGAGTATAATAAAAAATGGAACAACTGAAACTTACTCTTCCATCACTCGTCTTTCATTGTTATTTTTTCTAATTTAAGTATTTAGTTAAAGAGGAAGTAAAGAATAAAATGACATATATTTTATCTTTTTAATGGATTTCATTTAAGATTCATTGAAGAGATTTTTGCTTATATTCATTAAAATAAAACCAAACAGTTAGAAATCAATAATACTAAGCACATATTTATTAAATTCGATTTTTTAATATTAATATGCAAATTAGCCTTCCCATTCACACTGTAAACTGCTATTTTCTTGTATATATAAATATAATTGCATGTTGTCAATATGTAGACATAGTTAACAGTATTAATAATGTTAGACAATTTTATTAATAATTGAGGTTTAGATAAAAATAAAATCATGGAGAATGTGATGTCAATAACTAAGAGAATTGTGACTTGAGTAGGAATATAGTTTCGGTTACAGACAGAAAAACACACAATCTCCATTATAATAAGAAATGTAATTATATGATACAACTCAGGGCTGCAGTTGGTTGGGTTTTTTACGGCATGTCAACCCTTGGGTTATTTTATGCCGAAGACGTTTTGTTTTATTGATTCTTGTTGGGTATTCAATTTTTTAAACACATATTTAAACTCATTTTTATCTATTTAATTCATAGATGGGAAACTAACAGGTTCTACCACTCCCGGTCAGAATGCATCTTCGTGTGATAGCAATGAAGGTGTACTCCAAACTTCCTAGAACTCTGGAATTAGAACCTAACCCTTAGATACCCAGCGCAAGGGGAACGAGGGGTTAAAACCATTCTCAAGAATATTAGTCCCACTGGGGACGTGAAAGCAGTAAT
>CM042167.1:57981279-57983779 GCA_023376005.1 Doryteuthis pealeii | reverse complement strand
ATTTTAACTGTTTTTAATACACACATCTCTATGTATGTAAAGGCCGCCATAGAGTGCTCCATCCTTTTTATTGGGGGGCGTTGCTTTTACGCTTAGTTGACGGTCATCAGCGACATCCCTTCCAAAGTGCTCAGAGTGATGGGGAGCGTATATAGTCATCCAGAGACACGTGTTGTGACTTATCAAGTCTCTTCAGTGTGGCTAGACTACAACCGGGATATAACTGATCGATTTAGAATCAGTTAGACAGCTTAACTGCTAATATATAATATATATATAGCAATCTCGAAATCAAGCAGAAACTAAATGGATTCTAAAATTACAAGGGGACTGAACGCTGATATCGGAATACTCCGTTATTATAAATATTTTACAGACGCTGCCGCTCTCAATAACAACAAAGACAAAAGATCCGTTGAACGAGCAACATTCATTTGAAAAAGGGTATCTAATGAACCCGAAAATTTATGATAACAGATAATAGAAAAATAAGTGAATCCAATACTCCATAACATCGAGTTCATTCATTTATTTTTAGATGCTTCGCAATGACGCCCAACTTTAAAAAAAATTTAAAAAATATATACAGAGAAAAGTATACGGAGACCCCCTAAAATACAACATACATATATATATATATATATATATATATATATATATATGTGTGTGTGTGTGTGTGTGTGTGTGTGTGTGTGTGTCTGTGTGTGTGTGTAACATGAAAATGGAAGTGAATCCGACGGTATGTTGAAAAGAGAAATAAAGGAAAAAATGTGTAGAATTGGTAAAATTAATTAAAATATCCTATTTTATCCATTCTTTCCGTTAAATCCACTAAGCAAATAAGTATACTATCTTATTTATTTCGGGTTTCTTTCACTAAAAATAATTAAATGGTACTCAATATAAAGAGCTAAATAGACGATTAAAATCAAATGGTTTAAAATACGGATTGTTTCAAATATACCGGCTCGTATTTCTCGCTATAGCGCAGAATCTTCGCAAAGATTAGTGTTATTGCCAGAAACACGAGTCGGTATATTTTAAATAATCCGTATTTTAAGCCATTCGATTTTAATCGTATAGGGATTTAATTGCAAAATTCACCGTATTTGGCGCACAGCTAAGCCTCGCTTTGTTTACATATGTTTGAGGCCTCTAGTGAATTCATTTCCGCTTAGAAATGTAGCAATTAAATATTCTCCTATATTTGACAGCTGCATATGGCCGTACGGGTAAGAGGATTGGCGAACGAAATTTCATTTGGTTTTCGAACCCGGCCAGGAGTAGCTGTTAAACGGTATAACCACACTGATGAAGAGTGATACTCCGAGACACGTGTCTGTGGATTACTTATTTATTATATATATATATATATATATATATATATATATATATATTTATATATATATATATATATTGGTTTTGCTTACTTGTCGGTGAGATCGGAAAGCGACATTTCTTTCAGGCTCTTGTTATATCAGTACTGCTGTATGGCTGCACCACATGGACCCTAACAAAGCGCCTTGAGAATAAGCTAGATGGAAGCTGCACAAGAATGCTGCGTGCAGTCTTGAACAAGTCGTGGAAACAGCACCCAGCAAGGAAGCAGCTCTATGGCCACCTTCCCCCTCCCCGCCATCTCACAAACCATCCGAGTAAGACGGACTAGGCATGCTGGACACTGCTGGAGAAGCAGAGATGAGCTCATAAGCGACGTTCTCCTGTGGAAGCCAGCCCATATGGGCATGCTAATATAGGCCGCCCAGCAAGGACATACACTGACCAACTATGTGAGGATGGTGGTTGCTGCGCAGAAGACCTCGCAGGGAAGTAATAGGGAAGGTTTGCGAGAGATTGTCATGGATATGTGTGCTACTTGCGCGACATGATGATAATGATATATATTTAGTTCAGTCGGTAAGCTTTTAGCTTTTTTTTCACATGCACAAAACCATAGTGAAAATAGGTTGATTTTGACATGTTTTCAGTAGATTTTGACGTACGATTTTTTACAATATTAAACCAAAATGTTCAATGTTCAGCACTTATTAGTAAACCAATACTTGTTGAAGAAGAGAGAATCAAAGTCCGCCTTCACATAAAGAATCAAGAGAAACAGTATTTGACCACATCTCGGTGATAATAAAATCACAAACGTTAATGTACAAGAAAATAAAAAGAAGTATCAAGATTTTTGTACTATATAACACAACTTGTATTCAGAAAAAAATAACGTTCCATTCATTCTTCATTTCTATCTTAGTAAATACAGCTTTAAACTTGGTACTTTTTTGACACACATTGTAATCTAAAAAAAAAAAAAATGAATAAATGAATTTTTTTTTCAGAATACAAGATGTGTCAAAAAGTACAAAAAATCTCGATACTTTTTTGGTACACCTTGTATAAAAAAATTAAAAAAACAAACAAAAAAATGAAACTGTCGAACAATCTAAAAAATGGTTTTAAAAAGACTAGAAGAACAGAAAAACTGAATTAT
>CM042167.1:57943779-57978779 GCA_023376005.1 Doryteuthis pealeii | reverse complement strand
GTGATGATGGTCGTTATTCTTTGTATGCTTAAAGATTTTATAATTTTCTATTATTATTATTATTATTATTATTATTATTATTATTATTATTATTATTATTATTATTTAAAATAATAATAAATAGAATACATGTGTACATGAACAATCTCCTGACTGAAACATGTGTTAGTAAATCTATTTTATCCATTCAAAATTTACCTTCATTTATTTATTTTTCTTCTCAACACATCATCTTATTCATATCCATTTTCAACTTCCACTCATCGCCTTTAATTGAAGATAGGTATATTACCGAAATAAAAAATAAAAAAACTAAACGTTTATTTTGATGTCTCGTTGATGTGAGAGAAATAAGTTGTCTAATTTGAAAATCATCACCGGTTCCAATAAATCAGGAGCCTGCAGGTTATTTTGCACACCTCAAGAAATTACCAAATAGATTAATCATCATTTTAGCTGAACAGAATTGTATTAGTGTATATGAAGAGACTGAAAGGACAGACGGTTCGAAGAGGTGATTCTAATTAGGTAAAACTCCTCAACAAACTGGAAATTGTCGCTGAGGGTTATTATTCTTCTGCTACGATGATTCATCTAAAGCTCAAGATGTCAAGGGTTTTCAGGAGACACTTTTAACTGTCATAAGGTTATTCATATCGGAATATACACAGACACACACACACGCACGCACACACACACACACACGCACGCACACACACACACACACACACACACACACACACACATATATTATATATATATATATATATATATATAGAGAGGGGAGGGAGAGATGGGTCATATATAGATGTAGAGGTACCATCTTAAAAGTTAAATACAGAGAATTGGTCAGATGTAGTGACTACAATGTTCACGTGATATGGACTACAATCGTTGTAAGGAGAATTCACTCTATTTTATTTTGGAAATGTGCAGCACACATTTAGTTTTTTTATCGAAGCGTTTTTTCAAAGCCGAATTGGTGAGGCCATACAGAAGTACCGATACGACTAATAATAATAATAATAATAATAATAATAATAATAAATGAAAAAAATGGACAAATATTTGGACCTTGCCAGAGAACTGAAAAAGTTATGGAATATGAAAGTCAAAGTTATACCAATTGTAGTTGGTGCACTTGGAAAATCATTGGAAAAGTGTTTGGAAAGTTTGGAAATCAGAGGAAGGATTGAAACCATTCAGAACACTGCACTGCTGCAATCTGCCAGAATACTCAGAAGAGTCCTGGAGACCTGAGGAGACTTGCTGTCACTCAGACTCCAGTGAAAGACCATCAGCTAACACTGATGTGAAAACTCAAAAGGAGTAAATAATAATAATAATAATGTCACTTAGACTCCAGTGAAAGACCATCAGCTAATGCTGATGTGAAAACTCAAAAAGAAATAATAATAATAATAATAATAATAATAATAATAATATGCATAAACCAGAATCTGTTCTTGAGAACGAAACGCACAAAATTCTCTGGGACTTTGAAATTAAAACGGATCACCTTATCCCAGCAAGAGAACCAGACCTAGTGTTGATTAACAAAAAAGAAAGAACTTGTCAACTGGTGGATTTGCAGTGCCAGCAGATCACAGGGTGAAGTTAAAGGAAAATGAAAAAATTGACAAATATCTGGACCTTGCCAGAGAACTGAAAAAGTTATGGAATATGAAAGTGAAAGTTATACCAATTGTAGTTGGTGCACTTGGAACAGTCCAAAAGCATTAGAAAAGGGTTTGGAAAGTTTGGATATCAGAGGAAGGATTGAAACCATTCAGAACACTGCACTGCTGCAATCTGGCAGAATACTCAGAAGAGTCCTGGAGACCTGAGGAGACTTGCTGTCACTCAGACTCCAGTGAAAGACCATCAGCTAACACTGATGTGAAAACTCAAATAATAATAATAATACGACTGGGTTGGGAAGATGATCCACTGGGAATTATGCAAAACATTAAACTTTGATCATACACCAAAATGCTATGTGCATAAACCAGTGTCAACTGGTGGACTTTGCTGTCCCAGCAGATCACAGGGTGAAGCTGAAGGAAAATGAAAAGATAGATAAATACCTGGACCTTGCCAGATTATTGAAAAAGCTGTGGAACATGAGAGTGAAAGTGATGCCAATTGTAGTTGGCGCACTTGGAACTAGAATACTCAGAAGAATCCTGGAGACCTGAGGAGACTTGTTGTCACTCAGACTCCAGCGAACTACCATCAGCTAACGCTGATGTGAAAAACACAAAAGGAGTGAAATAATAATAATAATAATAATAATAATAATAATAATAATAATAATAATAATAATAATAATAATAATAATAATAATAATATATGTGTGTGTTTATCAGTTTATCTATCAGCTTACATGACTTGAATCAAACATACACACACCAATTTCGCATAGCACCTAGGAATGGTATGAATCCAACTCCTCACCCTCCAGATAGGGACAAATAGGGCTCTTTGAACTTCGGAACCAGTCTAGGAGAATGAAAAATATAAATTCAAACCTGTTAAACTCCGCTTAAGATATTGTGTCACATTTAAATCGTGTGGAGGTGTTAGTAAAGAAGTATATATATATATATATATATATATATATATATATCCTGAATCGATCGTGTTTCTATCCCAGCTGTAGGTAGCTTACAAATGTCTAGCCACACTGGAGAGACTTGATAAATCGAAACACGGTGTCTGTGGATGACTATACATGCTCCTTATCCTCTTACGGTTGAGCACTTTGGAGGGGAGTTCGCTGGTGACCGCCAACTAAAGCGTAAACGCAACGCTCTCATAAAAGGGATGGAGCACTCTATGGCGACCTTTACATACATACAGTATATGTGTATTAAACAGTTGAAATCCACTTCCCATTTTGTAGTTGACGATAGCCGCGCGGTTAAGCCATCAGACTGATGCTGAATCGATCGATCCCGGCTGTATGTAGCTTACAATTGTCTAGCCAAAATAAAGAAACTTGATAAGTCGAAATACGGTGTCTGTGGAAGAATATATATATATATATATATATATATATATATATATGAATTCAACATTTTTAGAAAAAACAAAAGATGATATTTGTTTGCTGACAGAATCTGTTTCGACCATTTAATAGAGCGGTCTTCATCAAGAGCAACATATGAATGAAAGACGGGATAAATAACCGTTAGATAGGAGGTACAAACGAACGCTAGTGTTCAATGATGAAATTTTTTAAAAATGCGTATTATGTGTTAAAAATGAAGTAATTTTTTTTATACACATTTTTATATATTTTTACATCAAACTCTTTTGAGTTTTTATTATGGATTATAATGCTTCTGATTTTTAAAAATGAAATTTATTTTATTTTTAACACAGAATACGCATTTTTTGTTTTTTCTTAAATTTCCAGCAGCAAACGCGAGCGTTCGTTTGTACCTCCTATCTAACGGTTATTCATTCCGTCTTTCATTCATATGTTGCTCTTGATGAAGACCGCTCTATTAAATGGTCGAAACAGATTCTGTCAGCAAACAAATAACGTCTTTTGTTTTTTCTAAAACTGTTAAATTCATACTGTCGGATTGACTTTCATTTACTTTTATATATAATTATATATATATATATATATATATATATATATATATATATATACTTGTGTATGTGTGGTTGTCCACATAAGTACACACTACAGCACTGCATATATATATATATATATATATATATATATATATATATATACTTGTG
Organism: Doryteuthis pealeii; assembly: GCA_023376005.1. Classification (NCBI taxonomy): domain Eukaryota; kingdom Metazoa; phylum Mollusca; class Cephalopoda; order Myopsida; family Loliginidae; genus Doryteuthis; species Doryteuthis pealeii. The sequence goes on along the minus strand of CM042167.1, from coordinate 57,975,023 downwards.
CGGGGCGGGTGTCCATATAGGTTCATACCATTGCACTGCATATATAATTATATATATATATATATATATTATATATATATATATATATATATATATATAAACACACACACACACACACACATATATATATATATAAATATATATATATATTATAATGAGAATATACTTATGTTTGTACGCATATTTAGTGACACCTGAACATTTTCATGTAAGTACACACACGCAGGCACACACACACACATACGCACGCATGCACGCACACACACACACACACATATTTATATATGATGAGGATGTACCTACTATACATACTTGTATGTATATTATTGAAACTTGTGCGATTTTTTTCTGTAAGCACACATGTATATATATATATATATATATATATATATATAATATATATATATATATATATAATTTGAAGAGTAAAATTCTATCATGTAAATGTTAGCTTACAAATTGATTTATGCCGAGATGTAGATATAAACCTGTACATATAAATTAAATTCGAATCCGAATATTGTATTCGTGAATAAAACATCGCATTAGCAGCTGAGGATATGTAATATGCATCGTGTCCCCCGGGTCCTTGAGCTAATCTAAATCATTGCAAGTTTATAGAATGAAACTCGACACAATACAATGAGAAAGAAAACGAGTGACTATGTAAGTCTTTATGCTGACGGGCACTGGTGGCATGTTTTAGGATCATCATAATAGGTCGGTTAACAAGAAGAAGAAGATGAAGAAATAGACACCATGTTCTGAATATGGCGACACAAGAATATCATCTCATGATATACGTTATTTTTTATGTATTATTTTGTCGATAAGCAATAATTTACGAAATGTATTGTAGTTGAGCAGCCCATGACGTGCAACATTCCACTTTGGTCGTTACTTAGACTATATAGGCGGTCAGAGAGGCCTCCACTAGTTTTATCGACTGGCTATGTCAAGCGCCTAGTACTATGTTATTGTCCCAGCCCTCTTTTTCTGACAAGCCCCCAATCCTTTTTATAATATATGTCAAGCCTAGTACCTATGTTATTGTCCAGCCCTGTTGCCCTTCTGACAAGCCCAATCATTTTTTTATAATATATGTCAAGCCCTAATGTTACCCCCTGTGGCCCTTCTGACAAGCCCAATCCTTTTTATAATATATGTCAAGCCCTAGTACCTATGTTATTGTCCAGCCCTGTTGCCCTTCTGACAAGCCCCAATCCTTATAATATATATGTCAAGCCCTAGTACCTATGTTATTGTCCCAGCCCTGTTGCCCTTCTGACAAGCCCCAATCCTTTTTAATAATATATGTCAAGCCCTGGTATATGTTATTGTCCCAGCCCTTGTTGCCCTTCTGACAAGCCCCCAATCCTTTTTTATATATATGTCAAGCCCTAGTACCTATGTTATTGTCCCAGCCCTGTTGCCCTTCTGACAAGCCCCAATCCTTTTTTATAATATATGTCAAGCCCTAGTACCTATGTTATTGTCCAGACCTCTTGCCCTTCTGACAAGCCCCAATCCTTTTAATAATATATGTCAAGCCCCTGGTAGCTATGTTATTGTCCCAGCCCTGTTGCCCTTTCTGACAAGCCCCAATCCTTTTAATAATATATGTCAAGCCCTAGTACATATGTTATTGTCCAGCCCTGTTGCCCTTCTGACAAGCCCCAATCATTTTTATAATATATGTCAAGCCCTAGTACCTATGTTATTGTCCCAGCCCTCTTGCCCTTCTGACAAGCCCAAATCCTTTTATAATATATGTCAAGCCCTAGTACCTATGTTATTGTCCCACCCTTTGCCCTTCTGACAAGCCCCAATCCTTTTTATAATATATGTCAAGCCCTAGTACCTATGTTATTGTCCAGCCCTGTTGCCCTTCTGACAAGCCCCAATCATTTTTATAATATATGTCAAGCCTAGTACCTATGTTATTGTCCCAGCCCTCTTGCCCTTCTGACAAGCCCCAATCATTTTTATAATATATGTCAAGCCCTAGTACCTATGTTATTGTCCCAGCCCTGTTGCCCTTCTGACAAGCCCCAATCCTTTTTATAATATATGTCAAGCCCAGTACCTATGTTATTGTCCCAGCCCTGTTGCCCTTCTGACAAGCCCCAATCCTTTTAATAATATATGTCAAGCCCTAGTACCTATGTTATTGTCCAGCCCTGTTGCCCTTCTGACAAGCCCAATCATTTTAATAATATATGTCAAGCCCTAGTACTATGTTATTGTCCCAGCCCTGTTGCCCTTCTGACAAGCCCAATCCTTTTTATAATATATGTCAAGCCCTAGTACCTATGTTATTGTCCCAGCCCTGTTGCCCTTCTGACAAGCCCCAATCCTTTTTATAATATATGTCAAGCCTAGTACCTATGTTATTTCCCAGCCCTCTTGCCCTTCTGACAAGCCCCAATCATTTTAAATAGTCAAGCCCTAGTTATGTTATTGTCCCAGCCCTCTTGCCCTTCTGACAAGCCCCAATTCTTTTATAATATATGTCAACCCTAGTACCTATGTTATTGTCCCAGCCCTCTTGCCCTTCTGACAAGCCCAATCCTTTTTATAATATATGTCAAGCCCTGTACCTATGTTATTGTCCCAGCCTGTTGCCCTTCTGACAAGCCCCAGTCCTTTTAATAATATATGTCAAGCCCTAGTACCTATGTTATTGTCCCAGCCCTCTTGCCCTTCTGACAAGCCCAATCATTTTTATAATATATGTCAAGCCCTGTTAACTATGTTATTGTCCCAGCCCTGTTGCCCTTCTGACAAGCCCCAATCCTTTTATAATATATGTCAAGCCCTAGTACCTATGTTATTGTTCCAGCCCTGTTGCCCTTCTGACAAGCCCCAATCATTTTATAATATATGTCAAGCCCTGTTAACTATGTTATTTCCCAGCCCTGTTGCCCTTTGACAAGCCCTCCTTTTATAATAATGTCAAGCCCTAGTACCTATGTTATTGTCCAGCCCTCTTGCCCTTCTGACAAGCCCCAATCCTTTTTATAATATATGTCAAGCCCTAGTACCTATGTTATTGTCCCAGCCCTGTTGCCCTTCTGACAAGCCCCAATCCTTTTTATAATATATGTCAAGCCCTAGTACCTATGTTATTGTCCCAGCCCTGTTGCCCTTCTGACAAGCCCAATCCTTTTATAATATATGTCAAACCCTAGTACCTATGTTATTGTCCCAGCCCTGTTGCCCTTCTGACAAGCCCCAATCCTTTTTAATATATGTCAAGCCCTAGTACCTATGTTATTGTCCCAGCCCTGTTGCCCTTCTGACAAGCCCCGATCCTTTTTATAATATATGTCAAGCCCTAGTACCTATGTTATTGTCCCAGCCCTCTTGCCCTTCTGACAAGCCCCAATCATTTTTATAATAGATGTCAAGCCCTAGTACCTATGTTATTGTCCCAGCCCTGTTGCCCTTCTGACAAGCCCCAATCCTTTTATATAATATATGTCAACCCCTAGTACCTATGTTATGTCCCAGCCCTGTTGCCCTTCTGACAAGCCCCAATCCTTTTTATAATATATGTCAAGCCCTAGTACCTATGTTATTGTCCCAGCCCTGTTGCCCTTCTGACAAGGCCCAATTCTTTTTCTAATATATGTCAAGCCCTAGTACCTATATTATTGCCCCACCCTTATTGCCCATTTCACAAGCCTCAACCCTTTTTATAATGTATGTGCTTGAAACCGGTGGCTTAGGCATGCTGTTAAACTCTATCTGATGGTGAGGTTCTAATTCTGAAGCTCTGGGGAATTTGGAGTACGCCATTATCACCATTACTCCCAGGTATACTCTGACCGGAGTGGTAGTATCTGATATGGTCCTATCTCTGGGTTAAATAGAACAAAATGAATTTTTAAAAATGTGTCAAAAAAATTGAGTACCCATCAAGAAAAAATAATCAAAAAAGTTTTTGGCATAAAATACACCAATGGGTGTACATGCTGTAAAACCCAACCAACAAACAAACCAACCAACGAAGAAAAAAAAATTGTTGGTTGGTTTCTTTGTTTATTCATATATCAACCAGAGTTGGTTAGTTAGTGTCAAAGCTATTCTTGTAGATTAAATGTTGTTCTCTCTCTCTCTCTCTCTCTCTCTCTCTCTCTCTCTCTCTATTCTATCTATCTATCTATCTATCTAACTGTCTGTCTGTCTGTCTGTCTCTGCTTTGAGTACTTTGTTTAATGATATATCAAACATCGTTGGTTACTTAGAGTCAAAATCATTCCTGTAGAATAAAAATTGTTTTCTGTTTCTGCCTCTGTCAGTCTGTCTGTCTGTCTGTCTCTCTCTCTCTCGGTCTGTTTGTCTGTCGGTCTGTCTGTGTCTGACTCTCTCTCTCTCTCCTCTCTCTCGGTCTGTCTGTCTGCCTCTCTCTCTCTCTCTCTTCACTCTCTCTATCTATCTATCTCTATCTATCTATTCTATCTGTCTGTCTGTCTTTCTCTGTCTCTGTCTCTGTCTCTGTCTCTCTGTCTGTCTCTCTGTCTGTCTCTCTATATATCTCATTTTAATTTTACTTTCTTTCTATCACAAGTACTCAGTCCACTGGGCAGACCGGTTCTTTAACCTTGGTTAGGCAATAAGTATAGTTAAATCAATGTAAAGTTGGCATATTGTTGATATCAGCCGAACAACGAGGGAGTCTGTCTCTTTTCATTGTAACTACTCACTCCATTAAGGAAAAACGTTTTTTTAAACCTTGGTTAGGAAACCGGTAGAGTAAAAAAAGTAAAGTTGGCCTATTGCTGGTATCAGCCGAACAGCGAGCGAGTCTGTCTCCTTTTCATTATAATTACTCAGTCCATTGGGCAGGCCGGTTCTTTAACCGTGGTTAGGCAACCAGTATATAAAAAAAACAAGTAAAGTTGGTCTATTGTTGTTATCAGCCGGACCGTGAGGGAGTCTGTCTCCTTTTCGCTAACACTATAATAGGGAGATTGTTTTGCTGATGTTAAGAGCTTACAACCAGTTTCCCATTATACGACATAGATCAAATGGTTGGCTGTCGAGGTGAACATTTCGGTTTTGTGTTATTGAAAGCATTTCCGACAAGTTACGACGATTTGAATAAAAAGTATCAAAACCAACTACATCATCTCTTTATCACACCAGGGTGAGTCAAAAGTTTTGCAATATTTTGTCACGTGCGACGCGTATATCACGTGACCGAATTAGTTCGTGATAGAGGTATCTATTGTGGTTAGTAGTATCGTGATAGTTGGTGTGATGACACGTTGTGCATTGTTTCACTCCGTCGATTTGTCCTGGGTATAACGTTAAACTGCATCTAATGGTGAAGTTCCAATTCTGAAGCTCGAGGGATGTGGAGTACCCTTAATCACCATTACTCCCAGGTCTACTCTGAACTGGAGTGGTAGTACCTGTTAGGGTCCCATCTAAGGGTTAATTAGAAAAAATATCTTTATAAAAAATTGAATGAATTTATTTCAGAACTTTGTCGGCATTAAATGACCAACTGATGTTGATATACCGTAAAACAAAACAATCACTCCGTCCATAATTTGAACTCGGGTAGACGGGCCCATTTCTTACGAATGTAAACATTATACTACGCGCCGAATTAGTTCGTGATAGAGGTATCTATAGTGGTTGGTAGTATCGTGGTAGTTGGTGTGCTGACACTTTGTGCATTGCTTCATTCCGTCCAGGATTTGAACTCGGGTAGACGAGCCCATTTCTTACGAATGTAAACAGCGAGGGAGTCTGTCTCCTTTTCATTATAATTACTCAGTCCATTGGGCAGGCTGGTTCTTTAACCGTGGTAAGGCAACCAGTATATTAAAAAAACAAACAAGTAAAGTTGGTCTATTGTTGTTACTACGTCACTACGCGCCGAATTAGTTCGTGATAGAGGTATCTATAGTTGTTGGTAGTATCGTGGTTGTTGATGTGCTGACACTTTGCGCATTGCTTCATTCCGTCCAGGATTTGAACTCGGTTAGACGAGTTCATTTCCTACAACTCTAAACATTACACGACGTGCCTTCGGTATTAGTGGACAAATGAAAACGTGTAATCTATAGTCCGAGCTGAGTGTCATAAGTATATCCTCATTATATATATATATATATATATATATATATATATATATATATATATATATATCGTTTTGTCGACCGCGAAATGGAACGAGTCTTTTTCTATAAAGTGATCAATAATCATTATTTTGTATTTTTTCATTCTGGTTTCATCAACCTTTTCTGTCCTCTTTGAAGTTAACAGGAGTAAGCTCCCCTGTCAGTTCGCTCTCCGACACAGCGGGATACAAAAGGCTTCTCAGCAGGATAAAGTGAGTGATCAAGAAGACATTTTTAATCTTTAATTGAGTTTTTTTCTTCTTTTCTTTTGAGATTCACAAATTGTTGTCCGTTTTCCTTTTTACACTTCCTATCACACAAAATAAATTATATACCTATCTATATATCTACCTATCTATATGTATCTCTGCCTCTCTGTATATCTGTCTCTGGCTCCGCCTCTCTCTCTCTCTCTCTCTCTCTCTCTCTCTCTCTCTCTCTCTCTCTCTTTTAGTCACAAATTTTCAGGTTCGTTAGATACCCTTTATCAAATGAATGTTATTACTGTTTAACGGCTTCCTTGTCTCTGTTGTTTTGAGTATATATAGTATATGATGTTATATACTGCACACAATGCAGAAATAGCGGATATGTGGGAGAAACATCAACATCCTTTAGACTAAGACTAAATAACCACAAATCCCCTATAAATCTCAAATCCCCGCATAGTACAATAGCACTTCATTTTAACACCTCATCACACAACCTTACACACCACTAATGCATTTTATTAGAACACGCATTTCCAACAACGCAATCTAGAAAACAATCAGAAACTAAATGGATTCTAAAATTAAAAACGCACGTGAAGAGATTGAACGCAGACATCGGAATTCTCCGTTATTATAAATATTTCACAGGCGCTGCCACTGTCGATAACAACAGAGACAAAAAAAGCCGTTAAACAGTAATAACATTCATTTTATAAAGGGTATCTAACGAACCTGAAAATGTATGACCAAAATAGTAAAAAATAAGTGAATCCAATATTCCTTAATATCGAGTTCATTCATTTATATATTTTTAATGCTTCGTAATAACGCCCAACTTTAAAAAAAACATTTTTTTTTAATATATATATATATATATATATATATATATATATATATTATATATATATATATATATATATATTTAAGTGAAGAAAATGAAATGAATCTGACGGATATGTTTAAAAGATAAGTGGAAAGAAAAAGTATTTTTGGTATGGATGAAATTTATTATTGTCATTAGGCTACACGTGTTTCGACCAAAATTTGTTTATACATACAGTGTTTTTATTTAGATTATTCTAAATATAAAGTAATAATAATATTTATATATTTTCCATTTATCAGTTCAACATACATATATATATATATATTATATATATATATATATATATATATATATATATATATGAACTGATATATATATATATATATATATATATATATATATATTGAATATAGCCAAATATATTTAAACAAGCCACAGTTTTTTTTTTAAATTTAGCTTTATATTATCCCATCGCGTGAAAACGCTTCACGTTTATATAAACGCTAAAAAACCTACTAGTTTTTTAAAATCTCAACCATTTAAAAAATCTCAACCATTTGAGTACTGTTTTTTAAATCTCAACCATTTGACTCATCTGATGATTGCATAACCATGAAACTTTAAGTTATGAGTCCAAATCCATAATATTACATTGATTATATATATATATATATATATATATATATATATATATATATATATATATATATATATATATATACAAATGATCAGATAATGGTGGTGGGAATGATTCTATTCAGAGCCTTCTTTGCTTCTTTTCAAATATATATATATATATATATATATATATATATATATCAACATAAGCGTATCTGAAGCTCGCTTGTACCTCAATTTCTAGCTCCCAGAACAATGCAATAAACCGAGTAACAAATCGCAACCCGGAAAATAGTCATTTGGGGCACTTGTAAGTCAATGTACCGCTGTACATAGTTTATTTAATATTTATCTACATTTATCAAATTTTGTCTAATAATTCATCCAATAGTTTCCGAAAAGACCCTCTCAAATTATTTTTCTTACCATTTTTAAAAACATATTCCAAATTAATCTTAAAATTTTATACGCTATTTCTGTTTTTGGTCTGATTTGGCAGTTCCTAAAATATTATCAAAATAACCTTATGTTTGGAAATCTACTTGGAGAGTAAATTAATTGTTCGTTTATATGACCATCTTTTTATACTAGCAGGACCTGTGAATATACTACAGTATGATAATTTAATCATTACAACGTTTGATATGTTTAAGAGCTACTGCCAAATAGTTCAATATTTAAAAAGTATAATAATCTTGAATTAACTCTCTCTCCCTCCCTCTCTCTCCCTCTCCCTATCCCTCTCTCTCTCTCCATCCCTCTCTCTCCCTCCCCCCTCTCTCTCTCTCCATCCCTCTCTCTCCCTCCATCACACTCTTTTTTCTTTATTTCCTTCTTTTCATTTTACATTATGTCCGATTGAAACATATTAACGTTATCGCCTCTTCACAATCACCTCCCCTCTCTCTCTCTCTCTCTCTCTCTCTCTCTCTCTCTCTCTCTCTCTCTCTTACAACTACTCTCTTTCTATCTTTCTAAAATAATAATTCGGTTGATAAGCAACACCAGATAATCAGGATTTACATTCTTGCATTTCATCTTGGCCGATTTGGACGGTCTCATTTTTAACTGGAGGGTGTAACAAGATGATAACTGTCGTACAAATAAGAAGCACGAGGATTAATTAATATATAGAATGTTTTGGGAAATCTGTATTGACAGTAGTTTTCCAGTTCAATTGTTAGATGATTTATGAACAGCTTATAAATTATGAACGTACCTGTAGTTAGAATTTTGAATTAGGGTACGTTAGATTTAGAATAATGGGCTACATGGAAAGTTACCGACAGTTGGACGCGTGGGAACAAGTTTAGTTAGTCAGATGCGAGTCGGGTCCTTTTCAGAGATCATGTTTTTTTAGGGTTCACAACTCACATGCGGCGGAATCATGGGCTGGGTTTTGTAATAAAGCTTTATTATCATGTTGTCTTGTATTATTAAAAGCAATGTCCAGTCCAACACAAAGACGAATCAACGGAGAAGAACCAACCCTTAATAAGCCCACTAGATCAGCAGGAATAACATGGCGGCCATACAAGTTAGACAACCGAGAGGAAGAAGGAGAAACAGAAGGTAAGACGTAAGCCTATCAGCTATCATCTATCCACCATCTAACTGTCTATCTCTCTCTGTTATATAACCGATACTGGTATATCTATACATATATAAAAGGCAGTTGTATGTATATGTGTGTCCGGAGGAAACTTCGAAAATCAAACAATTAAGAACAAAGTAAATATATATACACATTAAATATCACCAGGGCTTGTTTTTTAGCAAAAATAATAGAGATTTGATTTATATTCGTGAAGATAATTTTGAAAAATTAAATGATAGGAGCATGGATTTTTTTTTCATGTAACATTTTAGATAGGAGACATTAACATTTCTTTTTAAAGTAGCTGGATTAATGCAAGGTCTTTTTTTTTTTACATATTAAAATGGGGCTTCCCATGAGGATTCAACTCATGATTCAGTAACAATGGATCTGCAAGACTAACTTTTAAAAAATTCCCCTCTACCCAAGCGACGCCGAGTAGCCGCTACTAATATTAGTATATAACACTATCACACCGCAACTTTTTTCTTTTTTAAATAAAATGATCTTATGATAAAATTGGAAGGACATTAACTTTTTAGCGAGTGTAATATTTGTTTGTGATTTTCGTATTTTGATGGTTGATGCCACTGAAAAGTTGAAGGGGTCACGTTTGAAGTGGGGAAACACACCAGTTTCAGCTAAAAAACATTACTTTTTGACTCACCTATGTGGAGAAGTGGGGATGTGATCCACAGAGGACCAGCTTCATTCTGATGTATGATACATTTTCCTGTGTTGGTAATTATACCTGTCCTAAATATAATAACATTACTTTTTGACTCACCTATGTGGAGAAGTAGGGATGTGATCCACAGAGGACCAGCTTCATTTTGATGAATGATACATGTTCCTGTGTTGGTAATTATACCTGTCCTAAACAAAATAACATTACTTTTTGTATCACCTATGTGGAGAAGTAGGGATGTGATCCACAGAGGACCAGCTTCATTTTGATGGATGATACATGTTCCTGTGTTTGTAATTATACCTGTCCTAAACAAAATAACATTACTTTTTGTATCACCTATGTGGAGAAGTAGGAATGTGATCCACAGAGTACCAGCTTCATTTTGATGTATGATAAATGTTCCTGTGTTTGTAATTATACCTTTCCTAAACAAAATAACATTACTTTTTGTATCACCTATGTGGAGAAGTAGGGATGTGATCCACAGAGGACCAGCTTCATTTTGCTGTATGATACATGTTCCTGTGTTGGTAATTATACCTGTCCTAAACAAAATAACATTACTTTTTGTATCACCTATGTGGAGAAGTAGGAATGTGATCCACAGAGGACCAGCTTCATTTTGCTGTATGATACATGTTCCTGTCCTAAACAAAATAACATTACTTTTTAACTCACCCTCGTAGATTATTTTTGGAAATCTGCTGTGCCAGTTGTTTTCCAGTTCGAGGAGAAATATAATAAAATTAGTAACAATCGCAACACATTATTGTTTTTTAAATGAAATGATTTGATGATAAATTGGAAGGATGCAAACTTTTGAGCGAGTGTAATGTTTGTGTTTCTCGTATTCTGATTGGTTGAGACCACTGGAAATGGAGGGGCCATGTTTGAAGGGGGAAAACGCTCTAGTTTCAACTATCAAGGCCATCTAGTTACCCACCCCTTTCTTAGTAAAGGACGCATCTTTAGGGTAATTGATGGCGACGAAGGAACAGGGAAAGGAACAGGGAAAGGAACAAGGAAAGCACTTGACCGAAAACTACTTCAGATAATGAGGTATATTCAACAAGGGGAATAAAATTAAAACGATATTTGCTTTCTTTCTTTCTTTCTTTATTTATTTCTCAGATATCATCCTCCCTCCCTCCCTCCCTCCCTCCTCCCTCTCCCTCATACTTACATCTCTATATAATGGAGATTCAGTCTCTATTTGTCCATAACCGAAACTAGGTCACATCACGGTCATTTCAGGAATTAAGTAACTTTATCAATGGAGTATTTAATTTATTGTCAACAGCACATGAAATAAAGAACCACTGTATATATGCTCAGAATATAAGCAACTAAACGGCGTGACAATTCATGAGAGATCATGAATTGGGAACAAACCCTGTAGTAAAGAATTTAAATTAAAGGCCGTTAACTTTGGGATCAGGGAGTGGTAAATTACCAGTGACGGTTATAACCTTTTGATCCCTTGAAAACGCGCCATGAGTAAGAGTACTTCGACAGTTTCCATAATTTAATTTAATTTACACGTAGAATACGGTTCTAATGATAATATCTCTTGCGCGCTATTCTGCATTCGTTCAAAAATCAGTAATGTAATTTGATATTCAACTTTTAAGCACATTCAAAATTGTTCTTATATTTAAACAAATTTCAATTTCTTTTTACTATGATAATTTGATATTCGATCAGCTAAACTTTGAATTAATGTTATTTTTAAAAATCATTTCTGGAATTTTACATTTTACAAAAAATTTGAATTAAGGAATTATTTTAAATTTAAATAGTTTATTTAATTTTTTCGTATAATTTTCTAATTTTTAATTTAAAATATTAATTTATCAAATCGCCTCATTTTATATATTTTTTTAATATTGTTAATTATTGAATTAAAATTTATTACTATATCGTTATATCATATAACATGAATGACATCACATATAACTTATGTGATGTCATTTCACTACCCCGAGGAAAACAAAAAATGACCTGTCTTCCCATGAGGCCGGACTAACAGTCATTTGTGCGTGTGGATTTTTATGGGGCATCCTGAGAGGATCAAACTGGCGATTAAACAATAATAGATTTGCGAGACTACCTTTTTATACCACCACCCACTCTACCTAGGCGACGCCGGGTAGCCGCTTCTAGTACAATATATATTCCAATCCCATATATATATATCAATCATTCTCTCTCTCTCTCTCTATATATATATATATATATATATATATATATATATATATATTATAAAAAAGAAGGTCCGCAAAATGGATTAGGTTTTTAGAAAAGAAAAGAAAATTATCTTACAAAAAATGTTTTTCTAATAAAAAAAAGTATTCCATTAAAAATATTTTTCTAAAAACATAACCCATTTTGCGGACCTTCTTCTTTTACAAAATATTTCATTTTCTCCCGTTGGACCCATAACAGCACTTTATATATATATAAGAAATGGATATAAAGTAACCTACTCGAGTTTCATCATCTGAATCGTCAGGGTTACATCCGCTGAATTAATCAAGTTTTCGATTAATATCAGTTGGTACCACGTATGTCTGTTGAAACGGGTCTTATCTTTTATAGTTGAACGATTCAGATGATGAAACTCGAGTAGGTAACTTTATATCCATTTCTTAAATAAATTTTGCTCTACATTATATTGAGCACTTTGTATTTGTTTTTTCTCGGTCTTAACCCCTGGATACTGTGCACTCCCAGCGATCGTACTCGTACCCACCGGTAAGCCACTACTCATGCATTAACGTATATATATAGATAGCTAGAGAGAGAGAGAGATAGAGAGAGAGAGAGAGACTTTTGAAGTGGAAAGAACACCTGAAGAATCTACTTGGATACCCTCTTAAATCCTAGATAAACATACTCAAGATATCATTAATGCCTACCACGACATCAAACGCGGGTATTTTGCGGAGGTTGAAGTCGACCAAGTGCTAAAAATAATTAAAAGCGGAAAATCTGCAGACTTCGAATAAATTACACCTGAATTATGGAAAGCATCGAAATTTGAACACTTTCTTATGCAATGTAGTGTATCATCATCATCATCATCATCATCATCATTATCATGTCTTTTCATGATTCTTTTTTTTATTATTATAAACTCATTGCACATTCGGTTTTCCGGTTAACACTGGGGGTCCAGCGAGCTTCGGCCGCCGGACTTATCGAGAGTTTAATAATAGCGTCGATTCCTGAGGCGCCCCCCTTGTGGGGAATGCCGAAGGGATCGACGCAATTTTTGTTCTTTCCTACCCATGAGCTTCGGCTTGTGGGTGGGCCCACGTTAAAACGAGGCCTTGTGACCAGCCCATACAAGTGGGGTATGAGGCAAATACCCATCATCATTATCATGTCGCGCAGGCAGCACGGATATCGATGACAATCTCTCGCCAACCTTCCCTATCACTCATTGCCCCTGGGATTTCTTCTGCGCAGCAACCAGCATCCTCGCATAGTTGGTCAATGTAGGCCCTTGGTGGGCGGCCCACATTAGCATATCCATGTGTTGGCTTCCACAGCAGAACGTCACTTATGAGTTCGTCCTTGCTCCACCAGCAGTGTCCAGTATGCCTAGTCCGTCTCACTCGGATGGTTTGTGAGATGGGGGACAGATGGCCGTACAGCTGCTTCCTTGTGGGGTGCTGTTTCCACGACTTATTCAAGACTGCACGTAGCATTCTTGTGCAGCACCCATCTAGCTTATTCTCAAGGCGCTTCGTTAGGGTCCAAGTGGGGCAGCCATACAGCAGCTCTGATACAACCACAGCATGGAAGAATTGTCACTTTAACTTGTCAGTGAGATCGGATTTCCATATGACTGATAATTTGTTCGAGGCCGACCATGCCTTTCCTATGTAGCATATAAAAATACAATTATTTTTTTTGTAATTTCTTAATGGCAAGATATTATATAACACACGAATCTTGATATGCCGTTAAACAAAGAAACAAAAACCAAACCAAACCAATGTATCTACAATTCTAAGGTTTGAAGCCCAAGGTTCTGGGTTCGATGTCGGCCCTCACCAACTTAGCGCTTGAGTAAGTGATGGCACATATTATATGTCAAAATTATTCCAACATTCTTTTCAATAAGTTCAATAAGTTTTTAGAATCTATTTTTCTAAATATTTCGTTCATGTTGTTGATATTATAGAATTTAGGTCACGGTGTATATTTAATCATAATATTTTTGTGTGGTGTATTTATTTCCACGGGGAAATATAGGTGGAATTTCTCCTTTACAATAAAGAAGTGAGTTAATCTTCTGCGGACAATTGGTCGCTGGGTATTAGTGGTTTTATTATAGGGCCGGGTTAGTTCAGTCGGTAGAGCGTTCGCTTAGAAACCACAATGTACCTAGCTCGATACCAGCCCTCGCCAACTCAAAGTATGAGTAGCACAGGGATCTGTGTGGTAAAGCAAGGGGCCGATTGTAGGTGTGGTGCTCCACCTCAGACGCAAAAACAATTTCTTAGTCTAGCGCTTGTGAAAAGGGGATAAACTTCCTCGCTGATTGGCTGATACCTAGTTTACAACTTTACTTTTATTAGTGATTTCTTCTCTTCTGGTATTATTAGGATCAGGTGTCCTTCCTTTTAAAGTGGGCTGCAATTAGTAGAGTTTGTTGACGGTATTTTTCGTCCCATTGTTTTTGCCATTTATTTTTTATTATTTTCTTGATTTTTCGTTTTAGATCAATCTCCGACATCTTTGAGATTTTGTCTGGTATCATATCGTCTGCGGAATTAGCAAATGAATTGGCTTTATTATTTGCCCGAATCTTAAATTTTTACTATGGCTAATAGAGTTAATTTCCTTTTTGAGTTTGGGGATTAAAGGATTTTCAACTTTTAACAGATTAACAGAAATGGAATTGAGCACTTTTTTCACCATCAATAAATTCAAGGCATCAGAATCCATGAGAAAAAACAATAAAATCGATAACGTACATTTTCATCAAAATACGTAGACTTATAATGGCTGAAAAATGGCATTTTGGGGGCACCTTTGAAGCCCCATATCTCCCCCAATTCTCAAGCGAACTCAACCATCTTTTACTATGTAATACTCCTCATCGAACTCTATCAGAAAATCATATTAGTTTGGCACTTTATTGCACAAGAAATTGGCCATTTTTGCCCACTCGCATGGGGCTTATCAGGCTCAAAAATCACCTAAAACTCCGAATTGAGCACTTTTTTCACCATCACTGATATCATGTCGTCTGCGGATTTAGCAAATGAATTGGCTTTATTATTTGCCAGAATCTTAACTTTTACTATCACTAATAGAGTTAAATTCGTTTTTGAGTTTGGGGATTAAAGGATTTTCAACTTTTAATAGATTAACAGAAATGAATCTTGTGACGTTATGCGTTTATTCGTTCTTACATATGTGGGCTCGTTTCTTCTTATGTGAACTAAATATGTGGTAACTCATGTTGATTAAACAACACACACATCTTTTTGTCAACAAATGTTTATTTTGGCTATGACAATCCAGTAGTAGTTGTCGTTGACGCAAAAAGAGATAGAAAGAATGTTACAATAACAGAATCGCTTAAATTAGATTCACTAAGCTGGTGAAACCCGCGCCGTCAGCTGTCAGCTTTGGGAGAGGAAAAAAAGAAAGAAATATATATTTTTTCGATTGGCTAATTTAGCCTGCGTCGCATGTCTGCCTCAATAGACCCTTCGTCGTCTGCCATCGCAAGCTCTACTCCCAATTTGACTATTCACTCGTTCTTTTATAATTGGCGCAAATCAGCTGATTATTTTTACGTCATATTTTGATTCAGTTGTGTCTTGTCATATTGTATACACTGGAATTTAGCCAAACAATCCGACATTCTTCTGGCCAGACTATAATTCTCCCTAAAATATTCAACCCCATTAATTCTCTGATGGAATTTCAAGAAACATTTTAAACAAACTGTGTTCCAAATAAATTATATCTTTATAAATATTTTTCATAATATTTATTTCCTTTTTCTTCACTCATATTTTATTGTTTACTATAACTGATCCTTTTTTTTTTTTGAAAATTAATGATCAAGGTCCCTCTAATAACTTTACAGTCTCAATGAATAATTGATCATTTCGAGTTGCTTGTTGAAAAAATGTTAAGTACTAGATTAATTTCACAAACTTTGGAAGACGCACATTTTTGTTAGTAATGATAATGCTGTAGTAATTAGGTTAAATTATATCCACTAAAATGAATATACCTAGGCGAAAGTATTTAAGTGTTAATGTAATAAAATATATCAAATTGAAAAAGACTAACAAAAATAAATAAGAACGCATATAAGAAGATTGCAGCCATTCAACTCTTGGTAGATAATTGGGATTAGGTAGGTATTGAACAAGATGACGTCCAATCCATATTTTACAAAATAAATTTACACCCACCCCCGATTGAAAAAAGATCAGCAATTTATCCGATTTTAATGAATTTTCCAGTGTTGATTTATCGATCAATGAATTCTATAATGCATTATTTATTTTATTTCAAAACTTTGATTTTTTCAAGTCACTTAATGTTGTCCCCACCCCTTATACGGGCCCACGGAAGCTACACCACTACCAACTCACTCTTACTCACACAGAGAGACTAATATTTATATAAGGAGGAGGTAATCAAGATATACAGAGTGGGTGAAAGTAATGTGCAAAATATGAGAGAGAGAGAGAGAGAGAGAGAGAGAGAGAGAAGAGAGAGAGAGAGAGAAGAGAGAGAGAGAGAGAAATGGGTCAATTTTTTAATAAGGTATATTTTTAGTATGAATTTTGTGTCATTAAACTAAACAGGGAAAAATCCTTTAGGAAAGAAAAGGTGATTATCTCACCTTTAGTATGACTAGCAAATATATGCACCCTCCGGGTGCAAGTATTTAAGTTTAATGTAATAAAATATTGTATTAAATTAGAAAGGCTAATGAAACTAAATAAGAATACCAATAAAAAGATTTGAAACAGAGGGAGTATAATAAAAAATAGAACAACTGAAACCTACTCTTCCATCACTCTCGTCTTTCATTGTTATTTTTTCTAATTTAAGTATTTAGTTAAAAGAGGAAGTGAAGAATAAAATGACAGTTATTTTTTCTTGCTAATGAATTTCATTTAAGATTCATTGAAGAGATTTTTTATTATATTCATTAAAATAAAACCAAACAGTTAGAAATCAATAATACTAAGCACATATTTAATAAAATCACATTTTTAATATTAATATGCAAATTAGCCTTCCCGTTCACTCTGTAAACCACTATTTTGTTGTATATATAAATATAATTGCATGTTGTCAGTATGTAGACATGGTTAACTATTAATAATGTAAAACAATTTTTATTAATAATTGAGTTTAAATAAAAATGCAATCATGGAAAATGTGATGTCAATAACTAAGGAATAGTGATATGAGTAGTAATATAGTTTCGGTTACAGACAGAAAAGCACACAATCTCCATTATAATAAGATAATAGAAGATATACGTATAAATAAATATAAAGTAAGGCATTTTTTCCTAATTCTATTCTTAAAAACTACTGTAACAAGTTCTACTTAAAATTACCCAGTGTTGTATACTCTTATTTTTACTTTCTTGCTTCTATCTTTCTTCTGCTGTTCATCTTTTCTATCTTATGTTTTCTTCTAGCGTCTGGACTTCGTCTTGGGGACTTCGTCTTGGGGACTTCGTGTCTGGTTTTTCATTGGGGATTTCTCTTTATCAGAAGCCCTGTGTCATTGGTAGTTTTTAGATAATAACACAAGACTTTGATTTACTTAGATCAGATTTTATTTCGAAATCCCCACCAGACTACCTGCGCAGATTGAGTCGGCAGCGTGCATAACACGACTGACCACCGTCGTGGTTTGGCCGATCTAACTAAAACTCTCTCTAATCTAAACCGGAAGAGGGTCTTCTCCACCGATTCTCACGGTATCCAGTGGAGGAGGATCAGGACTGAGGTCAAGCCTTGTCATTCAATCCTTCAAGGCCGCCAGCTGAACTTATACCAGCCATTTTGCTTTCTACACTACTGTACATAAGTATTAGGAATCTAATAATTATGTAACACCCAGCACCTTTATTATTATTCTGTTTCTATGGCTCTTTTATTGCAAACCCTCAACCCTTTTTTATTATATATGCGCTAGATTTTTTAAAATCATTTTGATCTATTAAGCCATATATCTAACAGATACTACCACTCCGGGTTATAGTTGAACTGAGTGTAATAGCAATGAAGGGGTACTCCACACTCACCAGTGCTCCAGAATAGGAACCTTACTCCTAGATGCATGTTCCCTATTCTGGACCACTGAGGAGTGTAGAGTTGCCTTTTATTGCTATTACACGCAGTTCACCTCTGATTCAGCGTGGTAGTACCTGTTAGGTATATGGGTTAATAGATCAAAAATTAGTTTAGAAAAATTGAATATCCAACAAAAATGAATAAAACACAAATGTCTTCAGCATAAAATAACCTAACAAGGGTTGACATGCCGTAAAATCCAACCAATCAACATTATCCAAACCTATTGATTAAACAATAGAACATCATTCTTCTACGGGGGTGGCTTTGGCATTAGATAACCCACCTAGATTGGTATACCATGAAAGAAACCAAACCAAACAAACAATCTTCTTTAGTCTATGTGAATGTTCATACCAGTTGTAACTAGTGGTCTTCATTTGTGATCACTTGGCTCTTAGGACTTTCCTCAGTATCTGACTGATCTTGAAAGCGCTGTGTCTAGATAGTCAAATACTTATTCTGATATCCAATAATTCTTGGCTCTTAAACAAGATCTTTGAGATTGTCGACAGTTTTGTTTGCTTTTTTTTTTTTTGCTTTTTTTTTTTTTTCAATTCTTAAGCAGAATCCATATATTTGTATATTTTGAAATTTTTTTTTTTTTTAGAATTTTTACTTTCGCAAATTTTTACGGTGTAGATTGTTAAAAAGGCCAACTCAGCCTATAGACAAATCCTATTTTTCTTGGTAATAAGATCCATAGGTTGGTTGGTTAGTTGGTTGGATTTTACGGCATGTCAACTCTTGGGTTATTTCATGCCAATGATGTTTTATTTTTATTCATTCTTGATGGCTATACAACTTTTATTTCTAAAAAAATTAAACTCAATTTTTGTTTAAACACAATAATTTCAAACTTATTTTTTCTATTTAACCCATAGATAAACAGTACTGTGAGTAATGGTGATTGAGTTTGTTGGTTTTACGGCATATCAACCTCCGTTGGGTTATTTTATGCTGAAGAAGATTTTTCTATTTATGCTTGATGAGTAATCAACTTTTTTTTCAAATTCAGTTTTTTAACATTTCATTTTTTCTCTGTAACCCATTGATTGGATCCTAACAGGTACTGCCATTCCGAGTCAGAGTCAATCTAGGAGTAATGTCAATGAAGGGGTACTCCACACTCCCCAGAGCTCCAGAATTGGAACTTCACCATTAGATACAGTTTAACATCGTACTCAGGACACTAAGGCCTTAAGTCAATTCTGACTGTGTGCCCCATGCTTCTGGCCTTGTGCCAACCTAAGCTGAGCTTAAAGAAGTACTCCACACTTTGAAACTCACCATTATATACAGTTTAACATTGTACACAGGACAATAAGACCCTAAGTCAATTCTGACTGGGTACCCCATGCTTCTGGCCTTGTGCCCATATGAGTTGAGCTTGATAAAGTGAACCTGGGAGTAATGTCAATGAAGGGGTACTCCACACTCCCCAGAGCTCCAGAATTGGAACTTCACCATTAGAAACAGTTTAACGTCATACCTAGGACACTAAGACGCTCAGCCACTGCCTTCTAGCACATATATGATAAAAAAGGATTGGTGATTTCCTATAAGACCAATAAGATTGGTCCAATCATATAGGTGTTAGGGATTGGCGTGTCCAGCTGGTTGATCCGTCTCGCCTCAGTCACCAGAATTTCATCTTTAAGCATCACGAGTCCTCATCCACGGCCAACAGGTAGCCCTATCTGGGGGATTTTATCTATGTGCATTGGTGCAGTCGGTGTAATCTATATCCCAGCTGATAGAGTGGAATTATCCCCGTGTTTTCCTACAACTAGTTCTTGTATCTCATTTTCCTGATTTAGTCATTCACAATTAGTAAATTAATTAGTAAATTGATACTACTAGCAAATAAAAGCAACCTAAAAGAAAAGAAAATGTTACACGCATCCATTGACGATTAGTTAAATAATTCTTTTGAATATTTTACACAAAATCGTAAGGATTTATTTTTGCAAATTTCTAGATAAATTCTTGCTACTGAAAAAAGGGCTAGAGCAAAAACTTTTTTTTTTTTTAATTGATTACCTGTAGCCGAAAGCTCGAGGAAATTTGAAATTCTTAACAGTGAAAACGCAGCAAATTTAAAAGATAAGAGTGGCTTGCAATACCTGGAGTTCCGAAGCGGTCCCCCATCCAAGTACTAATCACGCGCTACGCTGCTTAACTTACGTGATCAAACGAGAACCGGTGTGTACAGGGTGCTTTGACCGTAAGCTGAAACATCAACGAAATTTTAAATATTTTGCAAATCTTAAAATGTTAACTGTGAAAACGCAGCAAATTTGAAAATAAAAGTGACATACAGTACCTGGAGTTCCGGAGCGGTACACCATCCAAGTACTAATCACGCGCTACGTTGCTTAACTTCGGTTTTTTGACCATAAGCCGAAAGCTCGACGAAATTTGAAATTCTTAAACTTTTTTTTTTCTTTCAAAAGTTACAAAATTTCACTGTGAACATTTTGCAAAAAAAAAAAAACGTTTAAGAATAGCAAATTTCCTTTCGGCTTAGGGTTAACGCACTCAAGTTAAGCACTCTTAACACAACGGTTCTCGTTCGTTGACCGAAGTTAAGGATCGTAGTGCATGATGAGTACTTTTAAGGTTTGCAAAAAAAAAAAAGAAAAAAGAAGTTTAAGATGTTTGAATTTCGTTGAGATTTCAGCTTACGGTCAAAGCACTCTGAACACAACGGTTCTCGTTCGTTGACCGAAGTTAAGCAGCGTAGTGACTGATTAGTACTTGGATGGTGGACCACTTCGGAACTCTAGGTACTGTAAGTCACTTTTATTTTCAAATTTTCTGAGTTTTCAATGTTAACATTTTAAGGTTTGCAAAAAAAAAAGTTTATCAAAGCTAACGCTGCTTAACTTCTGTGATCAAACGAGATCCGGTATGTTCAGTGTATTTGACCGTAAGCTGAAATATCAATGAAATTTGAAATTCTTAAACTTTTTAAAAACTTTTTCTTTTTTATTGCAAAACTTTAAAACGTAACATTGAAAGCGCAGCAAATTTGAAAATAAAAGTGACTTACAGTACTTGTAGTTCCTAAGCTCTACCCCATTCAAGTACTAATCAGGCGCTACGCTGCTTAACTTCTGTGATCAAACGAGAATCAGCGTGTTCAGCGTGCTTTAACCGCAAGCTTAAATATCAACGAAATTTGAAATTCTTAAACTTTTTTATTTCAAAACTTAAAAAGTTAACTTTGAAAACGCAGCAAATTTGAAAAGTAAAAGTGACTTACAGACCTGGAGTTCCCAAGCGGTTCGTTTATTTTAAAGACTTTGTTTGTCTATCTAAGGGATGGGGTCCCGAGACTGGATCCCCGTCAGTGCTGGCCATGATGGGCAGGCAACAATGTTTTCACTCCTGCCCCCGTTCTCACACACAAGCTTGCGGCATTTATCCACCTTTCGTTGAATGTCATGGTGTCGAGCATCCTCCTATCGCACCTAATCTTTATTTTAAGCTGATGCTTGAAATAACAGATCAGATCCTGACAGGAGAATTCCCCGTCCTCATGCAATCCCTTGTTTCGCGTCGACCATATCACCCATTCTAGCTACGGCTAGTATAGCGAAAAACACCTTTTCGTTTTTTCTCCGGCGAATGGCGGACTGACATTATCCACGACGTAACCCACGTCGAGCGGCACCCACTGATTGGGTGCGATACGGGCCGTAACCTCGTTCACGTACTCCCAAAACGAACGAACCCCGACACAGTGGTAGAAGGCGTGCTCAGCCGTTTCTTCTAAACCACTGTCGCAACGGGGTGCAATGATGGAAAATCTGCGGCGTTCGCTTTGTATTGCACGCTTGCGAGCGGCAACGCATTCCGAGCGAGTCGCCAGGTGAGAAGAAACTCGGAGTTGTTCATGAACCCAGCACCTGGCGCCCAATTCCACTGCGAGCGGACCTAATCCAACGACGAGCCGTGCCGTTCCACGAGCGGATCAGAGGCGGACCCCTCCACTATTGCCCGATACAGTGCCCTTCGAGGCCATGAGGCGTCACTAGACTCAGGTAGTCTTCGAAGGGTCACGACACTCAACTAGAAACCGCTCGTTCCGTCGAATTTTACGGGGCCACAGCTTCAAGTCCGGGAAGGTGACCCGGATTCGCAACGACCAAGCGGTTTCGGTGTGCAACGATCGATTCAGAAATGCCAACCTCTCAGCGTCTCGATGAGCCGCCAAGTTCGGCATCCCCAAACCTCCATTGCAAGGCCGCTGGAAACAAACCTCCCTGCGTATTATTTATTACAATCGAAATGATTCAAACGTTGAATATTAACGAACAGCTTTTATTTATTTTCTTAACGTCAAGTCTTCTTATTTTAAGTATGAACGATTTTGGTAATTGTGACGTAGGCAGAGACTTAATTTTTGTTTACTGACAAAATCTTCATTATTAATACTATATTACTACATATGGCAGACCTCCGTAATTTGCACAGTGTCCAGTTGATCACCTATCCTACTCCAATGTACCTGCTCGTGTATTATTATTATTATTATTATTATTATTATTTTCACTCCTTTTGGGTTTTACGCATCCGTTTTCGTTGATGGTATTTCACTGGAGGCTGAGTGACAACAAGTCTCCTCGGGTCTCCAGCTTCACCCTGTGATCTGCAGGAACGGCAAAGTTCACCAGTTGACACGTTCTCTTTTTTTTGTTTTTTGTTTTTTGTTAATCAACACGAGGTCTGGTCTCCTGGCTCGATAGGGTGATCCGTCTTTATCTCAAAGTTCCAGAGAATTATTATTATTATTATTATTATTATTATTATTATTATTATTATTGTTGTTGTTGTTGTTGTTCTTCTTCTTCTTCTTCTTCTTCTTCTTCTTATTATTATTATTATTATTATTATTATTAATTATTATTATTATTATTATTATGTTAGTTACACGCACGCAGACACAAACATATATATATATATATATATATATATATATATATATATATAATATATAATATATATATATATATATAAACTTCCAAATTGTTATCGTGTCATATTTCTATCAATCCGTTTATTTTGGCAGCGACCGTTTCTTAAGCATCAGCTGGACACAGCGTCAAACTCTCTGCCTAATTCAAGTGTTGCAAATTAGCGAACGAAAGTGCTTAATTGTAGCCCTTCAAGTCTATCGTAATCTCTTCACCTTCGACAGATGGCAAACGTTTGCCAAAGAAAACAGGCTAAAGTGTTGCCTAATCCATCTGGGCTTCACTAATGTGTTTTTACTTCTCCGCACGAGTCCGCTTCAATGTTTTCATAACAATGTTTATTATAGAGACGCACAGTTCGTCATTTAAAAGGTAATTAACGTTTCCATGGATGTACTTACATAGTGCTTGTGCAATGGTCAACAATACAACACTGTATCATATATATGAATATATATATATATAATATGTGTGTGTGTGTGTGTGTGTGTGTGTGTGTGTGTGTGTATGAACTATTTTATAAACTCTATCTATGATCATATATATATATATATATATATATATTTATATATAAATCTTGTAGATGTTTCGACGTATACTTCTGAATCGATATATATATATATATATATATATATATATAATATATATTATATATATATATATATCTGTTTATAATATATATTGTTTGGGATTTAGGATGAAGTAATAGGTATGAAATATAATATTTCATACCTAATGCTTCATACTAAATCCCAAACAATATATATTATAAACAGATATATATATATATGTGTGTACTAGACAAAACGTGACCCGTTCGGTCACCCATTAAGCTCTCGCTAGGTGATTAAGGAAAAGAGTTGGATCTGCCAAAATATCATCTGCTTTTCATTTTAAAAACGAACTAAAATTTAGTAAATTGATTATTTAAGATCAAATTTTTGTGCAAGTCGAAAAGTAGTAACATCAGTAAAAAAGCAAAATAATATTACACATATAATTTATTTCTGATATATTTAAAACTTTTTTTTTCGTCCATTTTGATCAAGATGCCTGCCAAGAGGCTACTTAAAATCCGTTTTTACAAACTAAATTGTAGCTTTTGCAATTGAAAAAATTCACACTGGATTGTCCAATTGAACACATATCCTAGTAGATAAAGGAGTTAGATTAAGACAGTTCTAAATGCCAGTAATCTCAAGAATGCAGGTTCAGTCCTGGTAAAGGACAGCAGTAACATAGAATAATAATTAACACAGCTTAACACATGTACCCCAGCTATGGTTAGTGAAATGAGAACAGGATACCCCCGTGGACTTAATAAAGGGTTGGGTTGAAAGTTCCATGATGGCTCCCAATTACAAGAAGGTTCCCGAGTCCAACAAGAAATACCTGAAGAAGGCCGGCGGGCACATCAGCCGAAACTTTGTACAGATAACAATGAAGACGAGGACAATAGTCTGAATGATACAAATAATGGTAATCTTTGCGGAGTTCTGTCCTGGCTTCCTGCCTCAAAAACTGCTAGCTGCTGACTGGTGGAAAAACAACACCAGCTATGATTGAAGTCTGTGTCCGAAGTGGTATCACTTGGAAAAAAAAATAGAACCAACTTAGGGCATTTTCCACTGAAAACCCAACCCTAACCCTAAACCCCCCTAGTTAAAATTAACTGTTTTATTGCAAAGTTCTGTTTTTTCTGGGTCACCCTGTATACAGGGTGACTCAGAAAAAACAGAGCCCAAATTATTTATTTATTTTCCATTAAACTAAACCTAAACCCAACCCCAAATCCTAAAGCCTAAACCCTAGTTGTTTTTGTTTTTTCACGCTGCTTCCACTACGGACTTCAATCGTAGCTGGTGTTTTTTTTTGTTTTTTCAGCAGTCACCGGCAAGCAGGTTTTGAGGCAAGAGGCCAGGACGGAACTCCGCAAAGATTACAATTATTTGTATTATTCAGACTGTATCGGAGTGGTATATATTTGATTGATACTATTTTCTGCATAAATAAAAAGACTAAAGACAGAGTTTATTTTTTTTAAGCCATACGTAATTAAAAACAACCTTAATCCCCTAAAACCGTAAGCCAATTCGCAAAATGTTAATTCATAGACTGTAGTTAAACTGTCATGGGTACCAGCAAAAAAAGTTCCGTTTTAATTTTCCAACCTAAGTCAGAAGTCAGCCCTACATTCTATGAATTAACATTTTGCGAATTGGGTTACGGTTTTAGGGGATTAAGGTTGTTTTTAAATACGGATTGCTTTAAAAAATAAACAACAAAGAACCCATATTACTATACATTTAATTAACCATTGAAATTAATTATTGAATCTATTATTGAGACAGTTGTTTGTATCAATATAGCAATGTATAATTTCAATTAACTTAGTTTAAATATTTTCAACATTAAATGTATAGTAATTTGTGTTTTTTGTTGTTTATTTTTTTTTAATCGTACGTTAAAAACAACTTAATCCCCTAAAACCGTAACCAAATTCGCAAAATGTTAATTCATAGACAGCAGTTAAATTGTCATTCGGTACCAGCAAAAAACTTTCCGTTTTAATTTTACCGACCTAAATCAGAAGTCAGTCTAGTTGTTTTAGTTTTAACTAAAAACAAACTTTTTTCAAACAGTGGGGTTAGTCAATGTTTGCTCATTTGAATTCCATAATATTTAAATATGTAACTATGTTTTTACCCAACATGAAATATTTTGTAAGTTTTAATAATCATATAAACCAGACTCTATAAATTAATAATTAAAGTAATTTAAAAAATCTATTTTAAAGCATTATTTCAATTTCGTAAAATTTACGCTCAACTAAATTGAAATCATGCCGTAAAAGATACTTTTGTTAGTTTTATTTTCTCTGTGGTCTGGAGAAAGGGGGGGCGAATCTAACTAGAATTAGGAGGTGCTAGGTCTGACTGCTGATTTTTTAGTAATAAAAACCATTACAGGCAGTGGGCACTCCCACTCCGGTTAACTCGTACTCACGTTAACTCTCCCACTCACGTTAACTCTATATACAGGGAAGAAGAGAAGCGTATATAATATAAGACAGGGATTGGTCTGCTGTTGACTTAATTGCTAATTACGGCTAATTAAAACCAATTAAACTGATGTGTGTGTGTGAAGAAAGGAAGTGAATCCGACGGTATGTAGTATATTAGGAAAAATGAAAAAACACAGGTTTAAATGGGTTAGGTAGTGAGTTTATTGGCCGACGCTGCAGTGTTTCGATCTATTAATTAGATTATATTCAGGGCATTTGTTGGTATATGGAAGGTGATAAGAAATTATTTATCACAGAATAACGAGAAGAGAGAGAGGGGGGGAGAGAGAGAGAGAGAGAGAGAGAGAGAGAGAGAGAGGGGAGAAGAGAATGGCATATATATATATATATATATATATATATATATGACAGTTTCTAGTCGTTATTTCCTATAAGTCAAAGGGGAACCACGCTTGACTGATAAATTATTTATTCATTTATTGATCTATAGGAAAAAAGAAACTGGGTTAGGGTTTACTGTTAAAGTTAGGGTTTAGGTTTAGTTTAATAAATTAGTTAAAATAAACAATAGTAACCCTCTAGTCTCTCTCTCTCTCTCTCTCTTATATAATATATATATATATATATATAATATATATCAGAAAATGAAAAAACACAGGTTTAAATGGGTTAAGTGGTGAGGTTTATTGGCCGACGCTGCAGTGTTTTCGATCTATTAAATAGACATGACATATACACACACACCTCTCCCCAACCTTTTACCAATACACACCACACACACACACATACACACACACACACACCACACACACAACACACACAACCTTGAGTTTTCACTTCCGCTGTCGTTTATCGCTACAGAAAAAAATTTATACACACACACACACTACCACATACCTAAAAATGCACAATGTTTCCTTCAAATACACACACTAACAGCGCTACATATCCACACCTTAAAATAGAATATTTGATGTCATATTTCAAAATCGTCTCCTTTTTTCAAACTTCAGAAAAAATTTTTAAAACAGACTGAATAAGAAGGATTACCACTCACTTTTTCTCATCATTCTGTGAATATATATTTCTATCTTATGCCCTGAAGATGATCTATTTAATAGATCGAAACACTGCAGCGTCGGCAATAACTCACCACTTAACCCATTTAAACCTGTGTTTTTTCATTTTTCTTGATATAGTACATACCGTCGGATTTACTTCCTCTCTTACATATATATATATATATATATATATATATATATATATATGAAGGTAGGATGGATGGGTTCAGGATCCGACGATATGATGTAGATAGAAGGAAAGTGGTCAAGAAATGAACAACTCAAAACAAGTCAAAGGATGAAATAATTTCGTCCGAATTCACGGGACGTCTTCAGTCAGAGTAACTTTATTAAAGCAAAGCATACGTGGATGAATTCACACCTGAGTACTCACTAAAAATAGTCTATATCCGACACTACATGCATTCTCTCTGTCTCTCATGGATTGAATAAGAGAATTCATTAAAATGAAAAACTTTCTTCTACTTGGACTCTCCAAAATACCAAAGCCACCACGGGATAAAAACGTATAACCTCAAATCCCAAAACACGCCTCTAGCAACAAATCGCTGGACCCCTTCGAAGCAGACTAGGCTAAATCTTGTAAAAACAAGGATTCTTTTGTGAATTTTAGTAGCCGGTTTTTGATGCTATATCCTCAAACAATGGTATAAGTAACAGAGAAATAAAGAAAGAAAGAATAAAAGAGAGAGATGTATGAAGGAAAGAAAGATATGTGATAAAAAGAAAGAAAGAAAGAAACACACACACACACACACACACACACACAGATAGATAGATAGATAGATAGAGAGAGAGAGAGAGAGAGAGAGAGAGAGAGAGTGTGTGTGTGTGTGTTTGAGTTTTTGTTTAACGGCATATCAACCCCTGTGGGCCATTTAATGCCAGAAAGGGTTATATATAATGTTTTTACATATAGATTTCAGTCTTTAAAATTGCGGTTATATGGTGGTATGCGGTTATGTTTGGTTAGATCTTGTTAAAAAGGTTGTTTTTATTTTAGAAAATTAAAAATGTCTTCTGGGTTTGTATTTTTAAAGAGGTCTTTTAGGTTTTTTGTCTGGTAACATTTGGTGCGGACGCAGAGCGAGCGAGCGAGAGAGAGAGAGAGAGAGAGAGAGACAGAGAGAGAGAAGACAGAGACAGAGACAGAAAGAGAGACAGAGAGAGAGAGAGAGAGAGAGAGAGAGAAGAGCTGAAAGAAAGAAAGAATGAATTAAAGAAAGAATGAAAGACAAAAGAAAAAAAAAGAAAAGAGCCGAGTAAAAGAAAAAGAGAAAGAGAGATAGTTGAAATAGAGAAGAATGAAAGTAAGGTCACGTGGAAAAAGAAAGGTAGAGAACTAAATTGAAAGTGAGAACGAAGGAAAAACGAAGAGAAAATCCCTTTTAAAAAGTGAAAAATCGACCTACCTTAGTATACATATTAAATATTCATCTATACTTTAATATATATCAAATATTAATCTCCCCCGCCCTGTCGTCTGGGGCGTTAGAATGCACCAACTGCACCTCTGCAGAGGGATAAGACTCCCCCAATGGGCCCACCTATTGGCCGTGGGTGGCGACCCGTGATGCTTAAGGATAGAGCCCAGATGGATGAGCAGATCATGACATGCTATACTCCACTTTGGCCCTATCTTGAGATAGACGGGCGGTCGGAGAGGACACCTCCGATCAATCGGCTGGTCACGTCAAGCCCTAGCACCTATATGATTTTCCCAACCCTATTGCCCTTATGGCAAGCCCAATCCCTTTTTATCATATGGGTGCTAGAAGACGGTGGCTGCGGGTCTACATGTCCTGGGAATGACGTTAAACTCTATCTGATGGTGAGGTTCCAGTTCTGGAGGTTTGGGGAATGTGGAGCACCCTATCATCACCATTGCTCCCTGGTCCACTCTGACCCGGAGTGGTAGTACCTGTTAGGGTCCCATCTATGGGTTAAATTAAAAAATGTATTTATAAAAAATTGTATTATCCATTAAGAATTTCTTTCAAAACTTTATCGGCATTAAATGACCCACTGAGGTTGATATGCCGTTAAACAAAACAAACGAAACCAAACCATTAATCTCCAATTTTTTTCATGACAATAAAAATATCGTTGTTGGTGTTTTGTGTTCATTATGTGATACGATATTGTGACGAAATACAAACATTTAGGTGTTCTTTTTTGTATCATATGTTTGGTATGAACAAACAAACAAAGAAACAAATGGATAATTTATTTCTATTCACACTTCCAAAGGAATTTATGGTGTCCCATCGTGAACTGGTTAGCAAGCTGGTCTCGAATATCCATTGCTATTAAATAGCGAGTTAGATCTTCTTTGATGGCCCATACCTAAGTCATTGTGTCCAATCCTAACCGTAGCGTACGTACTCTTGGGAAAGGTATGCATCCAACTGTTTGCATCCATCTCTGGCTGGTGCGTACTCCACCCGAACACAACGATCGGCAGTAGTAGTAGTAGTAGTAGTAGTAGTAGGGTGGAGTCTTTTTATTAATATATTTGGAGGGGACCCTGAGATTCGAACACCTAACCCTGCTATGGTTAATAGTTCGGCAGACTGGACTCTTAAACCTTGGTATGGCAACCGATCTAAAACGAAAACACTGAATTCAAATTAAATTGAATTCAACGTTTTCCTTCTCCTAAACTGGTTACCTAACCAAGGTTAAAAAGCCTAATCTGTCTTACTATTTACCCATAGCTGGGGGAAGAGTGGTTGGATGCATACCCTTTCCAATGGTATTAGCGCTATGTGAAATGCAAACAGCTTCGTCCAGTATTTGAACTCGCGTCGACAAATTCATTTCCTACGACACTAAAAATTAAACCACGCACCTCCACACACTCACACACACACACACACACACATATATATATATATATATATATGTGTGTGTGTGTGTGTGTGTGTGTGTGTGTGCGTATATCTGTGTGTGTTTGAACGATAAATGCATATGTATAAAGACAACAACTTGCAGCGGGAGAATTTCCCCGGAAATTTGATCTCTCAGTGACCGTAAAATACATAAACAAACCTATGTATTTAATAGTTTAAAAACACCAGTCCCGCTACAGCTGTTAGTGGACGAGGGGATAAGATATCAGGCTGCAAATCGGTCAGTCTGAGTTCGACCCTAGCCAAGGATAGTTGAGTCTAGCCACACTGAAGAGGTGTGAAACGCCGAAACGCGTGTCTGTGGATGACTTATTAATATATATATATATATATGAGTGTGTTTATAGGAATATATGTACATACATGCGCACGTGTGTGTAGGTATGTATGAACGACACATGCATATGTGTGAAGACACGGACTTACACCCACACAAACAGTGAGAGAGAAAGAGAGAGAGAGAGAAGAGAGAGAGAGAGGGGGAGAGAGGGTGTACAGTTTCAGGAAATATAGCATAATAAAAATACAGGATGTGTAAATACATATGTGTTTGTGTGAGTATATATATATATATTTAATATACCAAGCGTGTTGGTAAATCCTCGCGATGAGAAAAACCCAGCAAATAGTTTGATTGTAAAAATTACTACCAAACATCAACCAGGGAGAAAAAAATTTTAGGAAAAAAGAAAAGATCGTACTAACAAAAGGTATATATATATATATATATTATATATATATATATATATTATAATTATAAAATAATAAAATTCGAAGCAATACAATGCGTAAAAATAAGACA
>CM042167.1:57938779-57941279 GCA_023376005.1 Doryteuthis pealeii | reverse complement strand
CCTCCTCTTTTTTCTTCCTTCTATATTCATCACTCTCTCTCTCTCTCTCTCTCTCTCTCTCTCTCTCTCTCTCTCTCTCTCTCTCTCTCTATTTCTTTTTTTCAAAGTCTTTCCTTCTTTTCTTGTTTTATTTCTTTCTAATTTCATAATTTTTCTTTCTTCCCCACTTTCCTTTTTCCAGCTTCTTCTTCTTCTTCTTCTTCTTTCTTCTTCTTCTTCTTCTTCTTCTTCTTCTTCTTCTTCTTCTTCTTCTTCTTATCCTTTTTTGTTCATTTATTCTGACTATCTTCTTCCTTCTTCTTCTTTCTTTCTTTCTATCTATATTCATTTATTTCTCTCTCTCCCTCCCTCTCTCTACCTATTCTATCTATCTCTCACTTTCTCTCTCTCCCTCTCCCCCTCTCTCTCCTATCTATCTATCTCTCACTTCTCTATCTCCCTCTCCCCCTCTCCCTACCTATCCATCTATCTATCTCTCACTTTCTCTTCTCTCCCTCTCCTCCTCTCTCTACCTATCTATACTATCTCTCAACTTTCTCTCCTCTCCCTCGCCCCTCTCTCTCTACCTATCTAATCTATCTCTCACTTTCTCTCTCTCTCCCTCTCCCCTCTCTCTACCTATCTATCTATCTCTCCAACTTTCTCTCTCTCCCTCTCTTCCTCTCTCTACCTATTATCTATTCTCTTTCTCTCTTTCTCCCTCTATTTATTTCTTTACAATGTAATGCTTCTTGTTTGTTTTATTTCTTTCTAATTTCAAACATATTTCTTTCTTCCTCTAGTTCTTACTTACAGCGTCTTTTTTTTTCTTCCTTTTATTTATTTATTTTTGTATATTAAATTCTGACTCCCTCCCTCCTTCTCTCTTCTTTCTTTCTATCTATATTCATTTCTCTCTTTCTTTCTTTTTCTTTCATTCCAGCGTCTTTTCTTCTTTCCTTCTTCTATTTCCTTCTAATATATCGTATTTTCTTTCTTCCTCTCTTACTTTTCTTCCAGTGATTTTTCTTCTTCTCCAATTTTTTTTTTTTTTGTTTTGTTTATTTAATTATGACGTTCTTTCTTCCCGTTCTTTTTTTTCTTTCTATCTCTATTTTCTTTCTTTCAAGCGTCTTTCTTTCTTTCTCTCTAACTTTTTTTAAATTTCTTTCATATTTAATCAGTTTTAATCGTTTAGTTGATTTTTGATTTTATTTATTTATTTCTTCTAGCACTTTCATTTTTTCCCTTTTTCTTTCTTTCTCTTTAACTTGTTTTGCTCATTCAGACACATTTTCTTTATTCTATACATCTTCCTTTCCTCTTTCTTTCTTTCTTTCTTTCTTTCTTTCTTTTTTCTTTTTTTCTTTCTTTCTTTAATTCTTTCTTCGTACACATTCATTGTATGCATGAGATTTTTCTTCCTTTCTTTCTTTCTTTCTTTCTTTCTTTCCTTCTTCGTACAAATTCTTTCTTTCTTTCTTTCTTTCTTTCTTTCTTTCTTTATTTTGAGTTTGTTTTTCTGTTTGGACACATTTTTTGTTTTTTGTTTATTATCTTGTCACCTCATTATATACAATTTAGTGTCTGAAATAAGTAATTGAGAGTTACCTCCTCTATTTTATAATTACCTCCCCTTTGGAGAACTCTCTAGCGAATACTAGACTATATAAACTCTCTATAAGTGTACCAATTATTCTAACTAGAATAAAGCTTTCCAATGTCTATCAATGTTATCGTTTATCATTACAGTGTCATTCTTAGGAGTCTTCCATTTTTGGGGTGTGGGTGGTAAGAAGGAGTCATGCACTTCTGTAAGGGATATAGTCAGAGTGTTCTAAGGCCCCATCCATTATGGTGCCCGTTATTGTGACTATAGATTATTTTTATTCAGGCATATAATTGTTTCAAAACCGTTTTTTTCTTTCTTTCTTTCTTTTCTTTCCTTTTTCTGTACACATTAGTTCATTTTTTCTTTTTCGGTTTACTTTTTTTTTTTTCTTCTTTCTCCCTTCCTTTATTTCTTTTTAGGGCTTCCCTTCCTTTTCTATTTCTCGTTTATTGATCTTATATGATTTTTTAATATCGATCTTGTTGTCTATTTCCTTCTCTTAATTCATTCGTTCTTTATTTTCTTTCATCTTTTTACTTTCTTTCTTTTAGCGTTCTTTCTTTTTCTTCCTTCTTTTTTTTGTTTCTTTTCTTTTCATTTTTATTTTCGTTCGCTTGTGTAACATTCAGTATTTTTAAATATTCTTTATGAGCAAATCCTTTCTTTTCATTTTCTATGTTTATATATTTAACAACCCCATTACACGAGAAGGATGCGACATAAAGGTCGAGGTTCTTAAGCGGAGTTGAAGAGGTTTGAAGTCAGAGGTATCCTTCTCCTATACTGGTTACCTAAAAGCAATAGTTTGATGCATACCTTTCCTCGGGGTATTTAGAGTGCTATTTTTTGAAATGCAGTCTCTCAAAGGATTTGAAACTCAGATCGATGATCATTTCCGCACGAATTATA
>CM042167.1:57925469-57932969 GCA_023376005.1 Doryteuthis pealeii | reverse complement strand
ATTTAACAATTATTTCTATTGAGTAATTATAATAATTAGGGCGAATACAACCATACATCCACAGGTCAATGTAATCTTTAGAAAATGTAATATTTAACTGATATGATTATGAATTATTTGGATTTTTCGGGGTATTGTCCCCATCTTTACTGTTATCTGTACAATGTTCCAGCCGATGTGTCCTCCGGCCTTCCTTAAATATTTTTTCTTCTCGGACTCGCTAACCTTTTTTTTCGAACTCAGAAACCATCACGGAACTTTGAACCTAACCCTATGTGCCCAATTGCTATGTGCCCAATTGGACGATTCAGTGTGAATTTTGGGAACTTATAAACCTAATATCCAGTGTTACCTTCAATATCTACCTTTTTACTTGTGTATGATTTTTTTATCTTAACTCATATTGCGGTTCATGTAATAATGAATTTCGATTTTTACATGAGTAGACATTACATATTTTATAAGATATTTTCAAGTGGACAATCCAACGTGAATTTTGGAAACTTATCTAATGTCCAGTTTTCCCTATATCTACCTTTTTACTTTTGTATAATTTTTTACCTTGACTCATATTGTATTTTTTTGCTTTTTTTACTTCTAATCTTGCTTTTTTTTTTAACCCTATACATATCAAAAGGTAAACAGCTTTACTTTTCGATAACCTAATATTATTTAAGCAGTACTGTATGACTAATTGTAAAACCATTTTACTGGTTTTAGTGGTTCGCAGAAAAGATTATTGCGGTACCATAAACAGTAGCGCTAAATACAAAAATAAAAATAAAATAAAAATTGAATAAAAAACAAACTCCCATAGTGCCTTGACCGGAAGAACGCCTTTGCGCATGTCCGAAAAAAAGAACTGATTCCCTACCCCCAAAATGATTTATCGGCCATTCAAACTGAGGCGGCAATTGAGTGTGGTCGTTTCCTAGCCAGGGGACATGTTCCCTCGCTACAGACGATCATACCCGGTTCAATAAAGCCTAAGTCGTAAAACTACCCCTAGCCTTTCTCTATTTCCTTTCTCGTTCCTTTTCGTTCCTTAAGTTCCATTTCAGCTTACCAACCCACGAGACAGAAGAAATACCTTTATTGGGGATAAGATACCAGTACCAACGAACTTAACTTAGCCCCATATGTTTTAAGAAAACAAGTAAAAATCTTTCGTTTTTATTCAGAAGGTTCATACAATTATGAAGTTCGACATTTACATGAGTAGACATGACAAATTTCATTCTCATCCATTTTTCTTTTTATCTTGTTGATGGAAATTTAGAAAATAGAATCCGTCTTGAAAGTGTTAATCGGATATGTTTTACATCGAGAGATTTAATTAAATTGTGTTGCTTTT
Organism: Doryteuthis pealeii; assembly: GCA_023376005.1. Taxonomy (NCBI): domain Eukaryota; kingdom Metazoa; phylum Mollusca; class Cephalopoda; order Myopsida; family Loliginidae; genus Doryteuthis; species Doryteuthis pealeii. The sequence goes on along the minus strand of CM042167.1, from coordinate 57,931,615 downwards.
TTTCAAGCAGTCTGGTTGAAAATTTTCACTAATCTGAGAAAATATGCCTTGCTTTGACTGGAACACAGTTTTCACCTTTTATCAATAGAGATTCGATTTTTATTTGTCTGTAACCGAAACTACGTCACTGCTCACGTCACAGTCATGTCAGGAGTTAATTTTATCAATGAGAATTTAATTTATAGTCAGTATCGTTACTACATAAAAATATTAAAATTCTATGAAAAATCAATTGTCAGATTTTCACGAACATTTATATACTATTTCACTTTTAGACGAAATTATGTTTAGAATAGTTTTCTTTTCTTAAAATGTATTAAGTAATATATTTTTTACTAGGTCGACCCCTATTTAATTTTATAAAATCCGAACAAAATATATTTTGACTCATACGATTTTTGATTTTTTTTTCTCTAAAGATAAGATTCTGAATAATTAAATCAGAAACTTTTAGAAAAGTTTTGGACCACTTTCGTAAAACAAAACAAATATCTCAGTGGAGTAGAAAATAAAATATTAAAAATATATATAAAAATACATAAACATATAAAAATTCTATGAAAAACAATTAATTGTCAGATTTTCACGAACATTTCGATACTTATTAACCTTTATATGGATTTATGTTTAAAATAGTTTTTTTCATTAGAATATATTGGGGGCAATATTTTTCTAGGTCTGGTTGAAAAATTTAAATGATAAAATAAATAAACAGGTATCATTATTTTTTTTTACTGTACATCCCAGAGTTGGGCAGAAGAAGAGGACAATGGTTTATTTTCGCGCATTACACAATATAAACAATGTCTCACAAAAGAAAAAAAAACGTAATTCTGATTTTTATAGTAATGTGGTTTTGTTTGTTTTGTTTTACGGCATATCAACCTCAGTGGGTTATTTAATACCGACAAAGCTGTGAAATAAATTCATTCTTAATGGATAATACAATTTTGTTTATAAACTCATGTTTTTCTATTTGACCCATAGATGGGACCCTAACAGGTACTACCACTCCGGGTCAGAGTGGACCAGGGAGCAATGGTGATGAAGGGGTGCTCCACATTCCCCAAACCTCCAAAACCGGAACCTCACCATCAGATAGAGTTTAACGTCATTCCCAGGACATGTAGACCCTCATCCACTGCCTTCTAGCACCCATATGATAAAAAGAGGTTGGGGCTTGCCATAAAGGCAATAGGGTTGGGAAAATCATATAGGTGCTAGGGTTTGATGTGATCAGCCGATTGATCGGATGGGGCCTCTTCGACCGCCCGTCTAGCCCAAGATAGGGCCAAAGTGGAGTATTGCAAGGCATGAACTGCTCATCACGGGTCGCCACCCACGGCCAACAGGTAGCCCCATTAGGGGAGTCTTACCCCTCTGCAGCGGTGCAGCCGGTGCATTCTAACGCCGCAACCGACAGGGCGGTGAAGTAATGTGTTTTAATTAGAACTGGGCTTATTCTAGTAGGGACAACCTCAATTGATTTTTTTTGGGGGAGGGGGGTTACATGATCTGAAAGTTGATTATAACTTTACTTATCAACTTATGAAACAAAAGAATACAAAGTATCTCTTTGAGTTATGTAAAGGAATTTCACTTGTTCGATCTAAATATAATTCGGTACATGATTTGTTGTAAGTTGTCATAAAATATTTTTCCAGTCACACCACTGCTGTTTCCAGGCCTCTATAGTAAGTTGCCAGGTGGCCTAAAGTCGGTATCAGCCGATAAGCGAGGGAGTCTTTCCCATTTTCACTAGCGCTAGACCAAGAAGATTGTTTTTAGCGTTTGAGGTGGAGTATCACACCTACCACCAGCTCCTTACTTTACCGCACAGATCTATGTGTTACTCATACGCTGAGTTGGCGAGGGACGGTATCGAACTAGAAACCTTTGTATGACACCATTTTCAGTCTCAAAAAATTCAATACGATCTCTCTTCTAATTTTCCTAATTCAAATATTTAGTTAAAATAAAAAGTAAATAATAAAATGACAGTTATTGCTTCTTGTTAATGGGTTTCTTTCAAGATTTATCACCGGGATTTTAACTCATATACATTAAGATAAAACCAAACAATTAGAAATCAATAATAATAAGTACATATTTATCAAAATAAAATTTTAATATCAATATGCAACTTAACCTTCCGGTTCACACTATAAACAGCGATTTTTTTGTATATAAAAATACAATTTCATGTTATTATTATGTGGATATGGTCAACGAGTTCGAAAAGAAGGTTCCCGAGTCCGACAAGAAATACCTGAAGAAGGCCGGAGGGCACATAGACCGAAGCGAGGTACAGATACAATGAAGATGGGGACAATAGTCCGAATAACGCAGATAATACTAATCATCAAGCCTCATCTCAAACATTCAGAGAATCAGTACTCTCTCTTAGTTTTACCAAGCAAATTCAATCATATTTTTCAATGTCAATTTCGATAGTCATATCTCGATTTTCTGGAATGACACTTACAGTAAACTTCCCATTGAGGGTCAATTGAATATTTCTAAGATTTCCAGCTGACCGCATTCTAAAAAAAGGTTATTTCTTATAAGTGACTGATAAATTATTTATCTATTTATGTTCCCATTAAACTAACCCTAACCCTAACCCTAACCCCGTCTTCTTTTTTCCTAGTTTCTACTAATAAATAAAGAAATAATTTATCAGTCAAGAGTGGTTCCCTTTGTTTATGTTGGACTTATAGGATATAACCAAAAAAATTTAAATACTAAATAATAAAGGTTATCACCATCATTATAATCAAAATTATACTTCATCTTCTCAATTCTAGTTGTTTGTTTTTTTTTTTTTGTTTTGTTTTCTTTGTCTTTTTAAAAATCTCAGTGCACATTGGAATTGGTTGATTTTTCACTTTTTAAAAATATCAAATTATCCATCTATGTGAAAGTTGTGTGCTAGTATTCTAAATACTGATAGCAAAAATTAAAACTTTAACTTGCTTATATTGTTTGATATCATCAACGATCGTCTATTAAATGCCCTTAAAAAAACGTTTTTAAAGGTTAAATTTTGCGAAAACGAGAATTTTTACTGCATTTTACATTTACATTTTGGGAGTACTTTATCCCTCTGCATCGCCCCTGTCGATAGGCGAGTGGAATGTAAAATTGAATTGGCGAGTCCAAATAATCATTAGAAAACAACTCCCATGATTGCTGACTTGAGGGAAATGGGATCAAAAATCTAAAAATCTAAAAAGCAAATCTTGACATTTTTTGACACACCTTATATATATGTGTGTATTTAACTCACACAAACTTTCTCTCTCTCTTTATCTCTCTCTCTCTCTCTCTCTCACATACACACACACACACACACACACACATATATATATATATATATATATATATATATATATATATATATATACTGTAACTACACACACGCAGGCATGTAAATTCACAAAAATATATAAATGCGAAGCTATATGAGTTATGAGTTATCATAATATATATATATATATATATATATATATATATATATATATATATATATATATATATATATATGATTTTGCAGACAATAACTTTGTGTAATATTTCATTGTCAACATTTTTATCTCGAATCTCAATGAATAAATATCGAAGTCAAATATTCGTCTCGTTTTGCCGACAATCGTCTTGGCCAAGTGACGCTCACTCGGTAAAAAATGGCAAAAATTATCACAAATGACAAATATTCTATTTTTCCGGTCGATCGGAATGTGTGCAAAGACACAAACGATTACTTCCTCTGTGTCTGTCTGTCTGTCTGTCTGTCTCTCTCTCTCTCTCTCTCTCTCTATATATATATATATATATATATATATATATATATGAAGAGACTTGATAAGTCGAAACACGTGTCTGTGGATGACCCTATATATGCTCCCCCATCCCCTAGGGTTGAGCACTCGGGGGGATCTCGCTGACAGCCGCCAACTCAAGCGTAAACGCAACGCTCTTCTCTGGATGGAGCACTCTGTGACGGCCTTTACACACAAAGCGATGTGTGTATTAAAACAGAATCCCCTTCCCATTCAGCCTAATGGTTAAGGTGCCGGATTGACACCCAACCTTCCGGAGTTCAATTCCGGCTGTAGGTAGCTTACAAAATGTCTAGCCACACTGAAGAGACTTGATAAGTTGAAACACGTGTCTGTGGATGACCCTATATATATATCTCTGTACACAAATCAGGTTTGGGCATTAGTGTGAAGCATTAAAGTGCTATATCTTATTACAATGGAGATTGTTAGTTTTTCTGTCTGTAACCGAAACTATATTACTATACAAACCACAATTCCCTTTGTTATGTGCATCCTATTCTCCATGATTTTATTTTTATTTAAACCTCAATTATTAATAAAATTGTTTTACATCATTAAGACTGTTGACCATATATACATGATATTTTCCACGTACCCCACTTGTACGGGTCAGGCACGAAGGCCCTATTTATGTGGGACCACCCACAAGCCGAAGCTCATGGGGTGGCGGGTGAAAAATTGCGTCGATCCCGTCGGCATTCCCCCTCAAGGGGGCGCCTCAGGCACTGGGCAATAAACCCAGCCCTGCCCCTTTAAATCAAGGGGGCAGGTGTTGCCTGGGGGATGGACCCCTGGGATCGACGCTGTTAATTATAGCAATGGTCCAGAGGCTGAAGCCACTGTTGACCATATATACATACTAATAACATGCAATTGTATTTATATATACAACAAAACAGCGGTTTACAGTGTGAATGGGAAGGCTAATTTGTATATTGATCTTAAAAAATTTGATTTTAATAAATATGTGCTTAATATTATTGATTTCTAATTGTTTAGTTTTATCTTATTGAATATGAGCAAAATTCTCTTCAATAAATCTTAAAAGAAATCCCTTAACAAAAAGAAATAACTGTAATATTATTCCTTACTTCCTATTTTAACTAAATAGTTAAATTAGGAATAGGAGTAATTGAAAATGATGGAAGAGTTAGTTTCAAAGTTGTTCTATTTTTCTATCATACCCCCTCTGTTCCAAATCCTGTTATCTGCATTTTTATTCAGTTTCATTGGCCTTTCTAATTTAATATGATATTTTATTATATTAAAACTTAAATACTTGCACCTGGAGGGTGCATATATTTGTTAGTTATTATAATGTAGTTATCATGATATATTCATCAGGGAATAAATATCATAAAACTCGGTTGTTTATTTTTTAGTTTCTTTTATTTAGTAGAAGTGGTGAATTTTCGGGATTATTATGTTCTCCCTTCTTCAAGACTCTGAGGACAGTAGTGACTTTCTGGCTGCTGGGTGCTCTTTTTGATGAGGAGATGCCGGATGTTGAATGGTGGGTTGATGATTAATGAGTTTGTACTGTGTGTTTAGTAATCTGATAGGGGTCATGGGGTTGGTGGTATGGGGGTATCATGGAAATATGGGTAAGCTGTGTACTTCCGAAAAACGGATACAGATACAAAAATATATCTCAAATATATATACTTACTAGAAGCATACGGAGACTCCCAAATAACACCATATATATATATATATATATATATATATATATATATAAAGTAAAGTCGTTGGGGCGGCCTAATGCCGGTATCAGCCATGCTGCGAGGGAGTCTATCCCCTTTTCACTAGCGCTAGACCAAGGAGATTATTTTTAGCGTCTGAGGTGGGGCGCCACACCTATCATCAGCTCCTTACTTTACCGCACAGGTCCCTGTGCTAATCATACGCTGAGTTGGCGAGGGCGGGTATCGAACTAGGAACCTTGTGGTTTATATATATATATATATATTATATATATATATATATATATATGTGTGTGTGTGTGTGTGTGTGTGTGTGTGTGTGTACTTTCAATAAGAAAGAAAAAACTTAAACCGTCATTTGGTTAATATAAATTTATTTCAACCACAACTCAGTATGAGCCTATTTCTATCAGATAGCTAACTACATAATGACTGAGAGAAAAATAACAAGTATAGAGAAAACGCTAGGCTAATATTGTGGTCTGGTCGAAATGAATTAAACAAATGACTGTTAAGTTTTTCATTCTTATTCAAAGTATAAATATTGCACTGTATATAATCAATTTATTAGTCATTATACATTGAGCACTCTTGGGGA
>CM042167.1:57907969-57912969 GCA_023376005.1 Doryteuthis pealeii | reverse complement strand
TTATACTAAAATATTCCTTGGTTTCAGGACTACTTAATGTTTGAAAAAATTCCGCATTAATTAGTTTTAATATAGTCGTAATTAGCAATTAAGTCAACAACTGACCCGTCTCTCACTGTCATTCTGCATATTACACTCACCCTCTCTATATTTGAGTAAGAGTTAGAGTGAAAACGGATAGTTATTATGTTAGAGGCATTTAACTGTGTTAAAAGTAATTTTAAGATAGGGGTGAGCGGGCTGTGGCGTAAACCTTTGTGGAGCAGTAGTGATCTTGCCCTTCCAAGCCAGCCTCCTCTCCAGTAGACATATAAACGATATTTTTGCTGCGGCGTCGGGGAAGGGGGTGGTAGATTCTAACGACTGATGGGTAGCGAAATCTGTGTTCGGGCAAACTTTTTTTTTGTAAAAGAGTTGGTAGCTCGTTACTACTATCTATTGGAATCTGTGTTGGTCGAGCAAAAATTTATTTTGTGAAAGAGTCTTTAACTCGTAACTACACTGTAGTCAAATTTTGTGTTTAACTCTGTTGTGCGAGCCATGTTTTTTTCTTGTTTATTCTTTTCCCTAAAAAACGCTATGCTGTGTTTGCTGAAAATCCAACCCATGCAACTTTACTCCCTAGCTGTTTTAAAGCGTGTGTCACAAGTATTTAAGTAGTTAATGTGATATGAAAGCGATATGTTACCCCCCTGTCTTTACTCGACAAGTAAATGTAAATATTTTCTATTTGATTTTTTTTAATGATATATTTTTATTTTCAAAACTCGGTCATATTTACTTAAATTATTTTTTTACAGTTGTTTTGAATAAAATACAAAAACATTTTAAATGGGGGTGGGTAAAATATTTGCATTAACTTGTTGATAAAAAAAAACCCTGGGGTGCGTTATTTTTATCGGCTTCAAACCACTAAAAGATATTAGTCGATAAAAAAGACTTTCAAACCGCTAAAAAAGATTAAATTTGAGGGTGGTAACATATTTAATTGTTGAACAAACTTGGTGGGGGGTCGCTTAAATAATCAGTTCATAATATATTATTATAAGTTTCATAATTTTCAGCAGGCACATCTTAGTATTTTAGGGCAGGAGGCCAGGGCGCATTTTGTCTAAGTCGAAAAGTAGTAACATGAGGATGAGTTTAAAAAATGCAAAATATTACACATGTAATTTATTTTTAATATATTCTATACTAGGCACTGCAAAATATCCCTATTATGCAAAACACGTCTACTCACCCACATCCGATTGAATAAAAATTAACAAAATCTGAGAATTATCCGATTTTAAAGAAATGTTCAATGTTGATTGATCAATGAATGGATTTTATAATGCACCAGTTATTTTGTTTCAAAGCTTTGATTTTTTTTTCATACCATTCAATAATATGACCCCGCCCCTTAAATTGTTGGGGTGATGTAAAATATTGGTGGGGTTATATACAGTGCTATTCGCCGAATTGCGTCCCGGTCTCTCGCTTTAAAGAAGTCTAGGCGGTGATAAAACAATCCCACCGACGGATATAGTCCCATCTGATGCAGTGCCTACCGAAAAAAAAACAGCGCTTAAGGTGGGTTTTTTTTTCTGAAAAGTTAACGCAATATTTTACTCACTTCAGTCTTTTTCCGACAAGTAAATGTAAATATTTAAACCCTACTCCTTCTTTAAAATACTTTAAGGGGCGGAAGGCGTATTTACAAAAATATTTACATTTACTTGTCGATAAAAATATGGCTTAATTTAACGCATTAAAACCACTAAAAAATATTTTGTATATAAAGATGCCTTCAATCTGCTAAAGTCTTTTTTTTTCTTCTTTTTTTTCAGATTTTGATTTTATTTTACTATGTTCATTTCCAGCAAACAAATAAAAAAATATTTAGATATGCTTTTTTTATTTTAGCTAAAAACAAGATATTAAACAAACATAAATAAAAAAAAATCTGAAGACTTAAATATTCTTTTATATTTCAATAAAAAATGTCAGGCCATTTAAAATTTTTTTAAATATTTGATTTTATGGTATCGCAATTGTACAAAATACGTCACGTGATCAGTTTAGGCCATATTGAAGGAAGAAACGCAATGCCCTTTTCATGATAACTTAGGTTTTTTTTATCATTATTTTTTTTTTACAGTTTATAATAAAAAACAAAAATCCAATTCTATCCTTCCAAATTATCGAATAGTATTGTATCATTAATAATTTCATTTACTGATGATTTTAAAAACATGAGTATTTACTTTTTTTTTTTTAATTATCCGGGCATATTTATTTTTTATTAAATTAGTCTACTCTCAATCCTACACATTCCTTTACTTTTTTGTGTTTCTGCAGCGACTCTTATATCCGTATTAATTCCTAATTTAATTAACCACGCTGTTTTTTTTTTCTCTTTTTTTTAAAGAAAAATAATAGCTGACGTCGCCCTTGAAGTCTATATCAGCCAGGGAGTCTATCCTCTTTTCACTAGCACTAAACCAAGGAGATTGTTTTCTTTGCATCTGAGGTGGAGCGCCATACCTACCTCCTCACTTTACCATACATATCTCTGAGCTACTCTTATTCTGAGTTGGCGAGGGCCAGTATCGAATCAGGAACCATGAGGCTTCTCGCCGAATACGCTACCAGAGTCTGCTGTAAATAATTTAGAACAATCATTTGTGTAAAAAAAAAAAATGAATATATAAAAATTCTGAAAACATGTCTGGTTTAACATAATCAGTAAACTTGCTTTTTTTTAATAATCTAAATCAGAGAATTATTTCAAATCAACTTATTTGCGAAACTCTAGCCGAATACTCTACCATAGTCTGTAAATGAATGGGAATAATCGTTAGTAAAAAAAAAAAGAATATATATAAATTTGAAAAACATGTCTTATTTAACATGATTATTAAACTTACTTTAAAAAAATAGATTAGTTAAATATTTAATTAAAAATATTTCATGTTGAGTAAAAGTAGTTACTGAGTTTTATTTAAAAATTATGGAATTTTATTCAAATAAGCAAACATTGACTCCCCCCCACTCTTTAAGTGAAAAGAGTTTTCTTCCAAGCCATAGTTGTATTATTGCTACTGTACGACTGCACCACTTGGACACTAACATAGTGCCGAGATAATAAACTAGATGGGAACTGTTCAAGAATGCAGTATGTAATTTTTAACAAGTTGTGGAAGCAACACCCCACGAGAAAGTAACTATATGTCCACTTGCCACTTATCACAAAAAACATCCGTGTGAAGGACCATCGAAACAGAGCGAAACACTACAACGTAGGCGAAATAAACATTATTCCTTTATAAACTTGTGTTTTTTCAATTTTTTACAATATTTCATACCGTCGAATTCACTTCTATTATATATATATATATATATATATATATATATAATTATAATTATATATATTTATATATGTTTCGACCTCTCATCAGCAGTGCATACCACAATCTCCACCACTAGCGATTGAACCAGCGGACCACAGGGTGAAGAGTGGGGACTCAACACACTGGGCCACCGGCCCATGTCACAAACGGAGAATGCCAAATCATCTAGTCAGTGGTAACATTAATTCTAACTGCGCAGCCCCTAACCTATATTGCCATGTTTCCCATCGCAGGATTACAGAGGACAAGGGCACCTTCAGGACAACGACTTCCCAATTCGGGGCCTGAATCCTCAGAACACAACCTAATGGGCAAAGGGTATATATTAGATTTTGATAGAGGAATTATATATAATATAAGTCTTCACGCTGTGGTCCGCTGGTTCAATCTCTAGTGGCGGAGATTGTGGTATGCACTGCTGGTGAGACCAAAGGAGGTCGAAACAGCTGTCCAGTGCTCCGGATGTCACAAATGGTGTTTGCCGAGTTATCTGGTTGTGGTAATATGATTCAATTATCAATTATATATAATTCCTCTATCAAAATTTAAGATATATATATATATATATATATATATATATATATATATATATATATATATATTAGGATCCAATTGCCGCTTTAACTTTCCTTGCAGTGGCATCAGTAAATAATACAAAAGTGCTCAATATATTAAAAACATAGATCAATAATAATAATAATAATAATAAACCTTGCCAGAGAACTGAAAAAGTTATGGATATGAGTGAAAGTTATACCAATTGTAGTTGGTGCACTTGGAAAGTCCCAAGTTTGGAATCAGAGGAAGGATACCATCAGAACACTGCACTGCTGCAATCTATACTAAGTCCTGGAGACCTGAGGAGACATCAGACTCCAGTGAAAGACCATCAGCTACTGATGTGAAAATCAAATAATATTAGGTAAAATAAATGGTCTACCATGGTTTCAATCAAATTGAAATGATTTCATCAGGATTCTACCTATGTTTAACTACGTATTTCAATTTAGTTGAAACCATGGTAGACCCTTTATTTTCCTTTATTATTATTATTATTATTATTATTATTATATAGTCATCCACGGCGTAGATGATATGCCGTAAAACAAACAAAATAACCCACAACGTTTGATATGCCATTAAAGAAAGAAAGCAAAGTTTTCACACAAATAATTACCCTGATTATGTAGATGGAGAAATAAATGTCAAAAGATTGTGATTGATACGGTAACGAGGAAGATATAAAAGGCTTCACAATATTTTCGCATAATTAGACATCGTCATACCGAAGGAGTCTTGAAATAATTACTAAACTGAAAACTTTAGCGGAAATTTTAATTAAATTCCTCTGCACTTGATTTTGTCGCATCGAATTTCATAAACATTTCCTTATTAGACTAAAGTTATAAAAGTTATTCTCCATATCTTATTATAATGGAGATTGTGTTTTTCTGTCTGTAACCGAAACTATATTACTAATCGAGTCACAATTAACAATGTTATTTACATCCCATTCTCGATGATTTTATTTATATTTAAACTTCAATTATTAATAAAATTTCTTCACCTTTTTATTAGTGTTGTCCATATCTACATACTGTATTTACC
>CM042167.1:57891863-57907869 GCA_023376005.1 Doryteuthis pealeii | reverse complement strand
CTTTTTTCTTTCTCTATTAATTCTCTTTTCCAGGGGGCCTTTTTCCTTCTTATTTCTCGTTTTTTATTTGATTTCTTATTATTTGGATTTTTTTTTTTTTAAAAAAATCATCTGGATCACTTTTTATGTTCTTTTTTTTTTTCCCAATTTTGCCTCTCCTTCTAGTTCTATGAGTATCGTTCTTTCTTCAATCTTTTTTACTTTCTTTCTTTAAAGCGTCTTTCTTTTCTTCCCTCTTTTTTTTTTTTGGTGTTTCTTTTTTTTCAATTTATTTTTTTCGTTCGCTTGTGTAACATTCAGTATTTTTTAAAATATTCTTTTTTGAGCAAATCTTTCTTTGTTTTCATTTTCTCTATGTTTATATATTTTAACAACCGCCCATTACAACGAGAGAGGAAATGCGACAATAAGGTTAATCGTAGGTCTTAAGCGAGGTTAAGACGTTTGAAAGTCAGAGGTATCCTTCTCCTTAATATCTTGGTTTAACCCCCTAAAGCCAATAGTTTGATGCATATTTCCATGGGGTATTAGTGTTCTATTATATGAAATGCAGTCTCTCAGGTATTTTTGAACTTCAGATCGCATGTAGGTCATTATCTCCTCCACTGATTCTAACCATTATCACACAGATACCACGCGCTTCTTTTCCTTCTCTTCTCTCATCAAATCTCTCTCTCAATTTCATCTCTGTTTATATCCCCTCTACTCTCTGTCTGTAAAAAATGTTATGTCTATAATCACTCCTCTTTTTATTTCTTTTTAGAAAAGAGAAAAATTCCTGTTCAGTTTTCCATTTTTATTCCTAAAATGTACTTTCTCACTTATCTCTTCTTTTTTCAAATGTAGTCTTAAGACAACGTTGAACTTTTTTCTTGTTTCCTTTTCTTTTCTTATCTTTTTCACTTTTTTTTTTTCACCATTTCCATTTTTTTTTTAATACCAACAATTAGATTCTCCTCTCATTCGTCTCTCGCTCTACTCTCCTCCTTCCGTCTCTCTCTCTCTCTCTCTCTCCTCTCGAATATATATAATAAATATATATATATATATATATATATATATAATCACACACCATCCTCTCTCTCTTCCTCCTCGCAGGCATGGCACCTCATAATTCTATATATTCTTATTATTTCAATACCCTTCTCCACTCTCCCTCTACCTCCTCTCTTGCATACCTCATGCTTATCTCTTCTATAGTTCTGTCTCATCCGGATTATTCCTCTCACTTCCCCTCTCCCCATCTCATCCAGAACAGTTCCGTTCCCTCCTCTCCTTCCCCTCTTATTCCATCTTGGTAAGGCTACTTTCTCTCATCTCCCCACTCTTTCTCCATATCTACCTTATTCTCTCCATTTTATTATCCTTCATTTTTATTCATTCATTTTCAATCTTTATCTTTCTGCTTTTCAAACTTCGTCTTACTTTAATTTCCACAATAATTCTCTCTCTCTTCTCTCTCTTCCATTCCCACTCCCTCAGATCCCAACCAAGATTATCATCTCAAGACATCGTCTCTCATCATCTCATCTACCATCAGTCATCTCATCCCTCTCTCTCATTCTGTGTATGCTGTGTGTGTGTGTGTGTAATGTGTGTGTCTTTATTCTCCCTTTCTTTCTTTCTCATCCTCCTTCTTTTTTCTTCATTTACATTTCTTTCTCTTTTCAAACTTCATACTTACAACTTCATTAGTCTCCTCATTTCTCTTTGTCAATCTACATTCTGCCGCTCACCTCTCTCTCTCTTCATCCTCTCGGGGGTCTCCTCCGTCTCTGGTCTCTCTGGTCGGGACGTGCTGTCTCTCTTCCTCTCTCCTCTCTCTCTCTCTCTCCGTTTGGCGACCACTAATCCCTAAAATTCTGTAACCAACTCCATATTTGTAAGATGGCGGCTATCAGCAAATCACCTTTTCGCACCACGTTAGAATTCTTTTACATTTGCTTCATGCGATCAGATTCGAGACAACAAGATTTAAATAATTTACAGAGTCTTGGCATTTCTATCTATTTTTGGACGTCTCGGGTTTGTGGTAATGGGACACAGATACACAAAAAAAAAAATAAAAAAGTAATGAAGAAAGAAAAAGAGGATGAAAAGAAGAAAAAAGATGAAAGAATGAGCCAAAAAAATAAAAAGTTTATACGTTTAAAGAATTGAATGTGAACCTCGAAACATAAACATAATGAGGAGTTTGAAAATTTGGGAGGCAAAAATCTAGTAAAGTTTCGATACTAATCGTACATTACTCAACCGGAAAGACGCAGATACAACAAAATTAATATCTGCCCCCTCTCTCTCTCATCTCTTCGATCTCCTTTGTGAGTTTCATCCCGTCTCTGTCACTCTCTCAGCAATCCTCGATAAAATACGTCAATCCTAACTATATGCCCCAATGACGTTTTTTTGCTCTCTCTCCATCGTTCTCTCTCCTCGCCTCCTCACCTTTTAATCCGTCATACTTTACTTCCTAATTCTCTGACTTCTTTTCCATGTCCTATTCATTTCTCCCTTTTCTCCAATGTCTGGTCCTGTCCTGTCTGTCCTGTGCTGTTCGTCTCCCCTCGATCTGATACATCGTATCATATAATCTCTTTCATCGTCTATATATATATAATATATATATATTATATATATAATTAATTATATATATATATAGAGAGGAGGAGAGAGAGAGAAGAGAAATAGTAATAGATAGATGGATGACTTCCTAGGAATATAATATATAATAGATCACACACAACACACAGTCACTACATTCAAAATTTAGGACATGTATCACACACACATGTTGACGAACTTCACACACACATACACTTCTCCTCTCCTTCTCTGACTTCCTCACAACTTCTCCCACTGTCTCTCTCCTCCTCTCATCTCCCGATCTCTCGCTCTCTCTATCTCCGTTCTCTCGTCTAACTCTAATTCTTTCTTTCTTTTTCTCCCTCGCTTCCCCTCTTTCTAAGTCAGTCTCCTATCAGCTCAGTCTGTCTCTGTTCCTGGTCTGTGTCTTTGTCTCTTCTCTGTCTCTGTCATCTCTTCTGGTCTCCGTCTCTCTCTCTCTCTCTCTCTCTCTCTCGTCGTATATCTATATATATATATATATATATATATATATAGAGAGAGAGAGAGAGAGAGAGAGAGAGAGAGACAGGCAGACAGACAGACAGACAGAGATAGAGAGACAGAGACAGAGAAAGAGAGACAGACGACAGACAGAAGCAGAGAATGAGAGACAGAGACAGACAGTGATAGATATAAAATAAATAATTGTGCTGAATGAAATTATAAGTAGTAATATATTTATATTATAAATTTATAAGTAGAATTTATAAAGACACTGTGATTTCTTCGTGTTTTAAAATAAGTAGTCACCTCTTTAAGGTATGAAGAGAGTTATTTTTGCTTAACTTTTGTGATCTGACAAGAGCCAGTAATTTTCTAGCGTTACCTTTATAAAGTATGGAAGACGTGGTCAGCAGTTGAAACGTCGAAAGACGAATTGCAAAATGGCCGCTTTTCGTTTTTTTTTTTTTTTGTACTTACTCTGACAAGAGCAGATCACTCTACTTAGACTAAACACAGGTAGTAGATTACTTTACATATACAATCTTTATTGTAAGAATTCCTCTTGGTCCAGAGGTTCTATATACTATGGTAAGTACTAATATACAGACTCGGTGCTTCCTTAAAATTACTGTTTTAACATAAGTTATCATCTCTTTAAGCTATGGACAGAGTTATTTCTGCTTAACTTTGGTGATCTGACAAGAGTCAGTTCTTTTTAGCACCGCCTTATAATAACACTTCTTTTGGTCTAAATATTTTTAGGGCTAGATAAAACTATTGGTACTAATATACCGACTCTGTGTTTACCTACAGTTCTTGTGACGGAGAACGAGAAAGGAAAAAGAGCAAGACATTGTCTTGCCTGTCGGGATCGAACTCGCGTCCTCCCGCATGCAAAAACAAATGCGTTTTGGGCACTGTACGGACGCGAGGTTCGACTGATGTGCCCGGATGTTTGGCTAATATGCCCATAAAATAACAAGTGAGTCGAGCGCTGGGGGTGAGCAGCAGCAGAAGCAGTCGATGACGAAGCACTTTTCAGTAAAGTAATGGATTTTAGTCGAACAGAAACAAAACTAAATAGGAAATGTGATTTTGAACTGCTAAAGATTATTTCGACTACGACGACGGATTTTCCAGCTGCTAGACGAAGAATGTGTTGACCAACAGAGGGTCTGGCTTGTGAGAAGATGGAGAACTCGCTTGTTTTTGGTTCCCCTTCGGCGGGAGCTTGTTAATTCGAAGGTCTATTTCGCCAATACACCCCCCTTCTATAAAAATAAGTAAGTAAAATAAAGTCATCGATGTGGCCTAATGTCGGTATCAGCCAGACAGCGAGGACGTCTATCTCCATTTCACTAGTGTTAGACCAGGTAGATTAGTTTGGCGTCTCAGGTGGAGCGTTGCAACTACTAACAGCTACTTACTGCATATACGCTGAATAGCACATATCCCTGTGCTACTCATATGCTGAGTAGGCGAAGGCCGGTATCAAACCGAGAACCTGGTGGTCCCTAGTCGAACACTCTAGCGACTGAGCTAAATCGACCCTCTTTAAGCTGTGAACAGCCTTATTTCTGCTTAACTTTGGTGATCTGACAAGGACCAATTCTTTTTAACGTTACCTTATTATACATCTTCTTTTGGTCTAAAGGTTTTGGCCTAATAAAACTCTGATTGCTACTAATGTACAGACTCGGTGCAATTTGTATTCGCGCATGCGCGCGTCTGTTTCTTTATGCCCATATGAACAGTTTAAATTGTTTTTCTTCTCTTTTTGCTTTCATTTTTCTTTACGTTTTATTGAGCTGGAATCATGATCGTAATTTTGTAGATATAGCATAAGTAGCGTAAAGGGAATACTTATTCTACATTTTTTCGTCTTTTATTGAAACATAGTTTATGTATGCATTCTCGTGTATATATAATATATATAACAATATATATATACATATAATATTGTTTTTTCCTCTCTCTCTCTCTCTCTCCTCTCTCTCCTCTCTCTCTCTCTCTCTCTCTCTCTCTCTCTCTTCTCTCTCGCGACCACATTAGCATTGAAATTTGAATCAAACTTTCCATTCTGATTTATGTAAACCGTACGAGGCCGTTTCAAATGTAGGTGATTAATACTTTAGTGATAGCAAAAAGTTTGGTGATTTTAAACGAGGGAAGAAAGGTATGTGTATGAATGGCTGCCCTCCGGCTCCATTCTCCTTATTTTTCTTTATTCATTTTCTATTCGCTTCCTCTCTTTCTTTCATTCCATTTTTTCATTCATTTTTTCTCTTTTTCTTTCTTTCTTATACATGTTTTCTTCGCTTAGTTTCATCCCAGTATTAATTTTCTCTCCTTCTCTTTCTTTCATTCATTCATTCGTTCTTTATTCTTTTATTTATATCTAATGCATTTTTCTTCACTTTCTTTCATTCAAGTATTTAATTTATTTTTCTCTCTGTCTCTTTCATTCATTCTTTCTTTCTTTTTTCTTTATTAGGCATGTTTTCATGGTTTAGTTTAATTCCAGTATATATTTTTCTCTTTTCCATTCATTATTTATTTCATTCATCCATTTTTTCTTTCCTTCTTTCTTTCTTCCTCATTTTGTTTCATACCCGTATGTATTATATGTTTCTCTCTCTTTCATTCATTCAATTTTTCCTTATTTTTCTATTCCATATGCGTTTAATTATCAAACAAGGGAAAGAAAGAGTATGCAGTATTGAATTGCTGCCCCCCCATATATTATATATATTATATATACATCATATTATATATAATATATATACATACATACATACATAGTATGAATTGCTGCCCCCCCATTATTATAAAGTATATATATATATATATATATATACATACATACTATATTAGTTATACATACATAACATACCATACCAAATATATATATATAATTAATATATATAGTTATATATATTAGGTATATATATATATCATACACTATATAATATCTATAATATATATAATAAATATATGTATAATATATATTAATATACATATATATATATATATATACATATATATATATATTATAATATATATATATATACATATATATATATATATTATACAGTATATATATAATATATATAGTACATATATTGCTAATATATTATATAATATAACGTATTATTAGAATATAAAATATATAATACATATTATATATATAATATAAATATACATACATATTATATATATATATTATATAAATTCATATATATATATATTATACAGTACATTTATATAATATATATACAAATATAATAAATATAAATATACAATACAATAAATATATTATATTGATATTTATAATACCATATATATTATACATACAATCTATTATATCCTATTATATATAAATACATATCATATAAGTAAATATTAATATGATTTATTCATAACTATTATATTTTCTCACAATACAATACAACATTATATACTTATATTACATACATTATACATATATATATATATTATTTATCATACACTAACACGGCTATATATATATAATATTCATACATACAACATATATATATATATTATATACAATATATACATACAATTGAATAATATATATATATATATATACATACATATATATATCATATATATATATACATACATTACATACATATATATATATATATACATACATACTACCTATATATATATACATTATATATATAACTTATACATACAGATATATACTATATGGTATATCATACAATATCAATATTATATATTTAATACATACATGCTCCATTATATATATTTATATATTAATATAATACATATATATATATATCATACATTATATAGATTATAACATACATACAGTTATATATATTACATACATAATATATATATACATAATACAATTATATATATATTACATAATATCAATAATATAATATTTTATATCATACATATCATACATTTATATATATTATACATACATATATATATATAAAACCTATATATAGCATACATGTAATACTATTAAATATATAATAATACCTCACATCAAATATAATATATCTCAACCATACATAACATACAATAACTATACTAATATAGTATACATACATACATTATATATTATATATACATCACATATGTAATATATATATATATAACATATAATATAATATACATACATCATACAACCTAATATATATATATTATTACATACATATACTATATACATCTATACATACATACATATATATATAATAATAACATTATATATATTATACACATACATTATAATATTATAATATACATATATAAATTACTAGTATATACATACCATATATATATTATATATATATATGATATATATATTATATATATATATGTATATATATATATATATATATATGTATACATACATTATATATATATGTGTATACATACATATACATATATATGTATACATACTATATATATATACAACACATACACACATATATCTATATATACATACATAACATACACATATATAATATCAATATTATAATAATATTAGATTCATACATACATAATAATATATATATATATATACATACATACATATATATATATATATACATACACATAAATATATATATATATATATACATCATACAGTACATAAATAATATCATAATTATATATTATCATATATTTATTATCTTATTTATACCTACATTATACAATAATACATATATATATATATATATATATATATACATACATATAAATATATCCATACATATATATATACATACATACATACCTATATATATATATACATACATATATATATATATACACTAGAATATATATATATAGCATTATATTATATCATTTACTACATATATATATTTACATACATATATATATATATATATACATACATTTATTATATAATATACATACATACATATATATAATATAATACATACACATATATATATATAGTACAACATACACATATATATATATAACATATCTACCACTACATAAAATATAATATATATATTTATTACTAGCTTACATATATAAATATATATATATTTATACATAATATGAACATATCAATAATATTATATATATACATACATATATATTTATATCATTACTATCATCTATATATTTTTATATTATTTTACAATATATAAGAATATATTATACAATTCAATACATACTATAATATAATATACATACTAACAAATTTAACATATACTATACATTTATATATATATACTATACATACAATACATATTTCATATTATATATATAATTATAACATCATCATATCATATATTATATTATATATCATAATACATACATACAATATATTCTATATATTACATTAATAACATTCATATCTTATATATATATTACATATATATACATATTACTACTTATATCATTCATACTATAATACTATACATACATATATTAGGTATATATCATACATACATATCTAATATATATATACATTACATACAATACATTATATATATATTTTATGAGTTACAACATATATATTATACATATATACATACATACCATATATTATTATATACATACATTACTATATATATACATACACGCATATATTATTTATATATACATTTATATATTATAGCATACATACATACTATATATATATATATATGTATACTATATATATATAATATTGTATATTATATATATATATATGTAATACATACATATATATATATATGTATACATACTATTATATTATATGTATACATACATATATATATATAACATACATACATACACATATATATATATATCATACAATACATACATACAACCATAGTATATTATATATACTATATATATATATACATACATACTACATATATTTATGTATATAATATACATACATTATATATATTATATATATACATACATAATATATATATATATACATACATACAAACATATATATATATATATCATACATACAAATAATATATACTATACATACATACAAATATATATATATATACATACATACAAATATATATATATATATACATACATACATATATATATACATACATAACATACACTAGTATATATATTTATATATATGCAATAGCATAATCTTTACAGATCATTGCCGCCTCACAATTCCCACAACTCCACCACCAGAACCTCCTTGCATGAGCCCTCAAATGACCTCATCAAACCTGCCTGGCAGATCTACAAAGCTTGACGCAAATATGACATTGAAAAGACTCTTCCCCGTTTGAATGAGATGATTCAGATGAATCGGATGAAGTCATATATAAAATTTATGCTTATGCACCACCCATATGTCCTCTATACATACAAATTATTATATATATACATACATATATATATATATATATACATACTATATTACAAATACATATATATATATACATACATATATATATAACCATATATATATATACATACCATAACATACATATTAGTAATATACATATATATATATATATATACTATAATATATATATATATACAAATATAATATAAATACATATCATATTTGATATTATATACTATATATACCTATAATATATATGTATCTTGCGTTTACTACATATTATACTATATATTTATATATACATATATATATATATATAATAATAAATTATATATATATATATATATAATCATAGGCTTATATATATATATATTAATACATATTATATATTATATATATACATACATATATATATTATATATATATTATACATGTATATATTATAATATACATACACTGTATATTCTTTTTATTATATATTAATTTATATTATATTTATATATACATACATTATAATATATATGATATATACATATATATTAACTATATATACATGTATATGCTAAAATATATATATAATACATTACATAGTATATTATATATTACATATATATTATATTAATATACTATACATATATTATATTATTATATAATACTTACACTTTATAGATATATTATATAACATATATATATATATATAGACATACTATATATATATATATCATACATATACCATACATACATATATATATTTATATATATATAGCATACTATATATTTATATATACATACATGTATATATATACATACATACATAATATACTTATATATTAATATACATACATTACATACTATTTGTAATATATACATACATATATATATATATATACATAACATACATACAATACCATATATATATATTATATATATATATATTATTGTTATTTTTGTATTGGTATTAGCATTTCAGTCTCGGAAGACTATAATAAAGTTTTTGTCCCCTGAAGTTACAGCGCTTCCTGTGACTGTGAGTCCAATGGTTGAAAAAACATTTATCGACCACACACACACACCACACACACATTATATATATAATATATGCTATATATATATATAATAATATAATAATATATATATATATGGGCCGATAATGTATGACTTTCGACCTCGCGTGTCCTAATCACGTCTTCATTTTCGTCTTCGCATATACAATCAAGTCTAGACCTTTATCTTGGCGTGTACCAATCACGTCATACACTTTCAAACGAACACCGAATCATTCGACTATGTAGTCTCGGGACCTTTGGCAGAATTATTTTGAAATTGACATAGAACTGAAAAAATAATTTAATTATACGTATATTCAAGATTTATTCTGTTTGTAACTAAATTACAACTATGGACTTTTAATTTATTTAATTTTTTTTTAAAATTAGATTACTGGCAGAAATTACTTACAACATACGCGGACTTCCACACCTTATCATGTTGCATATTAGCTAAGTGTTTTATGCCATACATTGTTTACAAGGAATAGAAATGCGTTTGGTTGATATGATGTGTGTGGCTGTATGTGTAAAGGGTCGAGTAATACTTAACTTCAAATGCGTCTTACAGAGTTAGGTCTGAGGAGTGAAAGATTGAATAAATCCGTCAAAATGTGGTTGAGAGTATAGGAAAATGTGGATATAACAACACAAACGACTATGTTCAATTGATATTTCGTCTCATTATTGCTTGAGGCTTCTTCAGATGTTTATTGATTTAAGTGCTTGTACATTCTCATTTTATAGTGAAAAGGTAAATGGGTGGGGGAAGAGAAAAAATGTGGTTGAGAGTATAGGAAAATGTGGATATTACAACACAAACGACTATGGTATTTCGTCTCATTATTGGTTGAGGCTTCTTCTGAAGTTTATTGATTTAAGCGCTTGTACATTCTGTTTTTATTGTGAAAAGGTAAATGGGTGGGGGGAGAAAAATCTGGTTGAGAGTATAGGAAAATGTGGATATAACAACACAAACGACTATGTTCAATTGATATTTCGTCTCATTATTGGTTGAGGCTTCTTCAGAAGTTTATTGATTTAAGTGCTTGTACATTCTGATTTTATAGTGAAAAGGTAAATGGGTGTGGGAAGGGAGAGAAACGGGGATGGATTATTGGTTGGTAGTCTAAGGGAATGAGAAGAAAGTCGGGGGCTTGGAATGTGTGGAAATGGTGTTTTCATTTTTTGTGGTCAGTCAGTTGACTTTGAAGGACTTTGAGTTAGGTCTGCATATTGGGATGAGTTTTAATCACAATATACGAGGGTTAGTCAAAAGGTAATGCCATTTTGTTTAGAACAGGTATAGTTACCAAAACAGGAATATGTATCATACATTAAAATGAAGCTGATCCTCGATGGATTACATCCCTACTTCTCTACATAGTCACCGTTTCTCTTTCAATAGCAATGTTTCACCTTCGAATGAGAACATGTATCCCTGCCCCGTAAAATTCTGTTGACTGTTCTTTGAGTCACTTCTTCACTACAGATCCGCATCCTCATTACTTGCAAGATTTAGCGCCTTCAGACTATCATCACTTCGGCCCCATGAAAGAGGGTTTGAGAAGCAAACATTATTCCAGTGACGAGGAAGCGAAATACTTTTGGCCAAAGAAGAAGAAGAAGAAAAGTGAAATAGAAGAAGACGAAGAAGAAGAAGAAGAAGAAAAAAAAGAAGAAGAAGTAGAAGAAGAGAAAGAAGAAAAAGAAGAAGAAGAAAAGTGAAATAGAAGAAGAGAAAGAAGAAGAAAAATGAAATAGAAGAAGAAGAGAAAGAAGAAGAAAAATGAAATAGAAG
Source organism: Doryteuthis pealeii (assembly GCA_023376005.1). Taxonomy (NCBI): domain Eukaryota; kingdom Metazoa; phylum Mollusca; class Cephalopoda; order Myopsida; family Loliginidae; genus Doryteuthis; species Doryteuthis pealeii. The sequence continues at coordinate 57,895,598 of CM042167.1, read as the reverse complement.
AAGAAGAGAAAGAAGAAGAAAAGTGAAATAGAAGAAGAAGAAGAAGAAGAAGAAGAAGAAGAAGAAGAAGAAGAAGATTGCAAAGAAAAAAAAGAAGACCCTTTTGTTGTCTATAATTAAACTTTGAAGTATCTTGCTGGTAAAATAATTAATACAGTTCAAAAATAATTCAGAAGTATACTATTAGTATTTAACAATTATTTCTATTGAGTAATTATAATAATTAGGGCGAATACAACCACAGGTCAATGTAATCTTAAGAAAATGTAATACTTTACTGATATGATTATAAATTATTTGGATTTTTCGGGGTATTGTCCTCATCTTTACTGTTATCTTTACAATGTTTCAGACGATGTGTCCTCTGGCCTTCCTTATATATTTTTTCTTCTCAAACTCGCGAACCTTTTTTCGAACTCGGAAACCATCACGGGTCTTTGAACCTAACCCTTTATTTAATCCATGGACGTATCCTGTTCTCATTCCGCTAGCCATAGCTGGGGTACAGGTGTTAAGCTGTGTTAATTATTGTTCTCTGTTACTTGACGAGGATTAAACCTGCAGCCTAGATAAAAATGACACTTAGAGCTGTATTAAGCCAACGCCTATATCCACTACGCTATGTGTCCAATTGGACAATTCAGTGTGAATTTTGGGAACTTATAAACCTAATGTCCAGTGTTACCTTCAATATTTATCTTTTTACTTATGTATGATTTTTTTTATCTTAACTCATATTGGGGTTTTATCCCGAAGGTTCATGCAATAATGGATTTCGATTTTTACATGAGTAGACATTACATATAAAAAAAAATAAATAATAAATGTTCACTCTGATGAAGGTCGATTCTTGTATGTGTGCGAAATATTTTCACACACATAAACTGACCGAAACACATGTGTAAGTGATATCGATTAATGTGATATCGATTAAATTCATTTTATCCATTTACTTTTCTTTTCTTTACTCATCTTTCCTCATAGTGTCGGATTCAATTCCTTTTCCATTTTTACATTACATATTTTATAAGATATTTTCAAGTCGACAATCCAGCGTGAATTTTGGGAACTTATAAACCTAATGTCCAGTTTTACCTTGAATATTTACCTTTTTACTTTTGTATAATTTTTTACATTGACTCATATTGCATTTTTTTCTTTTTTTACTTCTAATCTTGCTTTTTTTTTACCCTATACATATCAGAAGGTAAACGGCTTTACTTCTCGATAATCTAATATTATTTAAGCACAGTCGGTAGAAACCACAAGGTTCCTAGTTCGATACCGGTCCTCGCCAACTCAGCGTATGAGTAGCACAGGGATCTGTGCGGTAAAGTAAGGAGCTGATGGTAGGTGTGACGCTCCACCTCAGATGCTTAAAAACAATCTCCTTGGTCTAGCGCTATTGAAAAGGGGATAGACTCCTTCGCTGACTGGTTGATACCGACTTTAGGCCGCCCCGTCGACTTTACTTTTACTTACTTACTGTATGACTAATTGTAAAACCATTTTACTGGTTTTAGTGATTCGCGGAAAAGATTATTGCGGTACCATAAACAGTAGCGCTACAACTGGAGGTTATGTTTGTGGGGATTTTAAAAAAATACAAAAATAAAAATAAAATAAAAATAGAATAAAAAACAACAAACTCCCATAGTGCCTTGACCGGAAGAACCCCTTTGCGCATGTCCGAAAAAAAAAGAACTGATTCCCTACCCCCAAAATGATATATCGGCCATTCAAACTGAGGCGGCAATTGAGTGTGGTCGTTTCCTAACCATGGGACATGTTCCCTCGCTACAGACGATCATACCCGGTTCAATAAAGCCTAAGTCGTAAAACTACCCCTTGCCTTTATCTATTTCCTTTCTCGTTCCTTTTCGTTCCTTAAGTTTCATTTCAGCTTACCAACCCACGAGACAGAAGAAATACCTTTATTGGGGATAAGATACCAGTACCAACGAACTTAACTTAGCCCCATATGTTTTAAGGAAACAAGTAAAAATCTTTAGTTTTTATTCAGAAATTGTATATGAACCATACAATTATGAAGTTCGACATTTACATGAGTAGACATGACAAATTTCATTCTCATCCATTTTTCTTTTTATCTTGTTGATGGAAATTTAGAAAATAGAATCCGTCTTGAAAGTGTTAATCGGATATGTTTTACATCGAGAGATTTAATTAAATTGTGTTGCTTTTTTTCAAGCAGTCTGGTTGAAAATTTTCACTAATCTGAGAAAATATGCCTTGCTTTGACTGGAACACAGTTTTCACCTTTTATCAATAGAGATTCGATTTCTATTTGTCTGTAACCGAAACTACGTCACAGCTCACGTCACAGTCATGTCAGGAGTTAATTTTATCAATGATAATTTATAATTTATATTCAGTATTGTTACTACATAAAAATATTAAAATTCTATGAAAAATCAATTGTCAGATTTTCACGAACATTTCTATACTTATTCACTTTTAGATGAACTTATGTTTAGAATAGTTTTCTTTTCTTATAATGTATTAAGCAACATATTTTTTACTAGGTCGACCCCTATTTAATTTTATAAAATCCGAACAAAATATATTTTGACTCATACGATTTTTGATTTTTTTTTCTCTAAAGATAAGAGTCTGAATAATTATATTAGACATTTTTAGAAAAGTTTTGGACCACTTTCGTAAAACAAAACAAATATCTCAGTGGAGTAGAAAATAAAATATTAAAAATATATATAAAAATACATAAACATATAAAAATTCTATGAAAAACAATTAATTGTCAGATTTTCACGAACATTTCGATACTTATTAACCTTTATATAGATTTATGTTTAAAATAGTTTTTTTCATTAGAATATATTGGGGGCAATATTTTTCTAGGTCTGGTTGAAAAATTTAAATGATAAAATAGATAAACAGGTATCATTATTTTTTTTTTTACTGTTCATCCCAGAGTTGGGCAGAAGAAGAGGACAATGGTTTATTTTCGCGCATTATACAATATAAACAATGTCTCACAAAAGAAAAAAAACGTAATTCTGTTTTTTATAGTAATGTGGTTTTGTTTGTTTTGTTTTACGGCATATCAACCTCAGTGGGTTATTTAATGCCGACAAAGCTGTGAAATGAATTCATTCTTAATGGATAATACAATTTTGTTTATAAACTCATATTTTTCTATTTGACCCATAGATGGGACCGTAACAGGTACTACCACTCCGGGTCAGAGTGGACCAGGGAGCAATGGTGATGAAGGGGTGCTCCACATTCCCCAAACTTCCAAAACTGGAACCTCACCATCAGATAGAGTTTAACGTCATTCCCAGGACGTGTAGACCCTCAGTCACTGCCTTCTAGCACCCATATGATAAAAAGAGGTTGGGGCTTGCCATAAAGGCAATAGGGTTGGGAAAATCATATAGGTGCTAGGGTTTGATGTGATCAGCCGATTGATCGGAGGGGGCCTCTTCAACCGCCCGTCTAGCCCAAGATAGGGTCAAAGTGGAGTATTGCAAGTCATGAACTGCTCATCCACCTGGGTTCTATCCTTAAGCATCACGGGTCGCCACCCACGGCCAACAGGTAGCCCCATTGGGGGAGTCTTACCCTTCTGCAGAGATGCAGTCGGTTTTCTAACGCCCCAGTAACAGGGCGGTTAAGTAATATGTGCTAATTAGAACTGGGCTTATTCTAGTAGGGACCACCTCAATTGTTTGTTTTTTTGAGGGGAGG
>CM042167.1:57881863-57886863 GCA_023376005.1 Doryteuthis pealeii | reverse complement strand
CTAGCGCTAGACCAAGGAGAATTTTTTGCGTCTGAGGTGGGGCGCCACACCTATCATCAGCTCCTTACTTTACCGCACAGGTCCCTGTGCTAATCATACGCTGAGTTGGCGAGGGCGGGTATCGAACTAGGAACCTTGTGGTTTATATATATATATGTGTGTGTGTGTGTGTGTGTGTGTGTGTGTGTATACTTTCAATAAGAAATAAAAAAACTTAAACCGTCATTTGGTTATTATAAATTTATTTCAACCACAACTCAATATGAGCCTATTTCTATCAGATAGCTAACTACATAATGACTGAGAGAAAAATAACAAGTATAGAGAAAACGCTAGGCTAATATTGAGGTCTGGTCGAAATAAATATATATTAAACAAATGACTGTTTGTTAAGTTTTTCATTCTTATTGAAAGTATAACTATTGCACTGTATATAATCAATTTATTAGTCATTATACATTGAGCACTCTTAGGAATTCTTAAAATATTTGTGTAAATCTATGAGTTTGCATCAAGTTTGCAACAACATCAGCATGCATTGAGGATGTACAGAAGATATTTAGGATCTCAAAAGGAATTATCCCCTACAATACAGTTGGATACTTTTACTCTCACACACTCACACACACACACACACACACATATATATATATATATATATATATATATATAAGATTTTTGGATGTTTGTTTTTATAGAAGCATTGTTGAAAAATTATTTATATTTTGCTTGAAGGCAATTATAAATGCATGTATCGCATAAAATTCGATAATTATAGAAAATAATCTTGACAAGTAAATCCCGCAAAGGATGGCTCGCTATGCAGAACACCGTACAGACTGTTTCGACTTTATTAAGTCTCTTCAGCGATGTATACTAACGACTCCCCTCCGACAGGAATCGAAACCGGGACTTCACAGGCATAGTCAGAGACCATATCCGTTCGGCCGCCGGTACATAGTGAACAATCCCTGCGAAATTAACCTTGTCAATGATACTATTACACGCCCCTGCCATAGTAGGTAAGTGGACGTTTATTTAGTAAACAAACCCGGCCGTAAGCTCTTCGGCGAAGTGAAATAGATTTTTTGGATGTTTGTTTTTATAGAAGCATTGTTGAATATATTATTTATATTTTGCTTGAAGGCAATTATAAATATATATTTATAAATATATATATATATATATATATATATATATATATATATATATATATGAGTTAAGGTAGCATGGACATGGAGTCAATAGTGTCTGGATACTGACAGTTTCTCGGCGATACAATCTTCATTTGGTTTGAAGATTACATAGATTTTATAAAAACCCAGTCATTCTTGAAGCATATGCAAAAGTTCTTTTAATTTCAATATATATTCACATATATATGCATAATATTATATTTCATAGAGAATGACTANCTTCACAATTTTAATTTTTTTTCGGGACCCATTAATCAGACACGCGTCACTACCGAAGGAGTTCTTGAAATAATCGACGGAAACTGAAAACTTTAGCGGAAATTTTAATTAAATTCCTCTGCACTTTGATTTTTGTCGCATCGAATTTCTAAACAATTCCTTATTAGACTAAAGTTATAAAGTTAAAGTTATTCTCCATATCTATTATTAATTGGAGACTTGTGTTTTGTCTGCCTGAAACGAAACGATATCGCTCACTAAGTCACAATTCTTTAAGGTATATTACGTCCCATTCTTCCATGATTTTTATTTTTCATTTAAACCACAATATTTAATAAAATTGTTTTCCATTATTTATAATGTGTTGGCCATATCTACATATATTTACCTGATACCCCACTTGTATGGGTTGGACACAAGGTCTCGTCTTTATTGGGACCACGCACAAGCCGAGACTCCATGGGTGGCAGCGGAAATAATTGCATCGATCCCGTCGGCATTCCCTCTCAAGGGGCGTCTCAAGGGCGCTGGGCAAATAAACCCAGCCCAGCCCCCTTTAAATCAAGGGGGCAGATATTCCCGGGAGGGAACTTATGTAAAGATCCAGGGCCGAAGCCACTGGACCCCCATCCCGCTGGGCGGGCTGGTCTACAGATATTTGCCTCATAGCCCACTTGTTAGTGGCTGGGCACAAGGCCTCGTTTTAACGAGGGCCCACCCACAATGCCGAAGCTCATGGGTGGGAAAGAACAGAAATTGCGTCAGATCCTTCGTGTTCCCCTCAAGGAGGGGCACCTCAGCGCTGATGGGCAATAAACCGAGCCCGCCTCATAAGTCAAGTGGCAGGTGCCCAGGTAGGGAACTTGTAAAGATCCAGAGCCAAAGCCACCGGACCCCCACCCCGTTGGGCGGGTTTACATGAGTATTTACCCGCGTACTACCCCACTTGTACGGGTCAGGCACAAAAGGCCCTATTTACGTGGACACCCACAAGCTGAGACTCATGGAGTGGCAGCATAGCTTCGTGAAAAAATTTCGTCGATCCCGTCGGCATTCCCCGCTCAAGGGGGCGCCTACGCACTGCGCAATAAAACCCAGCCCTGCCCCTTTTAAATCAAGGGGGCATGATTGCCTGGAGGAAAGCCCATGGGATGACGCTATTAACTTGTAAAGATTCCAGGACCGAAAGCCACTGACCCCCACCCGTGGGGGGTGTACATAGTATTTTAAACGCAATTGTATTATAATACAACAAAATAGAAGTTTTCAGAGTGAACGCGGGAGGCTAATTTGCATATTGATATTTTTAAAAAAAATTGATTTAATAAATATGTACTTGGTATTTATTGATTTCTTAATTGTTTGGTTTTATCTTAATGCATATGGAACAAAAAATCTCGGGGACAAATCTTAGAAAGAAATTCCATTAACAAGAAAGAAATAACAGTAATTTTATTCTTCCCTTGGTATTTTAACCAAATAGTTTAAATAAGGAATTTTATAATGAAAAGGAGTGATGGAAGAGTAAGTTTCACTTGTTCTATTTCCCGATTTATACCACCCTCTGTTTTTATCTTTTTTTTGCATTTTATTTAGTTTCATTTAGTCTTTCTAATTAATATAATATTTTATTACTTTGAAACTTAAATACTTCCACCCGCAGCGTGCATATATATGCTAGAAATGAATAAAAAAATATATAATGAGGGCGTTGGTTGTGTGTGCAGATTGGACTATGTTCAATTTATTTTGGCGCGGAAAAAATTCGGTAAGGACAAAAAGAAATTGAAAGCAAAATGATGAACAATAGATAAAGGAGTCAAGAAGAGAACCGGAACTAGAAAGGTTCCTGCGCTAAGAACAATGTGAATATGTGGCGCGTTTTTGGCGGGAAAGCCAGACAAAGAGGGAAATAGAACAAAGAAAACAATAGATAGGGTTTGCGCTTACTTAAGCAGTCAGGCGAGGCAGTAGGGACAGCAGTCAGAATAGGAGACGGCGAACAGAGCACAAGGAGTCTGACCTTCGACACGGTCGTGCGCTGCCTAGCGGGCAGTGAGTCAGCGCCCCTCACCTCACCATCTAGCAGCAGTAGGAGTGGAAGTCATTGTCAACCCGCATCATTTCATTGTCCACTCACACGCACCACGAGGGAAATAATAAATAAAAAGTCAAATCTCCTACTACTACAGCATGCCTTGTGATTTCATTAAACAGATATACCAGCAACGTTACGATTCAGAGTAGCGAAGAAGGGCTATGCAACAGATATGGACAGTTGTTTGCTTGCTTGCTTGATCTGTTGTTGATTTTAAGACATGACAACCCTTGTTGGGTTATTTATGCCGGATACGTTTTGTTTATTCATTCTTGCTGGTACTCAATTTTTTTAGAACACATCTTTTTTAAAATCTATTTTTTTTTATTATCTAAATTAAATCAATACTATGTTATGTATAAAAAATAACAGGAGATTTCTCTGAGTCTTTTTTAATTATATTTATACAATCTGCAAAATGATACGACCGTATACAATAAATGGTAAAATAAAGAAAATAAAGGAAGTAAAGAGAGAAAGAACGGAAGACGAAAGGAAGGAAGACTAAAAAAGAAGGAAGGAAGACAAAGAAATAAGAAAGAGAGAAAGAAAAGAAAAGGATCAGCAAATAAGAATAAAAAATGATTAATAAATAAATAGGAATATATGACAGGAAGAAATGAAGAATGAAGAAACGGAAGACATAAAAAAGAAAAAAGAAGACAAAAAAAGAGAAGACCAAGTGAAAAGAAAGGAAGAAGAAAAAAAAAGCGATGATGGAAAAATGAAGGAAGAAATGAAAGAAAGAAAGAAAACCAGAAGAAAGGGAGAAGAAAGAAAAAGAAAGAAAGAAAGAAAGAAATAAGGAAATAAGTAAAAGAAGGGGGAAGGAATGAATACATAAAGAAAAGAAGAAAAAAAAAAGAAGGAAAAAAAAGAAAAGGAAGAAAGAGAAGAGAAGAAAAAGGAAGATTGGAAAGAATGAAGAAGAAAATGAAAGAAAAAAGGAGAGAAAGGAAAGGAAGAAAAAAGAGAATAAAAGGAATGAGACAGGAAAAAGAAAGAAAAAAACAATAGAAGAAGAAGAATAAGAAACCAATTTAAGAAAAAAAGAAAAAAAAAAAGAAATAGAAAGAAAGGGTTAGACACATTAAAAGAAGAAAAAAGAAAATAACGGAAAAAGAAAATAAAGAAATAAGTAAAAAGAAGGAGGAAGGAATGATGATACATCAAAGAAAGAAGGATAAAGACACAAAAAAGAAATAAAGAAAGAAAAAAAGAAAGATAGGGAGAGAGAAGAAAGGAAATACATAGAGAACAAATGAAGCAAGAAAAGAAAGGAAAACCAAAAAAGGAAGAAATACAGAAAGAACACAGAGAATGAATAGAAGGAACAAAAGAATAAGGGAAGAAAGAAACACATAAAAAGGGAGAAAAAGAAAAGAAAGAAAGAAACAACGCGAAAGAAAGAAAGAAAAGAAAGAAAAAAGAAAAAGAAAGAAAAGATACAACCAAACGAAAGAAAGAAAAGAAAGAAAGAAACAAAC
>CM042167.1:57864363-57869363 GCA_023376005.1 Doryteuthis pealeii | reverse complement strand
ACAGTGTCACTTTCTCTCTCTCACACAAAGACACATACACACGGACACAGATACACATATATGTGCACACTACACACACATACTCACTCATACACACACACACACACACACACGCACATATATATAATATATATATTATATATATTGTGTGTGTGTGTGTGTGTGTTATATATATATAATATATATATATATATATATTGGTTATCTATTAAATACGAAACCACGCCTGAATTCTGTGGGTAATATATATATATATATATATATATATATATATATATATATATAATATATATATATATATATATATATATATTTGAGATATATTTTTGTATCTGTATCCGTTTTTGGGAGTACATATACCAGGTTTGGGCATTGGTGTGAAACATTAAAGTGCTATATTATGATAATGTTGTTACCATAATATGTTAATCTAGGAATAAATATCAGAAAACTCGGTAGTTTCTTTTATTTAGACGTAGTGGTAAATTTTCAGGATAGTGACATCCCTTCTTCAAGACACGGAATAGTAGTAATCTTCTCTACTGTTCGGGTCTTTATATATATATATATATATATATATATATATATATATATATAATATATATATATATATAGAGAGAGAGAAGAGAGAGAGAGAGAGCAAAATTTTCTGTAAGAATGTTTGATAAAAATCCCGGACACGGATTTGGTATTTAAATTTTTATCTAGCTTCATTTTCGCAACTGTGGTTGTAGACTGTTATAAACCTGCCGGTTGTGTAGTCCGAATACAGTTACTTTCGGTCATTTTTGGTTATTTTTTAATGAGAGCATGCATCTCTGCCGCGTAAAATTCTGTAAACTGTACTTTTTAAACTGTATTTTGAGCCGACAGATTTCACTTCGTCGTCACTGGAATAATGTTTACCTCTAAAACCCTCTTTCATGGGACCGAAGAGAGGCATGTTCTCCTTTGAAGATGGAACATTGCTATTGAGAGAAACGGTGACTATGTGGAGAAGTAGGGATGTGATCCACGGATGAGCAGCTTTATTTTGATGTATTATACATGTTCCTGCGTTGGTAATTATACAATTTCAGTATAATCTTAGGAAGAGGTATAAGGATTGCTTAAAAAACAACCTTGTAAAAATAAAAATAAATCCTGACAACTGCAAAAAACTGGCATTGGATAGAACTGACTGGAGAATACATGTGGATGATGGTTGTACCAGTTTTGAGAGTGAACGAATCGAGCATGAAAACCTCAAGCGTCAACTTCGAAAGGTTACACCCGTCATATTGGAAAGAACATGGAGGGTTGCAAATGTCAGACATGTGGCCGAATTTTGCTTTCTAAGGCTAGATATGTCAATTATAGGAAATCTCACCAGGGTCAATTCATGCAAATTCCAGTAACAAACAATGTGTCTTGAGCAATCTGTAACAATGTCCGTAAGTCAGCTTCTGGTCTTAAGAGACATATGGTGGTGCATAAGCATCAAATTCTATCATCTGATTCATCTGATTCAACGGGAAGGACGTCCTTTCTATGTCATATTTGCACCAAACTTTGTGGATCTGCAGCAGGTTTGATGAGTCATTTGCGGGCTCATGCGAGGAAGGGTTCTGGGGTGGAGTTATGGGATTATGAGGGACGGCAATGATCTGTAAAGATTATGCTATTGCTGCTGCTAATTATACCTATCCTAAACAAAATGGCATTACTTTTTACTCAGCCTCGGACAGGGATATACGCTCTCATTTCAAGGTGTAACATTGCTATTGAGAGAAACGGTGACTATGTGGAGAAGTAGAGATGTTATCCACAGAGGACCTGTTTCATTTTGATGTATGATACATGTTCCTGTGTTGGTAATAATACCTGTCGTAAACAAAATGGCATTGTTTTTTTACACACCCTCGTAAATAGAATTGAAAAAATCGCTCCGTCTGAAAAAGTCTAAGAAAAATCTTATTGGGAAAAATAATGTGTGTAACTGCCTCAATTTTACTCATATGTGCATTTTTTTTTAACTGTGTGCAAACAAAACAAAGAATAACAACACACTCTTGGGAAACAACAACCAAATAATATAAATATGAATTTACAATGAACGCTATATCCAAACTTCTACACATATGATAACCCGAGATGGGTTGACGTGCCATTTAAGTTAAACAACAATGCGCCTGTCTATTAATTAGGAGAATTTAAGCAAAAGCACCTGCAGTAAGAAACCAAAATAAAAAGACGAAACACTATACACATCAAAATAAGAAAAGAAAAAGAAAGAAAGAAAGAAAGAAATACAGGTATGAACAAAACACTATATACGTCAAACGAAAAGAAAGAAAAAGAAAGAAAGAAAGAAAGAAAGAAAGAAATACAGTGTATGAACAAAACACTATATACGTCAAACGAAAAAGAAAGAAAAAAGAAAAGAAGAAAGAAAGAAAGAAAGAAAAATACAGTGTATGAACAAAACACTATATACGTCAAACGAAAAAGAAAGAAAAAAGACAGAAAGAAAGAAAGAAATACAGCGTGGAAACAGAAAACAATACACGTCACAAAAAGAAGAAAGAAAGAAAGAAAAAGAAAAGGAAGAAAGAGATAGATGAAGCAATAATGCAATACATCGAAGTATTATCATTACGCCTTATCTATATACTACGTACGGCACAGAACGTATTCTCAGCTGTATATTCTGTACGGTGAACTAGTGGAGGGCACCCGGCCGGCAGGGAGACCACGCCTACGCTTCAAATATGTCCGCAAGAGAGACCTGAAGACATGCCGCATCGACATAGACACGTGGGAGGCTTGTGCAGAAGACTGTGAAACCTGGCGCCTCCTCGTCAAACAAAGAACAAAAAGAAGTGAAGAAGAGAGGAAAAAAGCTGCCACAGAAAAGAGAGCTAAAAGAAAGGAGAAACAGCAGCACCCCCAACACCTACAGAAAGCATCACCTTTTGTTTGCAACCATTGCACCAGAGACTGCCATTCGAGGATCGGTCTGTTCAACCACTCACGTAGCTGTAAGTGAGCGAAAAAAAACAAAAAAACAACAACACAGAAAAAAACAACAAAACAGAAAAAAATCCAACAAAACAAAACAAAAAACACCAAAACAAAAAACACCAAAAAAACAAACAAATAAACAATAAACAAAAAACTACACCATCGTCAAAAATAGACGGAAGGTTGCCAACTATATTCTGTCAATACTTTTAAAAAGAGTGCGATGAACATTTGTTCTATCTATCCTTATTGATTCAGCATACAAAATATTATTGAATTAATGCCCTAGGAAAAGGCATGAACCATTCTTTTCTTACTCACCACTATAGGTTAAAACAAAACAGCCACCCAACATATTTATGGACCGCATACGCTGATTAAAAACAATATATCTCAAAGTCAGATTAGCTCTTTTATTTTTGACTCAACAACTATAAGTCGTCGGGGTGACCTAAAGTCGGTATCAGCCAATCAGCGAGGGAGTCTATACCCTTTTCACTAGCGCTAGACCAAGGAGATTGTTTTTGCGTCTGAGTGGGATCGCCAAACCTACCATCAGCTCACAGAATAAAATCCTTAGATCACAGAAAATTAACACGAGTAGAACAACACTTCCGCAAAAACGGTCACAATTTTAAAAGAGATACTAAATTCGGTATCATAGAAGTGTTACACACTCTTTAAACACTGGGTGAAAATAATATATATTGAAATCTATCTGATAGATTGAGTAGATATGATGAGATGATGGCTCTTACTTGCTTACTGGTTCGAATGTTGTATACTCTCTTTCCTTACTTTCTTACTTCTATTATTATTCTTCCAGCGTCTCTTCTAGCGTCTGGACTTCGTCTTGGGGACTTCGTGTCTGGTCTTCCATTGGGGATTTCTCTTTATCAGAAGCCCTGTGTCATTGGTATTTCTTAGATAATAACACAAGACTTCGATTTAACTTAGATCATATTTTATTCTGAAATTTCTACCAGACTACCTGCGCAGATTGAGTTGGCACCGTGCATAAGACGACTTACCACCGTCGTGGAATTGGCCGACCTGACTAAAAATCTCTTTCTAATCTAAACCGGAAGAGAGTCTTCTCCACCGATTCTCACGGTATCCATCGGAAGGATCAGGATGAGATCAAGCCTTGTCATTTAATCGTTCAAGGCCGTGGGCTGCAACTTACAACAGCCATTTTGATTTCTACACTACTGTACATAAATATTAGGAATCTAAAATTATGTAACACGAATTCTTAATCTATCGAACTTTATTCAAATATTCTAACTACAGGTACGTACATAAATCATAATCTACTCAAAAATTAAGTTACAAAAGAACTGAAAATATAAAAAGATATACTCAGCAATTGATGGGAGGGAAGACAAAGGAAAACACATCTAAAAGTACATTTTGATTAATTATGCAACTTAATTATGGGTAATGAAAGTTGGGTGACACATAAATCAGCCACTGGTCACCCACGGCTGGTATTAATATATTTAGTATCAGTTGATGATGAAGGATATGATGGCAGTACATCTGCCTTGATATTTATTGTTTAATAGTAATAAATATTAATACACACACACACACACACACACACACACACACGTAAACACGCATATGCATATATATATATATATATATATATAATTTTCGCTCTCCTTTTATTTATTAAAAAAAAAATTCATCTGAACACCGCGTGCATTAACACCAGTGCAAGTTTGTTTGATTATAATGTTTTTTAAATACAAATTTAACGTCATGACATTACATCACGTGAATACAATCCACGTCACATAAACGTTAAACAAGCCACAGTTTAAAAAAACAATTTTTAGCTTTACATTTCCCATCGCGTGAAAAACGCTTCATATAAACGCTAAACAATTTGATTTTTAACATCTCAACCATTTCACAACTGGTTTTTGACATCTCAACCACTGTTCTCATCTGATGATTGGTTTACCATGAAACTTTAAGTTATGAGTGTG
>CM042167.1:57854363-57861863 GCA_023376005.1 Doryteuthis pealeii | reverse complement strand
TCGAGTCACAATTAACATAGTTATTTACATCACATTCTCCATGATTTTATTTATATCTGAACCTCAATTATTAATAAAATTTCTTCACTTTTTTATTAGTGTCGTCCATATATACATACGAATAACATGCAATTGTATTTATATATACAACAAATAACGGTTTGCAGTGTGAATGGGAAGGCTAATTTGCATATTGATATTAAAAATGTGATTTTATTAAATATGTGCTTAGTATTATTGATTTCTAATTGTTTGGTTTTATTTTAATGAATATAAGCAAAAATCTCTTCATTGAATCTTAAATGAAATCCATTAACAAGAAAAAATATCTGTCATTTTATTCTTTATTTCCTAATTTAACTAAATAGTTAAATAAGTAAAATTCAGCAATGAAAGACGGGAGTGATGGAAGAGTAAGTTTCATTTCTATTTTTCTATTATACCCCCACTCTGTTACATATCTTTTTGTCTGCCTCTAATTTAATACGATATTTCATTACATTAAAACTTAAATACTTGCGCCCGGAGGGTGCATATATTTGCTAGATATATAATGAATATATACATATATATAATGAATACACACACACCCACACACATATATATATATAATATATTAATGATTTGAAGGCAATTACAATGCGTATAAAAATAAAAACAAAAATATGTTATTTCTTTTGTCTTATCGATTTCAAAGTAGATACTATACACCTCTGAAGATGGAGTTTCTACTTTGAAATCGATAAAACAAAATAACATCTTTTTGTTTTTATTTTCTATACGCATTGAAATTGCTTTCAAATCATTAATATATTATAACATACTTAACAATGCTTCAAGCAAATTACCAATTACTTTTATATATACATATATATATATATATATATATATATATATATATATATATATATTAAGGAAAAACTATCCAATCGACTGAAAAGTTGGGGATGATTCTATTTGGGATTAGTTATACCTTCAGTATATGCAGATGCAAACCTATAGATTTATACAAGAATGATTCTAAATTCCTAAGAGAGCTCAATATAAGATAATTAATTAAACATATACAGAGCAATATTTACACTTTCTGTATGAAAGAAAAACTTAACAAATCGTCAATATATTATATATATATATATATATATATATATATATATATATATATATCAAGAGAGAGAGAGAGAGAGAAAGAGAAAGAGAGAGAGAGAGAGAGAGAGAGACGTAACACCTCCATGCGAGCAGGACACGACGTAAAGTAATTTTTTCAGCGGTGCTAACGACTTTGAATTCAGAGTTTTCTGTCTCCTAGACTGGTTGCCATACAAGGTTAAACAGATGTTCGTAACCATATAACTTTATAGGAACAAATGACGAGTGTTAAATAGAAATAATTACTGAAATTATATAATCATTAGTATTATATAGGAATATTTTAAACCATGCGAACAAATGATGAGTAATAAATAAAAATAATTAGTTGAAAACTATTTAACTATTAGTATTAGATAAGTACACTTGAAAATAAAACAAAGATGTGTAATGATAATTTGTATTGAACAATAAAACGGGTATCCGCTACCCCAGAACCATAGAATGACAGTACGCCCTCCTTAGAAACATAACCTGAAACCCTCCCCTCTTTACAATACAATGCACAGTATATAAGGGAGATTAAGAAAAAACATATCCACTTGGTTTGAAAATCCCATAGGTTAGAAACTGTCTGGAACCAACCCCCGTTGATTTCATGTGTACGCTACCCAAACGCATATGTTAGCTCAGTCGGTAGAGCGTTCGGCTAGAAACCACAAGGTTCCTAGTTCGATACTGGTCCTCGCCAACTCAACGTATGAGTAGCACAGGGATCTGTGCGGTAAAGTAAGGAGCTGATGGTAGGTGTGGTGATCCACCTCAGATGCTGAAAAACAATCTCCTTGGTCTAACGCTAGTGAACAGGGGATAGACTCCCTCACTGACTGGCTGATACCGACTTTAGGCCGCCCCGTCGACTTTACTTTACTTACTTATATATATATATATGTGTGTGTGTGTGTGTGTTTATATATATATATATATATATGTGTGTGTGTGTGTGTGTGTGTGTGTGTGTGTCTATTTATAGTATATATATATATATTGTTTTGGATTTAGTGTGAAGCATTAGGAATGGAATATCAGAAACTCGGTTTTAATGTGTTAAGTTTCGTTTTATTTCGTTTAATTTTCGAGAGCGCTTGCTTCTCTTCTTCTGAACATTCACACTAAAGCCAAACAATATATATACTATAAATAGACATACACACACACACACACACACACACACACACACACACACATATATATATATATATATATATATATATATATATAAAGTAGAAGCATACGTGGATCCCTCAACAACAACATATATATATATATATATATATATATATATAAGTTATCCACAGACACGTGTTTTGAGGTTTACCTCTCATCAGTGTGGCTACACATTAACAGCTACCACTGGCCGGATTTGAGACCTGAATGAATTTTCGTTCGCCAAGTCTCCCACCGATGCGGCCAGTAGCGGCTGTCAAATATAGGAGAATATTTAATTGATACATTTCTAAGCTGAAATGAATTAACTAGAGTCCTCAAACTTTGTAAACAAAGTGAGGGTTAGCTACATGCCAGAACGGAGAACAGAGAACAGAGAGAGAGAGAGAGAGAGAGAGAGAGAGAGAGAGAGAGAGAGAGGCAGACGTCGGTGAATAGGAAAGAGATTTAGTGATCAAAGTCAGAAAGATAACAAATAAGTAAATAATACATTAATAGTTCAAATGAATTCTTGATACCACATAAAATATTTGACTCATTAGGAATACTTAAGTTTAGAATATTATTTATATAACAGTTAGAAAAATATTTGTATTATATAGGAATACTTGAAACCATAAAACTGTTTACAAATTATTTGAATTAAATAGAAAGAGTTTTTCAATTGTTTGCGGAGAGACCCCCCAACCCAACCCTACGCTCAATCGGCTGGTCACATCATGCCCTAGCACCTATACGATTGTCCCTTATGGCAAGCCCCGACTCTTTTTATCATATGCATGCTAGAAGGCGATGGCTAAGGGTCTTCATGTTCTGGATATGTCGTTAAACTCTATCTGATGGAGAAGATGCATTTCTGGAGCTATCGGGATTACACTTCCCTCGCCATTAATCCCAGGTCCACTGTGACCTTTCTTTCGTTCTTTCTTTCTTTCTCTCTCTCTCTCTCTCTCTCTCTCTCTAACCCCCACACACTCACTCACTCACACACTCGCTCAGTCAATCTGTCCGTATGTCTGTTCCTCTCTCTCTCTCTCTCTCTAACCCCCCCACACTCACTCACTCACACACTCGCTCAGTCAATCTGTCCGTATGTCTGTTCCCCTCTCTTTCTCTCTCTCCCTCCCTCTCTCTAACACACACACACACACACACACACACTCACTCACTCGTTCAGTCAATCTGTCCGTGTGTCTGTCCCTCTTTTTTCCTTTCTTTCTTTCTTTCTTTCTTTCTATCTCTCTTTCTCCACCCCTCTCTCTCTCTTCCTGTATCTACCTCAATTATTTTAACTATTAAAAAGGAAAATTGATCTTAAAAGAAATTGAGTCCCCATCAAGAATGAATAAAACAAAACATCTCGGGCATAAAATAACCTAACAAGGTTTGACATGCCGTAAAATCCACTGTAACCTACCAACATAAGAAGAACGTAACAGGTCGACATGGCATAAACATTAATCGATCAATCAAATAATCAATTGAATTCATCGATACTCTATTGATATGTAGAGATGATATTAAGCTTTGATGTATATAATTCTAAATATGAAATTGTATTCGATAAATATTAATATATCAACCTTCTCTTTCAGGGATTGGTCTATTTTTCATCTTGGTTTTAGTTTGTAACCGTTCTCTCTCTCTCCCTATCTCTCCTTCTCTCTCTCTCCCACTCATTCTCTCTGTCTCTGTCTCTGTCTCTGTCTCTGTCTCTCTCTCTCTCTCTCTCCCACACACACACTCACTCATTCGCTCAGTCAATCTGTCCGTGTGTCTGTCCCTCTTTCTTTCTTTCTTTCTTTCTTTCTTTCTCACCCCCACCGACCCCCACACACACAGACACTCATTCACTCACACACTCGCTCAGTCAATCTGTCCGTGTGTCTGTCCTCTTTCTTTCTTGTTCTCTCTCTTCTCTCTCTCTCTCTCTCTCTATCTATCTATCTATCTATGTCCCTCCCATACACTCACTCACTCGCTCAGTCAATCTTTCCGTGTGTCTGTCCCTCTTTCTTTCTTTCTCTCTCTCTCTCTCTCTCACACACACACACACCCACACACTCACTCACACACTCGCTCAGTCAATCTGTCTGTGTGTCTGTACCTCTCTCTTTCTCTCTCTCTATCTCTCTCTAACACACACACACATTCACCCAATCCACTCACTCGCTCAGTCAATCTGTCCGTGTGTCTGTCTCTCCTTCTTTCTTTCTTTCTTTCTTTCTTTCTTTCTTTCTCCCTCTCCCCCTCTCTCTATTTATGTATCTACCTCAATTATTTCCAATTTTAGATATGAAATTGCATTTGATAAATATTTTCAGTGATTGGCTTATTTCTCACGCTGGTTTCAGTTCGTTACCGAATCCCCCCTCTCTCTCTCTCTCCTTCTCTCTCACTCACACACACACACACATACTCTACCCTCTCTCCTTCTCACTCCACACACACACACACACACTCTCTCTCTCTCTCTCTCTCTCTCTCTCTCTCTCTCTCTCTCTCTCTCTCTCTCTCATATTCAATTTATCCATTCCTCCAGAATTTCTATACCTATGTTAAATATACATCGCTGCAGACCTCATATTCAATTCTTTTATTCTCAGCTCGATGGATTCAAAGTAAAAATTTCTTTATACTCCTTTTTATACTCTTCTTTATATTCTTTCAAAACTCAACATCAAAGAGGATTTTATTACAATCCATTCAACGAGAAAGGGGCTTCTTGTTTAGAAGACCCTATTTTAGAAATAAAAACGCCCTGGGAAATTATATCTTATTTTATTTGAATAATATCAGAAATGACGATATCTAATATGTTGTGTTTTATTTTTCTTAGCTCTTTATTTAATTAACCCAAGTAAATGGTATCGGAGGACAGACCGTCCTATTGTGTCCGTCTCGTCCAAAAACTCAGTCCAGTAAGTAAAATAATTTTAGGAACAAAATCTTCTGACGTTTCGTCAAATTTCATAGCGAATTAAATAATTAGATATTTTTTAAACTAGTATTATTCTAACAGTGTGTTTTTTAACAGTTGGCACACAATAAATATAATAATGTATCTGGGAAAGTTTTTAAAAATGTTCGCACTTTCAATTACTATTATTGAGATGTGAGTTCTTCTGCTCAATTATCATGAAGTAACCATAAGTTTCTGATATTTTCATGGGTGTGGTATGATAGCCGCTGTGAGCGGTTTAAAGTTGGCAAAAAGTAAATTTAGATTAAGATGCATTTCTCTTAAATGACATCTTTAGGATATAAGTATCTTTAAGATATAAGAATTAAGGTGCTGTCAACTCAGTAGCTAACACCAATTTCTTATAATGCGCTTGGTTACACCGGGTGGTCCCTTAACACAGGACATATATGTATTTATATAGAACACATATTGTATGTCATAGGCTGCTCAGCCACCAGTTCGTTAGTTGGAAGTGCTGACAAACAGTTAGATGCAGGCTGATTGGTCGGTTGGTCGTTTGGGTTATACGGCACATCAACCTCAGTGGGTCATTTTATGCCGAAGACATTTATGTTTTATTCATTCTTGAAGGGTACTCAATTTTTTTTTAAAGTCAATATTTTTTCTATTTAATCCATAGATGGAACTCTAACAGGTACTACCACTCCGGGTCAGAGTGGACCTGGGAGCAATAGTGATGATGGGGTGCTACACATACCCCGAGCTCCAGAACTGGAACTTCACCATCAGATAGTTTAATGTCATACCCAGGACACGATGCAGGCTGAGACATGATCACTTTAGCAAGGGAGTTTGATGTTGAGGGTACCCGAAACCGCCAATGAACTAAATAACTAAAGAACATCATAGATGATGCAGCCAGGGAGGGAGAAAGAGATAGAGGGAGAGATAGGAATGTAACAGTGACGTGCGAATTAGCATGGAAAAGTTTTTGGGAAAAATATAAAAATGACGTGTACATTAGGATGGCATTTCTTTTGGATGAATCTGCATAATGCAACATGGCGGTTACTCATTGGTCGAAGGGATATCAGGTGACGAAGAGTAAGAGTGAGGGTGAGAATCTTAGGGGAGTTTGAAACGAGGCATTGACAGAGTGAGAGGTGGTCTCTTACTCAGTGCAGTTTGGCTCGACGGAAAATAAGAATCTCATGAGAACAAATAAGACGCCTTGTGTTATTATTGTAAGAAAGGTTCAAAGTTATATATACTTTGAATACAAAACTCCGACAAGGTTAACAGACAAAACATTTAATATAGTACAGCACATGGATATGACGAGATACAAAATACATAGGTAAAAAGATAGAAACAAATTCATGAATGGTACAAGATAACATATAAAAGCCACAGACATGAGACTAGGGATAGTCCATGCTGTGTGAATTCACTTACAGTAATGTAAGGGGGGCGAAGCTCCAACGAGAAGGGTTAGACCTTAACTAACCCATGTGTCTCGTAGTATCAGGAACAGGAAAAGAGGCAGAAAGGGTTTGAACCCGGCGCTTAAATACTATAGCCCCCTAGCGGGCACCAGCAAACTAAACGGGCAGACAACTCAACGGGAAGATAATCCCTACATTATTAAAAACTATAAATGGCAGAATGCAAGATGTCCCCCAGCATCCCGTGTTGGTTTCCAGACTCCAAATATCAAAGAACTACCAGCCAACTCAACATCAGCCTAGCAACCAGATTCCAGCCTCTTCAAAGGTTCATAGATAAGTGCACAACTATTATTTTTATTATCAACACGTCATCACTCCATTTTCAAAGTTAGAGATGTATTTTGCAAAAAAAAAAATAAAATAAATAAATAAATAAAATAAAATAAATAAATAAATAAGAAATGGTGCTATTCGCAGAATTTGTTCCCGGCCTCTACCTCTCTCTCTCTCTCTCTCTCTCTCTCTCTCTCTCTTCTCTCTCTCTCTCTAACACACACATACACACACACTCACTCATTCGCTCAGTCAATCTGTCCGTGTGCCTGTCCCTCTTTTGTTTTCTTTTTTCTCTCTTTCTCTCTCTTTCTATCTCTCTTCCCCCCCTCTCCTCTCTCTCTCTCTCTCTTTCTTCCCCTCTCTCTCTATTATGTATCTACCTCAATTATTTGGCGTAATAGTTGAAAAAACAACACACCATACGATGAAGTCCTTAGCTGAAGCGGTGTCAGCTGAAAAAAACAAAAAACAACT
>CM042167.1:57844363-57846863 GCA_023376005.1 Doryteuthis pealeii | reverse complement strand
ATATATATATATAAAAGTAATTGATAATTTGCTTGAAGCATTGTTAAGTATGTTATAATATATTAATGATTTGAAGGCAATTACAATGCGTATAAAAATATAAACAAAAAAATGTTATTTTTGTCTTATCGATTTCGAAGCATAAACTTCATCATCAGAGGTGAATATCAGAAATCACATTTCTGATATTCACCTCTGAAGATGAAGATTCTACTTTGAAATCGATAAGACAAAAATAACATCTTTTTGTTTTTATTTTTTATACGCATTGTAATTGCCTTCAAATCATTAATATATTTTATATATATATATATATATATATGCGTGCGTGTGTGTGTGTTTGTACGTGTGTGTGTGTCTGTGTTTGTGCGCGCGCAGGTGTGTATGTGAGTGTACGTGTGTGTTATTAAAAAAAAAGTTGGCGTAGTGTACTATAGTCAGTATCAAGCGAGCAGCGAGGAAGTCTATCCCTTTTTAACATGCGAAGAGAGATTGTTTGCGTCTGAGGTGGAGCACGATACCAAACATCAGCTGTGCTCATTACCACAGAGATCCAAGCTGAGTTTTCGAGGGCCGTTATTGAACCCGGAAAATTCGTGGTTACTAGGTGGATGCTCTACCCGCTGAACTGTTCGAATAACGTATAATAAAGGGTGATGGTGCTGGTGTTGAGGACCCCCTGCAGTAAAACACTAAGAACTGTGCATTACAACGTAAAAGGCGCCAGATAAAACTGAAAGCGGTTATCACCTACCAGACACGTGACTCCCAGTTTCATATCCTAGGGGTAATATTCAGACGTCTGATTCGTAAGTGATAACAACATTACATTCTAGGTATATATATATATATATATATATATATATATATATATATATATAATGTGTGTGTGTGTGTGTGTGTGTGTGTGTGTAAATGTATGAATATGTGTGTGTGTGTGTGTCTATATGTATATGCCTATCTCTTTCTCTTTTCTCTCTCTCTCTTTCTCACTCACTCTCTCTCTCCTTCTCATTGTTATTCTCTCTCTATCTATCTATATATTCTAGCGTCTCTCTGTGTGTGTATGCATATGTGTCTCTGTGTGTTTATATGTATCTGCCCATCTCTTTCTTTCTGTCTGTCTATCTCTCTCTACTTCTCTGTTTCCTCCAGTCTCTCTGTTAATATGTCTCTAATTATCTCTCTCTACTTCTCTGTCTTCTCCAGTGTTTCTGTTAATATGTATCTAATTACCTCTATCTCTCTCTCTCTCCCTTTCTCTTTCTCTCTCTCGCCCTCTCTGTCCCTTGCTCTCTTTCTTTCTCTCTCTGTCCATTCCAGTCTGTCTGTCTCCCTTTTTCTCTCTCTCGCAGCCTATCACTGTATCACTGATATTTACAGATATAGATATACAGAGAGGTAAAGAGACACAGACAGAATGAGACAGAGATAGATAGAGAGGAAGAGACTGACAAAGAGACGAATAGGCTGGCATAGATAAATAAATAGATGGATATGAATACACTCAGTTCCTCTCTGCTCTCTCTCTCTCTCTCTCTCTGTCTCTCTCTCTCCACACACACCACACATATATATATATATATAGAGAGAAGAAGAGAGATAGAAAGAGAAGAGAGAGAGAGATAGATAGATAGGATGGAGAGAGGAAGGGTTGGGGAAGGGACATATACCGAATAGATAAACAGTGATATAAGAAGACAGTGACAGTATATACTTAAGAGGAAAAACAGAAAGAGAAATACAAAAAGACTGGCCAATCTAGAACGAAGACACACACACACACACACCACACACACCACACACATTATATTATACTATATGTTTGTGTGTGTGGTATAATATAGTATTAATATATATATATATAAGAGAGAGAGAGAAGAGAGAGATAGCTAGACATATAGATTAATAGATAGAGAAGAGAAAGTAAAAACATGTGACATAGAACAAGAAGGACTTGCAAGTAGAGCAAAAGACAGATGATTGTACAGTTAATTCCTTTACTAATTACAGAACCTTCTAGATCATTATATTTACACAAATGAATAAAAAAGATACACATTATAAAATCGGGTGTTTATTTAAAATTCTACTATGAAGCACCAGCATTCGTTTGCCGGCTTCGAGCCGCACCGGGAATCGCATCCACGATCTGCAGGAACCTCTTGTGAAATGCAAAATAATATCGTATTCGTTCTGTCAAGTTCTTCCTTAATATTATTGGTTTCAAAAGAGTAGACGGTTGATCCTTCAATCCAAACCAACGAAACAAGTTTCGCAGGGTGTAAGTCAGGGTTCTGTCCCCATTTCATGTGGACCACGTCTACTATCCTCTCCCAGGAAGAATGTGATTCACCATTCATAACCACAATACCAAATGTGCGATCCCCATCTTGGGATGAAAAATAATATCTTAATTGCAGTATATATTAAAAGAACATACAAAGAAGAGAAAAAAATAAATCATATAAAATGATAATACAAATAGGTCTCTCTCCCC
>CM042167.1:57835563-57844263 GCA_023376005.1 Doryteuthis pealeii | reverse complement strand
AAAGAGAGAGATGCCGGTTTGTGTACTCTGATACAGTTACTGTTCACCCATTTTCGGTTATTTTTGAAATGAGAGTATGCATCTACTGCCGCGTAAAATTCTGTAAATTGTACTTTGAGCCACCTCTCCCTAACAGATTTTACTTCTATCGTCGTCACAGGAATAAATTTTTAACCCTCTAAAAACCCTCTTTCATGGGACCGAAGAGAGGCATTTTCCTTTGAAGATGACATTGCTATTGAAGAGGAAACGTTTTGACTATCTGGAGAAGTAAGGGATGTGATCGAGAGAGAGTCATTTTGATGTACTTATACATGTTCCTGAGAGTTTGTTACAATCCAGTATAATCCTAGAAAGAGGTATAAGGATTGCTTAAAAAACAACCTTGTAAAAATAAAATAAATCCTGACAACTGGGAAAAAAATCGGCATTGGAAGAGAACTGACTGGGGAAAACATGAGAAATGATGTTGTAAGTTTTGAGGTGAAAGAATCGAGCGAAAACCTCAAGCGTCAACTTCGAAAGGTTACACCCGTTATATTGGAAGAACATGGAGGGTTGCAAATATACTTGTTATTTCTAAGGCTTGGATATGTAATTATTAGAAAATCTCACAGGGTCATTCATGCAAATTCCAATGGTAACAAACAATGTGTCTTGAGCAAAAGTCTGTAACAATGTCCGTAAGTCAGCTTCCTGGTTAAGAGACATATGGTGGCATAAGGCCATCAAATTCTATCATCTTTGATTCATCGATTCAACGGGAAGGACGTCCTTTCTATTCATGATTTGCACAAACTTTGTGAGATCGCATGCAAGGGGTTTGATGAGTCATTTGCGGGCTCATGCGAGGAAGGGTTCTGGGGTGGAGTTAATGGGATTATGAGGGACGGCTGATCTGTAAAAGATTATGCTATTGCTGCTGCTAATTATACCTATCTAAACACAATGGCATTACTTTTACTCAGCCTTCGGACAGGGATATTACCTTTACGCTCTCATTTCAGGTGTAACATGCTATTGAGAGAAAACGTGACTTGTGGAGAAGTAGGAGATGTTATCCACAGAGGACCTGTTTCATTTTGAATGTATGATACCATGTTCCTGTGTTGTATAATAACTGTCCGTAAAACAAATGGCATTGTTTTTACACACCTCGTAAATAGAATCGAAAAATCGCGGGGCCGTACCTGTGAATGACAACTGTCTAGATAGATAGACGTCGATATTGGGGAAGGCAGGAATAATGTGTTGTAAACTGCCTCAATTTTACGTAACATGTTATTGCCTTTTTTAACTGTGTGCAACAAAACAAAGAATAACAACACACTCTTGGGCCATAATTAATATGAATTTACAAGACGCTATAATCCAAACTTCTACACATATGAATTAACACGCGAGGATGGGTTACTGCCATTAGTTAAACACAATGCGCCCTGTCTATTAATTAGGAGCAGAATTTAGCAAAAGCACCTGCAGTAAACCAAATATAAAAAAGACGAAACACATAACACATCAAAATAAAGAAAAGAAAGAAGAAGAAAGAAAAAAGAAAATACAGTGTATGAGACAAACACTATATACGTCAACGAAAAAGCAAAGACACAAAAAAGAAAAAGAAAGAAAGAAAGAAAGATAAATTACTGAACAAACACTAATATACGTCACAAACGAAAGAAGAAAAAGCACAGAAGAAAGAGAAACACGAGCAGAATCAAGTAAAGACCATACACGTCCGAGAGAAGAAAGAGAAAAAAAAGAAAAAGAAGAAAGAAGATAATTGATGAAGCAATAATGCATATAACAATTCGAAGTATTTATTCATTGACGCCTTATCTATATACACGACGCGACAGACGTATTCTCATAGTATTTCTGTACGGTGAACTAGTGAGGGCACCGACCGGCAGGGAGAACCACGCCTACCGCTTAATATGTCGAGAGACTGATAGAAAGCCGAGAGAGCACGTGCAAGGCTCTGCAGAAGACTGTGAAAACACCTCGGCGCCTCCTCGTCAAACAAGAACAAGAAAGAAGATGAAGAAGAGAGGAAAAAGTTGGCCACAGAAAACGAGAGCTAAAAAGAAAGGGAGAAACAGCCAGGCACCCCAAACACCTACAGAAAGCATCACCTTTTGTTTGCAACCATTGCAACCAGAAGACTCCATTCAGATGGATCATGCTATCAAACCGTCTTAAGTGAGTGAAAAAAACAAAAAAACAACAACACAGAAAAAACAACAAAAACAGAAAAAAATCCAACAAAACAAAACAAAAACACCAAAAACAAAAAACCCAAAAAAACAAACAAATAAACAATAAACAAAAACTACACCATCGTCCAATAAATAACGGAAAGGTTGCCAACTAATATTCTGTCAATACTTAAGAGTGAGGCGATGAACATTTGTTACTACTATCCCTATATTGAATTCAGCATACAAATATTATTGAAGTTAATGCCTAGCGTGGAAAAGGCATGAACCATTCTTTCTGTACGTGCAGATAATAAGCCGCGTATATGAAGGTGTTAAAACAAACAAACAGTACTTAAACCAGTTACTTATGACCGAACAAATACGCCTGGATTAAAAACATATATATCTTAAGAAGTCGAGAATGCTAGCCTCCCTTTACTATTTCGGATCATCAACGATCACTAGTTTGTCATTAGTCGCGGGGTAGGACCTAAAAATGCGGTATCAAACTCAATCATAACGAGCGGAGTATGAGAGCGATCTTCACCTACGCTAGGAGCCACACAGGAGACGTGTGTTTGCTGCTCTGAGTGGAGCGAGTCCTCTACATATCTTAGCTCACAGAATAAATGTTATTATCTACAGAAAACTAACACGAGTAGAACAACACTTCCGCAAAAACCGGTCACAATCAGTAAAAAGAGATTACTAGAATTCGGTACTCATAGAAACATGACACACATTCACAACAATGGGGTGAATCATAATAATAATTGAAAATCTATCGTGAGTAGATTGGAGTAGATCTGATGAGAGTGAATGGCGTCTTTTAATATCTTATCCTGTTCGAATGTTGTAAAATTAGCTACTCTTGGCCTTGACTTTTCGTTACTTCGGTAATATCTTCTAATCTAGCGTCGTCCATTCTCAGCGGCGGTCGTGGACAATGAGCGTCTGTGTGGGACGCTTCGTTCTGGTCATCCATTGGGGATTTCTCTTGGATACGCAGTAATGCCTTGTGTCATATGGGATAAGTTTATAAGATAATAACACAGACCTTCGATTTAACTTAAGATCATGAATTTATTCTATCTAATCTACCACGATCTCATCGACAGATTGAGTCGGCGACCTGTCATAACACCAGACTTAAAAGTTAGGCCGATCCTGAAATTAAACTTAAATCTCTTTCAATAATAACTAACCGGAAGAGAGTCCTTCTCCCCACCTGATGTTCCACGGTAGTCCAGTCACGGAAGGATGTGCGATGAAGATCAAGCGCTTGCGGTCATCATGACGAAGTCCTTCTAAAAAGGCCGTGGGCTGCAACTTATAACAGCCATTTTGATTTCTAACACTACTGTACATAAAATATTAGGTATCTATAATTATGTAACACGAAAATTCTTAATCTATCGAACTTTATTTAAATATTCTAACTACAGGTACGTACATAAATCAATATCTACTCAAAATTAAGTTACAAAGAACTGAAAATATAAAAGAGTTAATCAGCAATTGAAGGGAGGGAAAGACAAAGGAAAACACATCTAAAAGTACATTTCGATTAATTATGCAACTTAAATGTATGGGTAATGAAAGTTGGTGACACATAAATCAGCCACTGGTCACCCACGGCTGGTATTAATATATTAGTATCAGTTGATGATGAAGGATATGAATGGCAGTACAGGTCTGCTGATATTTTTGTATTATATAAAATATTAATACAACACACACAACACACACACACACACACACACACACACACAACACACACAAATCGTAAAACACGCATATGGCACATATATATATATATATAATTTCGCTCTCCTTTTATTTATTTGAAATATATTCATCTGACCCGCGTGCATTACACCAATGCAAGTTTGTTTGATATAATGTTTTTTTTAAATACAAATTTAATGTCATGACATTACATCACGTGAACACAATCCACGTCAACTAAACATTAAACAAGCCACAGTTTAAAAAAAAACAATTTTTAGCTTTGCATTTCCCATCGCGTGAAAAACGCTTCAATATAAACGCTAAAAGATTTGATTTTTAACCATCTCAACCATTTCACGACTGGTTTTTGACATCTCAACCACTGATTCATCTGATGATTGGATTGATGAAACTTTAAGTTATGAGTGTGAACCATATATTGCCATTGATTATATATATATATATATATATATATATATATATATATATATATATATATATATTATAGTATGTTGTGTTGTGTGTGTGTGTGAGCGTGTGTGTTGGTACTTGAGGCAGTAACTTTTTCTTTTATACATACCGTGATGATCTTTTTTTAGTTTTCAGTCATTTCTTCTTAATATCAGTCTACCAAAGTTTTCGTCCTTGGTACTTTCAGCACCCCGAAGTTCAATCATCAGGGGGTAGATATATTGAGGTGATTTCTAGTTAATTTTATAACGCGTGCATGTAATGTCCGTCTTGTTCAACAAGTAGACAGTGAGAGAGAAGAGAGAGAAGAGAGAGAGAGAGAGAGGAGAGAGGATAGGGAGAGGAGAAGAAGAGAAGGAGGGAGAAAGAGGGAGTAAGAGTACGAGCTTGAAGAAGATACTAAACTCTGAAACACGTTCGCGAAAAATCAAATGATTTATTTAATATAAAAACAAAATTCAAACCATTTTGTATACCATATTTTTATTCTCTCTCTCTCTCTCTCTCTCTCTCTCTCTCTCTCTCTCTCTCTCTCTCTCTCTCTCTCTCTCTCTATATATATATATATATATATAATAGAAAGAAAGAAAGAAAGAAAAAAAGGAAATGAATCCGATCGTGTAAATGTATAAAAATGCTGAAAAATAATAGATATACTCGAAAGTTGATAGATATACTGATATATATATATATATATATATATATATGTGTGTGTGTGTGTGTGTGTGTGTTTTGTGTGTGTGTGTGTGTGTGTGTGCATGTGTGGCTGTGTGTGTGAGTGTGCGTGAGTGTGTGTATGTGTGTTTGATATAAAAAAATCCATTTATCTATAAACATGCTAACAAAGTATATGCTGATTAAAAAAGCAACGCTCTCCTATAATAGGGATGGAACACTCTCTGGCGGCCTTTACATACATATGTAGGTATTTATTAGTTAAAATTCTCTTCACAGTTTGTAGGTCCTGATGATAGCTGAGTAGTAAGAAGACTGACCGATGATAAATTGATTGTGTTTCCATTCTGGCTGGAGGTAGAATGTCTAGCCACACTGAAGAGACGTGATATCGTTGAAACAAAGTGTCTGTGGATATATATATATATATATATATATATATATATATATATATATATATATATATATATATATATATGTACGAGAGAGAGTGAGAGAGGAAGCGAATTTTATAAAAGTAAGAAGAGCTTACAATAGATAAGATATTTTATGAAATCGAAGGTAAAGAAGGAGATAAGGGACTTATAGAATAAACTAAAGATATTAATGTAAGAGAATAAGTAGAGAGAGAAAGAGACACAATAAATGAGCAGAGGAAGAAGAAGAAGAAGAAGAAGAAGAAGAAGAAGAAGAAGAAGAAGAAGAAGAAGAAGAATGAAAGCAGCAGTTATAATAAAAAGATATTGGATTACGTTGTAAATATCCAATGAGAGATAAGTGTGGTGAATAGAAAAAATAAATAGGATAAATGAAATAATGAAATATATGGAAAAAAAGAAAAACTAAGAAGAAAAAGAAGAAAAAGAAGAATATTATATGTGAAGAAGAAAGAAGAAGAAGAAGAAGAAGAAGAAGAAGAAAGAAGAAGAAGAAGAAGAAGAAGAGTAATATTATATATGAAGAAGAAGAAGAAGAAGAAGAGAGTAATATTATATGTGAAGAAGAAGAATGAAGAAGAAAAGAAGAAGAAGAATAATATTATATGTGAAGAAGAAGAAAACGAAGAAGACGAAGAAGAAGAAGAAGAAGAAGAAGAAGAAAAAAGAAGAAAGAGGGAGAGGGAGAGGAGAGTAATATTATATGTGAAGAAGAAGAAGAAGAAGAAGAAGAAGAAGAAGAAGAAAAAGAAGAATAAGAAGAGTAATATTATTTGTAAAGAAGAAGAAGAAGAAGAAGAAGAAGAAGAAGAAGAAGTAATATTATATATGAAGAAGAAGAAGAAGAAGAAGAAGAGTAATATATATGTGAAGAAGAAGAAAATGAAGAAGAAAAAGAAAGAAAAGATAATATTATATGTGAAGAAGAGAAAACGAAGAAGACGAAGAAGAAAGAAGAAGAAGAAGAAGAAGAAGAGGGAGAGGGAGAGGGAGAGTAATATTATATGTGAAGAAGAAGAGAAGAAGAAGAAGAAGAAGAAGAAGAAAGAAGAAGAAAAAGAAGAATAAGAAGAGTAATATTATTTGTAAAGAAGAAGAAGAAGAAAGAGTAATATTATTTGTGAAGAAGAAGAAAAAGAAGAAAAAGAAGAGAAGAAGAGTAATATTATTTGTAAAGAAGAAGAAGAAAGAGAAGAAAAAGAAGAAGAAGAGAGTATATTATATGTGAAAAAGAAGAGAAGAAAGAGAAGAAGAGAAGAAAAGAAAGAGAAAAGAAGAAGAAGAAGAGAGAAGAAGAAAAGAAGAAGAAGAGTAATATTATTTGTGAAGAAGAAGAAAGAAGAAGAAGAAAGAGTAATATATTTGTAAAGAAGAAGAAGAAAGAGAAGAAAAAGAAGAAGAGTAATATTATTGAGAAGAAGAAGACGAAGAAGAAGAAAAGAAAGAGAAGAGAGTAATATTATATGTGAGAAGAAGAAGAAAAGAAGAAGAAGAAGAAGAAGAAGAAGAAGAAGAAACTACTACAGAAATAAGTTCTAACCAACAAAAAAAAAGAGAACGCGCCTCCCAAAATAAGTCTGTCCGATTAATTGAAAGAGAAAAAAGAAAGAAAATAGAAAAACAGGAAAACTTGGTCTATCGTTGTTTTTTTAACTGCTTGTATGTCTCGCATGGTTTGCTATTAATATTGTCCCAAATATTTCATATCCTACACAGCGGGAAAAAAAGAGTCAGACGACGTGAGGCGATGATGTTGGGCATGCGCACTCTATATTTTGTTTTTTTTTACCTGGTCCAAGTTCATTAACAGTGTGTGGTGTGTGTGTGTGTGTGTGTGTGTGTGTGTGTGTGTGTGTGTCGGTAGGTGGGTGGCTAACAAAATTTCGGGCTGATCGCCGGTGAGTCAAATTGTCTGTGACAGATATGGAATAGTTTGATTGAATAAACTAAAACCTGTTTTTTCGATGTTAGACGTGACTTTTCATTCTTAATATAAAATCATTAAATGATTTGAACGGCCAATACAGAATATACACTGAGAAGATAGATATATATATATATTATATATATATATATTATATATATATATATACGTGTGTGTGTGTATGTGTCTGTGTGTGTATACATACATAATGAATATATACATATATATATGGTGTGTGTGGATATGTGTATATACATATATATATAATGAATATATACATATAGATAATGAAATACACACACAACACACACACACCAAACACATATATATATAATATATTAATGTTTTGAAGGCAATTACAATGCGTATAAAAATAAAAACAAAAATGTTATTTCTTTTGTCTTATTGATTTCAAAGAAGAAACTTCATTTCAGAGGTGAATATCAGAATTTCTGATATTCACTACTGAAGGTGGAGTTTCTACTTTGAAATCGATAAAACAAAAATAACATCTTTTTGTTTTTATTTTTTATACGCATCGTAATTGCCTTCAAATCATTAATATATTATAACATACTTAACAATGCTTCAAGCAAATTACAAACTTACTTTTTTATATATATATATATAATAATATTATATATATATATATATATATATGTATGTATATATATTAAGGAAAAACTATCCAATCGACGGAAAGTTTGGGGATAATTCTATTTGGGATTAGCTATTGCCTCATTATATTCACAAGACATACCCATGCAGATGCACTCCTATAGATTTATAGAAGGATTATTCTAAAGTCCTAAGAGAGCTCAATGTAAGATAATTAATTAAACATATACAAGAGCCATATTTACACTTTCTGTGGGAAGGAAACACTTAACAAATCGTCAATATATATATATATATATATATATATATATATATATATATATATATATGGGTGTGTGTGTGTGTGTATCAAGAGAGAGAGAGAGAGAGAGAGAGAGAGAGAGAGAGAGAGAGAGAGACGTAACACCTCTATGTGAGCAGGACACGACGTAAAGTAATTTTTTCAGCGGAGCTAACAACTTTGAATTCAGAGTTTTCTGTCTCCTAGACTGGTTGCCATACAAGGTTAAACAGATATTCGTAACCATATAACTTTATAGGAACAAATTGTTGAACTATTTTGGATATAAGGCATGGGGCAAATGGTCACTCCTAGATATAGACTCGTTGACTACCACGTGACCACCGAAGGCATTTCTATTGT
>CM042167.1:57830563-57833063 GCA_023376005.1 Doryteuthis pealeii | reverse complement strand
TCCTCCCATACACTCACTCACTCACTCACTCACTCGCTCAGTCAATTTTTTCCGTGTGTCTGTCCCTCTTTCTTTCTTTCTCTCTCTCTCTCTCTCACACACACACACACACCCACCCACCCACACACTCACTTACACACTCGCTCAGTCAATCTGTCTGTGTCTGTACCTCTCTTTCTCTCTCTCTATCTCTCTCTAACACACACACACATTCACTCACTCACTCACTCGCTCAGTCAATCTGTCCGTGTGTCTGTCTCTCCTTCTATCTTTCTTTCTTTCTATCTTTCTTTCTTTCTTTCTCCCTCTCCCCCACTCTCTCTATTTATGTATCTACCTCAATTATTTCCAATTTTAGATATGAAATTGCATTTGATAAATATTTTCAGTGATTGGCTTATTTCTCACGCTGGTTTCAGTTCGTTACCGAATCCCCCTCTCTCTCTCTCATTCTCTCCCACTCACACACACACACACATACTCGATCTCTCTCTCTCCTTCTCACTCACTCACTCACTCTCTCTCTCTCTCTCTCTCTCTCTCTCTCTCTCTCTTCTCTCTCTCTCTCTCATATTCAATTTATCCATCTCCTCCAGAATTTCTATACCTATGTTAAATATACATCGCTGCAGACCTCATATTCAATCTTTTATCTCAGCTCGATGGATTCAAAGTAAAAATTTCTTTATACTCCTTTTTTACTCTTCTTTATATTCTTTCAAAACTCAACATCAAAGAGGATTTTATTACAATCCATTCAACGAGAAAGGGGCTTCTTGTTTAGAAGACCCTATTTTAGAAATAAAAACGCCCAGGGAAATTATATCTTATTTTATTTAAATAATAAATAATATCAGAAATGACGATATCTAATATGTTGGTGTTTGTTTTTTTTAGATCTTTATTAAATTAACCCAAGTAAATGGTATCGGAGGACAGACCGTCCTATTGTGTCCGTCTCGTCCAAAAACTCAGTCCAGTAATATAAGTAAAATAATTTTAGGAACAAAATCTTTTGACGTTTCGTCAAATTTCATAGCGAATTAAATAATTAGATTTTTTA
Source organism: Doryteuthis pealeii (assembly GCA_023376005.1). Classification (NCBI taxonomy): domain Eukaryota; kingdom Metazoa; phylum Mollusca; class Cephalopoda; order Myopsida; family Loliginidae; genus Doryteuthis; species Doryteuthis pealeii. The sequence goes on along the minus strand of CM042167.1, from coordinate 57,832,000 downwards.
AAACTAGTATTATTCTAAAAGAGTGTTTTTAACAGTTGAAACACAATAAATATAGTAATGTATGTGGGAAAGTTTTTTTAAAATGTCCGCACTTTCAATTATTATTATTGAGATGTGAGTTCTTCAGCTCAATTATCATGAAGTAACCATAATTTTCTGATATTTTCATGGGTGTGGTATGATAGCCGCTGTGAGCGGTTTAAAGTTGGCAAAAAGTAAATTTAGATTAAGATGTATTTCTCTTAAATGACATCTTTAGGATATAAGAATTAAGGTGCTGTCAACTCAGTAGCTAACACCAATTTCTTATAATGCGCTTGGTTACACCGGGTGGTCCCTTAACACAGGACATATATGTATTTATATAGAACACATAGTGTATGTCATAGGCTGCTCAGCCACCAGGGTTCCGTTCGTTAGTTGGAAGTGTTGACAAACAGTTAGATGCAGGCTGATTGGTCGGTTGGTCAGTTTGGTTTTACGGCACATTAACCTCAGTGGGTCATTTTATGCCGAAGACATTTATGTTTTATTCATTCTTGAAGGGTACTCAATTTTTTTTTAAAGTCAATATTTTTTCTATTTAATCCATAGATGGAACTGTAACAGGTACTACCACTCCGGGTCAGAGTGGACCTGGGAGCAATAGTGATGATGGGGTGCTACACATACCCTGAGCTCCAGAACTGGAACTTCACCATCAGATAGTTTAATGTCATACCCAGGACACGATGCAGGCTGAGACATGATCACTTTAGCAAGGGAGTATGATGTTGAGGGACCCGAAACCGCCAATGAACTAAAGAACTAAAGAACATCATAGATGATGCAGCCAGGGAGGGAGAAAGAGATAGAGGGAGAGATAGGAATGTAACAGTGACGTGAGAATTAGCATGGAAAAGTTTTTAGGAAAAATATAAAAATGACGTGTACATTAGCATGGAATTTTTTTTTGATGAATCTGCATAATGTAATATGGCGGTTACTCAGTGGTCGAAGGGACATCAGGTGACCAAATGTAAAAGAGTAAGAGTGAGAGGTGAGAATCTTAGGAGAGTTTGAAATGAGGCATTGACAGAGTGAGGGGGTCTCTTACTCAGTGCAGTTTGGCTCGACGGAAAATAAGAATCTCATGAGAACAAATAAGACGCCTTGTGTTATTATGTAAGAATTCAAATTTTAATATACTTTGAATACAAAACTCCGACAAGGTTAACAGACAAAACATTTAATATAGTACAGCACATGGATATGACGAGATACAAAGTACATAGGTAAAAAGATAGAAACAAATTCATGAATGGTACAAATAACATATAAAAGCCACAGACATGAGACTAGGGATTCCATGCTGTGTGAATTCACTTACAGTAATGTAAAGGGGGGGGCGAAGCTCCAACGAGAAGGGTTAGACCTACTAACCCATGTGTCTCGTAG
>CM042167.1:57803063-57815563 GCA_023376005.1 Doryteuthis pealeii | reverse complement strand
TAGATACATAAAGGAACATACTTTAAAGAATTGAGAAAAATATTAAGGCAGATAAGAAAATTATGAATAATTTAAAAGAGGGAGTTACTTTTCAATCAGCCTGAAGAAGGCAGAGAGGCATATAAAATCACAAAGAGACAGGCCGAAAGACAGACAGACAAACAGAGACTACGAATGTATAGCCCCCCGCCCCCAATAGAATTGAGCACACTGCGTATAAAGTAAAGAAAGGGACAATCGAAAAAAAAAAGAAATTGATTGCTTTACGAAGGGGTTTTGTCTCCAGTGTGTTAATGTCTTCTTCCTGGCAAACAATACATTGGTCGAACAACCCTGACAGCCTAATCAAAGATTTCCCGCCCAAAAACTGCCGGGCGCGCCAAAACCGACGATGGCATCTGGAATATATCACCCAATTTTGTCCGAAAGAGAAACTTTTGTTTTAAACCGGTCGTGTAAACTTTTTACAAAGAAATTAACTTCCCGTCGCGGATTTTTGCTGACAACTAGGAAATGAAGAAAGACACTTGCGAATTAAACCCGACGTGATTTCTTTTATGATAAAACTGAACGTATTATCAGATGAAAGATATACATACATACATACATATATATATATATATATATATATATATATATATATATATATATATATATATATATCATATCATACCATATCATATCATATCATATCATATACTAATCTTATTAGTCAACCCTTGCGGTAAGAAAAAACGGCAAATAATTTGTTAGTAAAAATATACTCCCAAGCATCACCTGGGGAAAAATGGAAAAAAAAGAGAAAAGCCCAAGATGTTCGCGCCAACAGAAAATAATCTATTGACACTATAACACTTGGCCAAAAGAATATATATATATATATATATATATATATATATATATATATATATATATATATATGTATATATATATATATATATATATATAAACTGCTAGGATTGTCTAAAGCTAAAATGTAAAAGTGATCGATACCTAAGTAGAGCAAATAATTGTCAGATTTTTGCCATGATGTGCTACTAAGCGACACTCTTAGTTGTTATATGTCACTCATTAACTTTAAATTTAAACACACACACACAAATATGCGTTAAATTTAGCTGATGCTAGCTGTGGCGTACCGTCTCAGAGGCCTAAAACAATCTCCTTGGTCGAGCGCTAAAGAAAAGGTGATAGACTCCCTTGCAGATTGGCTGATTCCGACTTTAAGCCCCTCCGATGAGTGGAAGAAGCTAACTTCTAAAAGACCTGACTGGAGAGCCACAATCTACCGGTCTATAAAGGAATTTGAGTCCAACCGAATTAAACTCCAACAATTGAACGATTTTCCGGTGTTCCAAATTGTAGTTTATGTGGAAAACTCCAGCTAGGCTCTGGTGATTTAGTGTCAAATCCTACTGGCACTCATTTATGTTTATTATGTAGTAGATCACTCACGTGTATAAATTATTTATTTGTTTATTTAAAAAGAAAAAGAAGTCGTTCAAAACAGGAAGCTAAGGTATACATTGTATCTTTTTTGGTGGCTTAAGATTTAAATTTATTGTAGTTGTCAAATTAACGACAGCAGCACAGCTTTCCGGTAAAAATTGGCCAAACAGAAACGAGAAGATCAAAGCATTTAAGATCATCGTCAGCTGTTCTCAAATCAATTGCTAATTGGACTTTCTGCCAAAAGAAATACTACAGACTAGCACTAGAAAGAGATCTACTGAAACTACACTTTTTTATTACTAGGATCTCAAGGAACACTTCAGACTAGGACTAGATCTACTGAGACTTCACTCTTTTCTACCTAGGATTTCAAGGAACACTTCAGGGAGAAGTTTCAAGGGGTTTTCTGGTGATATAATTTCCTTTTTTTTCTTTCTTTTTTTTCTTTTTTTTTTCTATTTTTTTTTGACGATCCCTGTATTTTGTAAAACCCGTCCGATGAGGCTAAACCCCATTTTCTTTTAGTTCCTGACTGAAATAAAATATAGCGGGATGACGGTTTGTTAAGTTTTTCTTTCTTTGAAATATATATATATATATATATATATATATATATATATATATATATATATATAATTTAATATACCAAGCGTGTTGGTAGATCCTTGCGGAGAGAAAAAACCCAGCAGAGAGTTTGATTGTAAAAATATACTACCAAACATCAACCAGGAAGAAAAAAATTTTTGAAAAAAAGAAAAGACCAAGATACTCGTACCAACAAAAAATAATCTATTGGTATAGTATTTGGCCAAAAGAAAAAACAATTTATATGTATATATATGTATATAAGATATATATATATATTCATATAACCGCTAGGAGAAGCTAATCTGTAAAAAGTGCTCGATACCTAAGTAGAGCCAAGTAATAAAGATAATCTACTGAGTCAGACGAACCTACTATTAGTTTCGCATAAAGCTCTTCAGGGCTAAAATCTGACTGAAGAAGAAAAGGAGCAAGACCAATAAATACTACTAACCACAAGTAGTAATTGTAATTGCCTTCAAATTATATATATATATATATATATATATATATATATATATATAATATATATATATATATATTAATGATTTGAAGGCAATTACAATGCGTATAAAAATAAAAAACAAAAAGATGTTTTTTTTTTGTCTTATCGATTTCAAAGAAACTTTATCTTCAGAGATGAATATCAGAAATGTACGTGCTTAAGTTAAAAAAAAACTTAAGCACGTACATTTCTGATATTCATCTCTGAAGATAAAGTTTCTTTGAAATCGATAAGACAAAAATAACATCTTTTTGTTTTTATTTTTTATACGCATTGTAATTGCCTTCAAATCATTAATATATTATAACATACTTAACAATGCTTCAAGCAAATTACCAATTACTTATATATATATATATATATATATATATATATATATATATATATTATATGTGTGTGTGTGTGTGTGTGTGTGTGTGTGTGTGTGTGTGTGTGTGTGTGTTGTGATTTGTCCAAGTTTTCTAGTGTTTGGAACTTTTGAACATACCTAATAAAATACTAGTTAACGAGCGAAAAGATTCGTTAGGATTCTAGAAGGTGTCAGTTCTCCTATAAATGAAGAAACTTTGGGAATCGAAGGTAATGAAAAACTAATTACAGTGGCCAAATGTTGCAGTCGAAATATTACGTGGAACTGAAAGGTGACAATTGTGATTTTCATTATTATAACTTTTGGGAGAATGAAAGAGACAAATTGCCTACAGTGATTTTAAGAGAGAAACAGAGAAAGAGATAGATAGATAGAGAGAGAGAGAGAGGCGATAGAATGACAATACTGTATTTAAGAAAGTGTGTGTGAGAGAGAGAGAGAGAGAGAGAGAGAGAGAAAGTGGGAGGGAGAATGATAGAGAAAAGAGCGAGATTGCCATTAAAGAGAGAGATTATTAATACTGTTTTAAGGAACTGAGAGAGAAACAGAGAGAGACATAGAGAGAGAGAGAGAGAGAGGGGAGATAAAGAGAGAAAGAGAGAGAAAGAAAAGAGAGAGAGATAGCGAAAGAATGCCAATACTGTATTTAAAAAAGAAAGAAAGAAAGAAAGAAAGAGAGAGAGAGAAATTGAGAGAAAGAATGATAGAGAGAGCAAAATTGCCAATATTTAAAGAGAGTTTTTAAGGAACAGATGAAGAAAGAAAGAAAGAGAGAGAGGGGGGAGAGAGATTGCTAATATTCAGAGAGAGAGAGAGAGAGAGAGAGAGAGAGAGAGAGAGAGAAAAGGATATTGTCAATACTGTTTTTAAGAGTGAGAGAGAGCGAGAGAAAGAGAATGAGAAAGAGATTGCCAATGGTTTTTCTAAGAGAAAGAGAGTAAGTGAGTGAGAGAGAGAGAGAGAGAGAGAGAGAGAGAGAGAGAGAGAGAGAGAGAGAGAGAGAGTTTGTCTACACTCATTTTACGAGAGTAATACACCTTTAAAAAGAATAGTGACCGCAGACAAAGTTTGCCAGAGAACTTCCTCCTTTTTTCTGTATATATAGACTGTCTACATCATCTCTCGGGTGTAATGCCTTGTGCATAGTCAGCAATTGTCTTGTCTTTTGGTCTATCGATTCTCCACTCTTGACAATTTAAAGAATGTTAGAGACTATCTTATATTAACAAACAAACAAACAAACAAATCTGAGGATTAAAAAAGAAGGAAAGAAAGAAAAAGAAAGAATAAGAAGGAATGAATCATGAAGAAATAAAGAAATAAAGAATCAAGTAATGAGTAAAGAAAGAAAATGTTATCTTCAAGCGAATCTTAGTATATATATATATATATATATATATGTGTTGTGTGTGTGTGTGTGTGTGTGTGTGTGTGTGTGTGTTAAAATTGGGCGTTATTACGAAGCATTAAAAATATATAAATGAATGAACTCGATATCATGGATTATTGGATTCACTTATCTTTTTATTATTTTTTGTCATAAATTTTCAGGTTCGTTAGATATGAATGTTATTACTGTTTAACGGCTTCCTTGTCTCTGTTGTTATCGACATATAATTACATACATATATATATATATATATATATATATATATATATATATATATATATATATATATATATATATAACTTATTGGTAAACTTTGTATCATGATGATCTGCAAAGGCCATCAAAATAAGTAGATCATGTCTGCTGCCCAATGCTCCCTGAAAACTAAAAGTCTGTCATTAACTGGAGAATTGCAATGGAGACTACGAGGCTCTGGCTAGAAGAAAGCAACCTAACAGACGATCTGAATTGCGTTCGTACAGCAGAATTCATCAAAAATCTGCAGAAAAAAGTTTTGGATGACCCTGGCATTGGAATTCGGGCTTTGACACGTGAATTGAATGTTTCAGCCTCTACCATGAAGCTTGAACTCAATGAAGACCTTCGATACTGCTCATCCAAGCATTGCAGAGGTCAACTGCTCTTAGAAAAGCACCGTGAAAATCGTCTGACAATAGCGAAGAAACCTCTGAGCAAAGTGAAACATCCTGCTGAACACAAACAATCTGGTTCTTTTCCGATAAGAAAAAAATTGTCAGGATCAAAAGTACAACACGCAGAGTTATGCCGACTAAATTTCCCCAAACTGTGATGGTTGTCGGATGTCTTATGAGGTTGATGTGTTGCCTCTGCATTTTTTCAGAGAGGGTAACAAGTTTAATTCAGATCCCTACGGGGAGTTCCTAAACACTGTAGTCAAGCCCTGGATAACAAGGGTAGCCAATGGTAGGCCATATGTATGACAGCAGTATTCGCCCCCCTGGCAGAAGTCAAAAATGGTTGTCGGCGAATTTTACGACTACACTAGTCCCAATATTTGGCCTCCGAACTCCCCAGATCTTAACCCCATGGATTATTATGTATGTGGCGCTGCCGAGAAAGACACCAATTGGTGTGCCAGTACTACAAAAGCCCAGTTAATCGACAGAATTAAGGTAGGTTTTGAGGCCCTTCCCATGGAAACTGTACTTGCTCCAGGTTCCGGAACAGGATTGAGGCTGTGATCGACGCTAATGGTGGTTATTTTGAGTGAAAGATTTTGACAGTGTAATTTCCGTGTCTGTTGAATCTCCTTACAATCTATTAAATTTCGCCAAGCACCTTTTCCTTTTCCTTATGAAACTGTCATATATATATATATATTATAAATTAAATATTTAAATTACTTTAAACCATAATACCCTCTTAAGATTACGGTCAGTCTAGAACTAATAATATATAAAAACTATTTAAAATTTTTTTTAAAACACTGCCTTTTGTAATTTAAATATTTAATTTATAATATTTAATCTATTTGAAATTTAAAAAAAAAAAAGAAATACTCATAAAACATAGAAATATTAATATAAAAAACTATTATTTTAAAGAAAATACTCACAAAACATAGAACTATTAATATAAAACGGACAAAACAAAAAAAAACACTATGCCTTTTGTAATTTAAATATTTAATTCATAATATTTAATCTATTTGAAATTTAAAAAGAAAATACTCATAAAACATAGTTTTCTTAAATTTTGCATCAATCCTAATATATAATTATTATATAATATTTTAATATATAATTAATATATAATATTTAATCTATTTGAAATTTAAAAAAACATAATCATAAATCATATTTTTCTTAAATTTTCCTTCAATTCTCCTAATATATAATTAAAGATAATATTTTAATTTATTTATTTACTGGTCCATCTCATTAAATTAATACATTTTATATATATATATATATATATATATATATATATATATATATATATAAGTAAAGTTGGTGGAGTGGCCTATGGTCGGGATCAGCCAGACAACGAGGGAGTCTACCCTCTTTTCGATAGCGCTAGACTGGGGAGATTGTTTTCTGAAGTGGAGCGCTACACCTACTAGTCAGTTTCCCACTTTACTATTTTTGTATAAAAAGGTGTCTTAGGTTTGTATGAAATTCTAATGTCAAAAAATCGTCTGTTGATTTTGTTTAGAAACAACTGGAAGTTAGCGGTTTGCATATTTTGAATTAAAACTTGGGGATTATGACAAGTCTTGGCGCCCTCACAAGATGTGCAAGCAGTGGATTGAGAGTGTATTGATGTGAATCAAAGAAACATTGGCATTTTGTATATCTATGATTTGGTGAGATCCAAAATAGAAATGCACAGACTGTTACTTTTGCTTAAAGAAGAGCTCACCATATATCAAGAAACATGTATGTAGAATTGAATATCCTAGTCTATACATGCAGTGCCTCATTCAGCTAAAATCCCTGTGCCAGTTCTCGTTCAAACTCCCTCTCTTGAAGATCTCAATTATGATGAAGAACTCGGTGATAGTAATAATTCAAATTTTGAAACCGAAGATGGATTAGCTCATCATGGATTCAATCAGCATCAGTTGGCATTGAGTTATCACAAGCAGTTAAACTGATGGACACTTCGTTTACGACACTGCTGATAAGGTGAACAGATCTAATTGAAAACTTCACAAATCATTTCAATCATTATTCTAGTGTATTCTATTTCAATCAACTCCTTTCAATTCTCAACTCCTTTATTGTTATAGATTTAAATGGCTCAATCAAATCAAAGATTAAACTGCATTTCATGTAGCGCTAATGCCACCAGGAATTGTATGCATCTAACTATTCTCCCCCTAGCTATGGAAAAATTAAATGGCGGATTTGACTCGTTAAAGTTGGTCAGAAAACAAATTTACGAGATGGTTAACTCTGAATTCAAACATGTTAAATCTTGCTTAAAAATTGACCTGGTGCCACATCGTGTGCATGTGGATGGGTTAGGTAAACACATAGAGTGTAGAATGGTATATCAGGGTTGGGTGTAATTAAACGATTGTGTTTTTGAACGAGACACTCCTTAAGAGTTAATGAAGACAGATCTATTTACCTTAATGCTAAGTTTAATCCTTTCGTAATAAGAGACTTCGCCTTTAGCTAAGGTTAAATTGTTTTGTTTGTTTTGTTTTGTTTTGTTTTACGCCATATCAACCTCAGTGGGTTATTTAATGCCGATAAAGTTTTGAAATAAATCAATTCTTAATACAATTTTTTTTATAAATACATTTTTCTATTTAACCCATAGATGGGACCCTAACAGGTATTACTACTCCGGGCCAGAGTGGACCAGGGAGCAATGATGATGAAGGGTAGCTCCACATTCCCCAAACCTCCAAAACTGGAAGCTCACCATCAGATAGAGTTTAACGTCATTCCCAGGACATGTAGACCCGCAGCCACCGCCTTCTAGCACCCATATGATAAAAAGGGGTTGGGGCTTGCCATAAGGGCAATAGGGTTGGGAAAATCATATAGGTGCTAAGGCTTGACGTGACCAGCCGATTGATCGGAGGGGGCCTCTCCGACCGCCCGTCTAGCCCAAGATAGGGCCAAAGTGGAGTATTGCATGTCATGAACTGCTCATCCACCTGGGCTCTATCCTTAAGCATCACGGGTCGCTACCCACGGCCAACAGGTGGCCCCATTGGGGGAGTCTGCAGAGGTGCAGTCAGTGCATTCTAACGCCCCAGAAGACAGGGCGGGCTAACATTAAACAAACCACTTATATAGATAATAATAATAATAATAATAATAATAATAATAATAGATTGGATTTTCGAAGAGAATTCTATAAAGACCAGAATAAACAATATTCCATATGTGTAATATTTGGTAAACATATAAATTCCTCAGCCCAACTATAATACCAGGGAGAGTGAACAGGTTGACAATATTTTGGTACTAGTTGTGGATTGGCAAGTTGGTGGGGTGACGGGTTAGCAGGTTGGTTAGTTGATTGGTTGGATTTTATTGGATATCAACTTTTTTTAAAGTTATTTTATGCCGAAGACGTTTTGTTTTATTAATTTTTGTTGGGTATTCTTTAAATTCAATTTTTTAAACATTTTTTAAACTAATTATTTTTATTAAACCCATAGATGGGACCCTAACAGATACAATCACTCCGGGTCTGAGTGGACCTGAGAGTCAAAATATTTCTATTTCTTAATGCCAGGGAAGATCTGTTGTTTTAACATTGGCATGACATCCGGTCTAGGAGAAGCATAACTCGGAATTCAAACTTAACAATAATAATAACACTAATAATAACAACTATAATTAAAAGAAAATGAAATAAACACAACACACACACACACACATATATATATATATATATATATATATATATATATATATATATATATAACATTTTTTTGAAGGCAATTGACAATGCAATATGTGTTGAAAATTATATTTATTTAACTTTTTTTTAAATTCTAAATATTTTCGGAATAAAATTCCATCATCAGACTTATTAAAAGTACTAGGATTTTTTTTTAGAACTTATCCCACGGCGATGGTGTAATCATCTGTTGCTTTAAGAAGTTGAGGAACGCCGTATATTTGAAATTGTTTCTTTTTCGGTTAAAACCGTCGGCTATTTCCGTGATCCCGGAAATAGCCGATATAATTTTCAACACATATTGCATTGTCAATTGCCTTTAAAAATCTTTATATTACACATACGCACAATGCTTCAAATATACTATTAAATATATATATATATATATATATATATATATATATATATATATATTAGAGTGATTGCTGAATAGTTGGACATTCACTCGCTATGTATTATGAGTTGACCAACCACCAACAAAGCCCAAAAACAAAGTTAAATGTGTTAACTAATATAAATGATAGATTAACAGGATCTTTAATCTGAGACGTTGTTAGATAATTTTAAAATATTTTAAACTTTAACGTCAAAAAATAAATAGATTAAACATAGACGTTCACTTGTGCTACAAACGCCGACACACCTTGCTTGACGGATAGATCAAAGTTCCGTATTCAAAGGCAATAAAATCGTGCCAATCCAAGCGGTCCACTTGCTACATCCGGGCAGTCAGAGTGGCAAAACCGTCTATCGTCTGTCTCGTTCTATTCTTTGTTCCGTATTTTGGCCCCATACTGTTTTTCTATGGTCGACTTCAAATCATTATATATATATATATATATATATATATATATATACATATATATATATATATATATATATATATATATATAGTTTGACAAACAAATAAAATAAAATTGCTGTTTCGGTTGACTATTCACGGCTCCGATCTTTTATGGTGTTAAAATTAGCGGTGAAATAGTTAGATACTGGCTATTGATCGTGCAAGCCATTCACCTATTCTATAAAAAATACCATCATACCAAAGTTTTTTTTTTCTTTTTGGTAGATGGATGGACTAGTTTTTAAACCACCCACTCTGTTACCAGACATAGTCATACGCCACATTGAAATAATTGTTTCATTTCAACCTCAAATTTAAACGGCAATGTATATTTGGTTGATGTTCAATGTATGTATGTATATATGTATGTATCTCTCCCCCTCTCTCTCTCTCTCTCTCTCTCTCTCTCTCTTTCTCTTCTCTCTCTCTTCTTTCTCTCTCTCTCTCTCTATCTATCTTTCTCTCTCTCTCCAACTATGTCTGTCTGTCTCTCTCTCTCCTTCTCTCTAATAACACACACGCTCTTAGAATATAAATAGGAGGCATACCTCACATACCTGTTCTTGTATACACATATACAATGGCCATAATGGAGGCACGTGGACTAATGGTTAGAGTCATAGGAAATGGACTCGTCGATCTGAGTTCAATTTCTGGACGAAGCAGTTTGAATTTCACTTAGCGCTAATACCCTTGGGAAGGGTATGAATCGAATTCTCCCTGCAGCTATGGGTAAATAGCAGGGCAGCCTGGGCTCTAATCATGGCTAGGTAACCAGTCTAGGAGAAGAAAACTCTGACCTCAAACCTATTAAATTCCGCTCAAGAAATTGACCTCGTGCCACGTCCTGCTCGTGCGGAGGTATTGGTAAATATATATACAATGGCCATAATGACCTACGAAAATGCCTAAAATCGACTCATGAGTGTGGGTTGTGATTGTGACAGGCACAGCGAATCCTTAAAGCTGGAGTAGAATCAATTAAAAAGAAATGTGTTATATATAAAGTATAGATCGCCAGTGAATTTTACACAATTTAATAATATGATCAGAATAGTAACATATAGCTGTTCCTATGACGTTAGTGCACGTATAGGAAAAGCATGGGCCGCTATAAATAAACTATCGATCATATGGTAATCCAACCTCACAGACAAGTTCAAGAGACGGTTCTTCCAGGCCGTTGTCATATCAGTAGTGATGTATGGCCGCACCACCTGGACCCTAACTAAGCGACTAGAGAATAAACTAGATGGGAGCTGCACAAGAATGCTGCGGGTGATCCTGAACAAGACGTGGAAACAACACCCTACGAGAAAACAGCTGCACGGCCACCTGCCACATATCACACAAACGATCCGAGTAAGACGGACAAGACACGCGGGACACTGCTGGAGAAGCAAGGACGAACTCATAAGCGACGTCCTCCTGTGGAAGCCAGCGCATGAACAAGCCAGAGTGGGCCGACCAGCAAAAACGTACATTGATCAGCTCTGTGCGGATGCAGGATGCTGCATAGAGGACCTCTCGAAAATGATGAGCGATAGGACCGGATGGAGAGAGATTGTCATGGATATCCGCGCTGAAAGCTCGACATGAGGATGATGATGATGATGATGTATAAAACTGCAGGTCTTGAATTTCTTCATCACCGGCAACCCTGAATGTTTCCACTCCATACTCTGCCCCATAATGATGGACCCACGTTTCATTACCAGTGACTAATCTGTTCAAATATATCTCAATGGAGTAAATGCTTGCAGAACTCAAGACTTTTGTGCTTGTGCTCTACATTAAGCTCTCTTGGCACCAATCTTGGACCATTTAATACAGTCACTCATGCTATGCCACTGATTATTGATCAGGGCAATGCGGAAAGTTTCATAGATATCTTTTAGAATTACTTTGCTAATTTTCCCCATTTGCATCTTTTGGGGGATTCGTTAAACTAACTAATATATATATATATATATATATATATATATATATATATATATATATATATTATAATGGAGATTATGTGCTATTCTGTCTGTAACCGAAACTAAATCACTACTCAACTCACAATTCCCTTAGTTATTGACGTCACATTCACCATGAATTTGTTCTTATTTAAACCTCAATTATTCATAAAATTGTTTTACATTATTAATAACGTTGACCATATCTACATACTAACAACATGCGATTTTATTTATATATGCAACAAAATTGCGGTTTACAGTGTTAATGGAAAGGCTAATTTGCATATTGATATTAAAAATGTGATTTTAATAAATATGTTCTTAGTATTATTGATTACTAACTGTTTGGTTTTATTTTAATTAATATAAGCAAAAATCTCTTCAATGAATCTTAAATGAAATCCATTAACAAGAAAAAATAACTGTCATTTTATTCTTTACTTCCTCTTTTAACTAAATACTTAAATTAGAAAAATAACAATGAAAGACGAGATTGATGGAAGAGTAAGTTTCAGTTGTTCTATTTTTCGATTATACTCCCTCTGTTTCAAATCTTTTTATCTGCATTTCATTAACCTTTCTAATTTAATACGATATTTTATTGCATTAAAACTTAAATACTTGCACCAGGAGGGTGCATATATTTGCTAGTATATATAATACCCAATATATAATGATCCCTTAATTTTCGCTCTCCTTTTATTCATTTAAAAAAAAATTCATCTGAAAACCGCGTGCATTAACACCAAAGCAATTATGCTTGATTATAATGTTTTTTAAATACAAATTTAACGTCATAACATTACATAACGTGAACACGATCCACGTCACATAAACGTTAAACAAGCCACAGTTTAAAAAACAATTTTTAGCTCTATATTTCCCATCGCGTGAAAACGCTTCATATAAACGCTAAAAAATTACTGGTTTTTAAAATCTCAACCATTTTACGACTGGTTTTTAAGATCTCAACCATTGAA
>CM042167.1:57785563-57798063 GCA_023376005.1 Doryteuthis pealeii | reverse complement strand
CACATATAAAATATAAAATACTGCTCCAGTTATTGAGCATATATATATATATATATATATATATATATATATATATATATATATATATATATATATATATATATAAAGAGTTTCTTAGGAGTACACAATTTTATGAGGCTGCGTAAAAGCGTATACATCGTGAGAGAGGAAAATTTCTTAAAAGAAAATTAGGGTACCCTTATGAATAGATATTTAATCTAAGTGATATAATTCTTTTTTCGATCAATGCTCACCGGAGAAATACATTGATAGATGTTTGAACGAATGTTGGAATTGTTGTTGAAAAAGTTTTTTTTTTCTTTTTAACAGGAAGGAGGAATTAGAGAATTACGAATTGTGCGGAGGGGTTCGAAAGTTTCTGGTTCCACCACTCGAAAGGTTGAGGCTTGAGGTATCAAAAAGAAGCAATTTGTGGAACAGTTTTTGTGTACAGAGGATTGGCTGGATTCTGGAGATGTACAGAGACTCAAGTACTTGGAGCTGGTTCACTGCTAGAACCACTAAAGATGGAATATATATATATATATATATATATATATTATATATATATATATATATATATATATATACCCTCAGAAAATAAATTTATTTTGACTTTTATCGTCTCATCAGTTCTGTTTTTATTTTAATTATTTCAATGTCGATTTTTCTGGTGGGATTTTCCCGTTTCTTTATTTTTTTTAAATTATTTATTTTTAACTTGTTTTCAAATTACGCGTTTATCATACTCCGTATATGCAAAAAATGTTTATATGAACGTTTGAGTTCTCAATTTTGGTTAAATCCTATCAAAGCAACACTTGATATCATCCACTTTTATATATATAAATGAATAAAAAATAAAAAAATAAAAATAATTAATCGTAAAAATTCCTTTTCTAAAAATCTTTTGAATTCCAACCGTCACGGTTGGAATTCAAAAGAACAGTACCGGATTACGAGAGCATATAATAAATGTGCGCTTCTTTTTGATACCTCAAGTCTCAGCCTTTCGAGTGGTCGAACCAGAAACTTTCGAACCCCTCCGCATGGTTCGTAATTCTCTACTTCCTCCTTCCTGTTGAAAAGAGGAAAAAAATACTCGGAAGGGGATGGGTATTAAAAATGTGACATTTTTAATACCCATCCCCTTCCGAGTAAGTTAATTCGTCTTGTTGCCAACATCTCAAAATCCGCTACATTTGGATAGTTTACCGACAAAAAGGTATACATATCGACATGACCGACATATATATGGCGCGAATGCCCACATTATTATTCACATTGGTGAATAATGTAACAACTTTCGTTCTTTTTTGCAGAATTAGGGTTTTTTGTTTGTGAACTGATTTGACATTCTTCTCCGACCCAAACAACCACGGAGTGAATGAGCTCTGATGATGACTTTTTTGTAAAATCGAAATATTGATCAGTATCAGCTATGATTATATTATAAATTGTTTTCTCTTTAACAGCATTGTGTGATGTTTTCATTCCACCTTTTCATACTCATATTGTCGGATTCATTTCCTTTCTTTTATATAAATGTATATACCCATTTATGCTGGCGGTGAAAGTTTATTAAAGTTATTTAAAATAAAGAGCAGTACCGGATTACGGGAGCATATAATAAATGTGCGCTAAGTCACAAATTATATATATATATATATATATATATATATATATATATATATATATATATATATATATATACACACACGCTCACACACACCTATATATATGTGTGTGTGTGTGTGTGCTCGTTTGTGTGTGAATATATATATATATATATAATTTGTGACTTCGCACACATTTTGACCGACCGGAAAAATACAAGATGCATAAATATTTGTCATTTGTGATAATTTTTGCCATTTTTTTATTTATTATTTATTTTTTTTTTTTTTTTTTTTTTCCGAGAGAGCGTCACTTGGCCAAGACGATTGTCGGCAAAACGAGACGAATATTTGACTTCCATATTTATTCATTGAGATTCGAGATAAAAATGTTGACAATGAAATATTACCACAAGTTATTGTCTGCGAATCACCCCCCCACACACACACAGACCCCCCCATATATATATATATATATATATATATATATATATATATATATAATGATAAATCATAACTCGTATAGCTTCGCATTTATACATTTTTGTGAATTTACATGCCTCTATGTGTGTAGTTTCATGGTATATATATATATATATATATATATATAATATATATATATATATATATATTAAAGTAACACATAACAACACATGTATCTTCGCATTTATATATGTTTGTGAATTTAAATGGCTATGTGTGTGTTATATATATATATATATATATATATATATATATATATATATATATATATATATAAATATGCAGCCCCAGCCTAGAATAAGAAAATCATATAATCAAATACAAAAACAACAACCAGTTATTGAACCAACGAAATGAACTAATATTCAAGTGCAGCCAACCATCCCTATCATTCATTGACCCCGGCAGGTCTTTAGCACAACCCTGCAGTAGGTCTTTGCTAGACGATCGGCTCTAGTATGTCTATATCCTGGTTTCCACAGAAGGACGTTGCTTATTAGTTCATCCTTACTTCTCCACCAGTGTCCGGCATGTATTGTTCGTCTTTCTCGGATGGTTTGTGTAAAAGGGGACAGATGGCCATATAGCCGCTTTCTTGTGGGATGTTCCTTCCACGATTTGTTCAAGATCGCATGCAGCATCCTCGTGCAGCTCCTGTTCAGCCTATTTTCCAGGCACCTCGGCAAGGTCCAAGTGGTGCAGATATATTATTATTATTATTATTTACTCATTTTGAGTTTTCAAATCAGCGTTAGTTGATGGTCTTTCACTGGAGTCTGAGTGACAGCAAGTCTCCTCAGGTCTCAAGGTCTCTTCTGAGTACTCTGGCAGATTGCAGCCGTGCAGTGTTCTGGAAGGTATCAATCCTTCTTCTGATTTCCAGACTTTCCAAACCCTTTTCCATTTCTTTTGGGACCGTTCCAAGTGCACCAATTACAATTGGTATCACTTTGACTTTCATATTCCATAACCTTTTCAGTTCTCTGTCAAGGTCCATGTAATTGTCCATTTTTTCATTTTCCTTCAGCTTCACCCTGTGATCTGCTGGAACTGAAAAATGTACCAGTTGACAAGTTCTTTCTTTTTTGTTAATCAGCACTAGGTCTGGTCTTCTTGCTTGGATAACGTGATCCGTTTTTATTTCAAAGTCCCAGAGAAATTTATGCGTTTCGTTCTCAAGGACAGATTCTGGTTTATGCATTATTATAATTATTATTATTATTATTACTAGCAAATATATGCACCCTCCGGGTGCAAGTATTTAAGTTTTAATATAATAAAATATCATATTAAAATAGGAAGGCTAATGAAACTGAATAAAAATGTAGATAAAATGATTTGGAACAGAGGGGGTATGATCGAAAAATAGAACAACTTTGAAACTAACTCTTCCATCATTTTCCCTTACTCCCTTTTTGCATTGGTAAATTTTCCTAATTTAACTATTTAGTTAAAATAGGAAGTAAAGAATAATATTAGTTGTTTCTTCTTGTTAATGGATTTCTTTTAAGATTTATTGAAGAGATTTTTGCTCATATTCAATAAGATAAAACAAAACAATTAGAAATTAATAATACTAAGCATATTTTTATTAAAATCAAATTTTTAAGATCAATATGCAAATTAGCCTTCCCGTTCAAACTGTAAACCGCTATTTTGTTGTATATATAAATACAACTGCATGTTATTAGATTGTGGATATGGTCAACAGTCTTAATGATGTAAAACGATTTTGTTAATAATTAAGGTTGAATAAAGATAAAATCACGGAGTATGTGATGTAAATAACAAAGGGAAATTGTGACTTGTATGGTTATATAGTTTCGGTTACAGACAGACAAACCCACAGTCTCCATTATAATAAGATTATTGTTGTTGTTGTTATTATTATTATTATCATCATCATTATTATTCTGGTTTATGCATTATTATTATTATTATTATTATTATTATTATTATAAGATACATATGTAAGTACTTATGAATATATAACAATACATTTTATGTACCTGTTTGTAATTCAGAGTTTACATTGATGGAAAGATTATTTTTAAAAATGCCCGTTTAAAATAAATTCCTTTTATCTGTTGAACGATTCCTAATGTTTTACAAAAATGACGCTGACCAACTTCACATCTGTGGCTAAGCTGTTGCCATTTTTCGTAGAGTAAAAAAACACTAGTATTAATGTATGGGTAATTTCATGTCAAATCATCCAGAAAAAAGAAAAATTGTCACCCATCCAGGATTTCTGGATTCCTTGGTCAGAAATACTTTTATAAACCAATTTTCAGGAGTAGGGAAGCTCAGGAACTCAGAAAAAATAGATTACAAAAATCGCCATTTTTCACGACCTCCCTCGAATTTGGAGAGCTAAAAATCGACATAACTCCGCCAATTCTTCGAATTGGAAGCTCAAATTTTGGGGAATGTCTAACTTTAACATGTACACCTGTACATAATTTCAGAAAAAAATGAAGTCATTGGGTGACATGGTCTAGATGATTTGACATGGAATTACACTTATAGATTCATGATATTTCCTTTAATTTCATTTTATTTATTGTATCCTATTAGATTTCGATTTTTCTCTTCCTTCCGGTTTGAAATGTGTGTACTGCATTGGAAATTAATTTTGTTTAAGGACACACACACACACACACACACACACACACACATACACACATATATATATATATATATATATATATATATATATCTAATGAGTCAGACGAACCTACTATTACAACTAATAGTAGGTTCGTCTGACTCATTATATTATCTTTATTATTGGCTCTACTTAGGTATCGAGCACTTTTTACTTATTAGCTTTCTCCTAGCGCTTATATGAATATCTATATATATCATATACATATATATACATATAAATTGTTTTTTTTTTGGCCAAATACTATACCAATAGATTATTTTTGTTGGTACGAATATCTTGGTCCTTTCTTTTTTTCAAAAAATTTTTTTCTCCCTGGTTGATGTTTGGTAGTATATTTTTACAATCAAACTTTCTGCTGGGTTTTTTTCTCTCCGCAAGGATCTATCAACACGCTTGGTATATTAAATTATATATATATATATATATATATATATATATATATATATATATATATATATATATAAGGATATGCAAACAAGTCTTAGTGAATGTGATAGACAAAAACAGACAGTTTTTTTTATCTTCATGTACGCAATCTTACTCTTCACATTCGTCACAATTCAGGGATGAAAGCCATAAATACACGTGTTGCTGGGGTGTGTGGGTGCTAATAACTTACCCAAGGGTATTTGTGCGAAAGTTAACGTATTAACTGGACTGGAGTTCGAACTCGCTTACTACTATGTTGCGGTCAGAGAGTGGAATAAATTGTTTTAGTTATTTATTGTTGTTAGGGGGAAAGAAGAGAGGGGCTCTCAACACTAGTTTTTTTACTAACAAGAAAAGAGAGCCCCTTTGGTTTGAATTAAGAGTTTTCCTTCTCCTAGGCCAGTTGCCATACCAAGTTTGAAGAACCCAGTCTACCCTACTATTTATCCACATTTAGTGGTAGAATAATTGGATTTGTAGCATTCCCAAAGGGATTAGCGGTATGTGATATTCAAACTTTGAAAGGCTGGCTTTGTTATAAGTAAACATTTCGGATTTTCAGCGGCAACGGCGTGAATAGAAACTCACACAGGTTTTTTTTTTTTGTTTTTTTTTGTGTGTGTGTGTGTGTGTGTGTGTGTGTCAATTCATTCATTGGAGTTTGCTACGTGCGCGCACGCAAACTCTCTGCTTTTTGCTTAATTGCTCATTTAATTCGTTAATGAATGCTATTTCCAGTTCACAAAACCCACCATTTACTTCGCAGTTCTTCAGGTTGGCCGTGGCGTCGGCGTTGGCTGCGGCGCTGGTGGCCAGTAACGCTCGTCACATGATGATGATGATGAGGATGATGATGAATTATTAAATGGTACCGCACATGCACTGCTTGTTGGTTGGTTGGTTTAATTTTACGCATGCCACCGTTGTTGGGTTATTTTATGCCGAAGAAATGTTGGTTTCTTCGTTCTTGTTGGGTATTCAATTTTTTTCGAAGTCAATTAAGAGTGGTATTTTACCACTCTGCAGAGATGCAGTCGGTGTATTCTACAGCCCCAGTCGACAAGACAGGGGTATTTTGGTATTGTGCTAAATTAGGCATAGCGATTTAATATAGTTGGTTTTGATGGTTGTTTTTTTACGGCGTGTTAACCCTTGTTATGCCGAAAACGTTTTGTTTTATTCATTCTTGATGGATATTCATAATTTTATTTAAACTCATTTTTTTAAACAATTTTTAAAACTAATTCTTTTTTCTATTTAACCCATAGATAGGACCCTGACAGGTACTACCATTCCGGGTGAGAGTGTTTATTCCTTAACAAATGCTACTTTCAATCAGTAAACCCGACATGTACTTCGCAGCTCTTACTGTTCGCCGTGGCATCGGCACTGGTGGACAGTAACGCTCATGATGATGATGATGATGATGATGATGAATTATTAAATGGTATCACATATTCACAGCTGTTCATTAGTAGGTTGGATTTTACGGCATGTCAACCCATTTTGGGTTATTTTCTGCCGAATACATATTTTTTATTCATTATTCATGGGTATTTTTTTAAAAAAAATTCAAACTCAGTTTGTTTTAAAAATTCTTTTCAAAATCATTTTTTTCATATTAACCTATAGATGGGACCTTAACAGGTACTACCACTTAGACTAATGGCGATGACAACGTGTGCGCGTGCCGCGTCGCCGCTTTTTGCTTAATTGTTTATTTTAATACCTTAATAAATGTTATTTCGAGTCAGTAAAAGGACAGTTACTTTGCAGCACTTCCGGTTGGCCATGTCATCGGCACGGGTGGCCAGTAACGCTCATGATGATGATGATGATGGTGATGATGATGATGATGAGGATGATGATGATGAATTATTAAATGATGCCACACATTCACTGATGTTCGATGGTTGGTTGGTTTTATGGCATGTCAACCATTTTGGGTTATTTTATGCCGACTATGTTCTGTTTTATTCATTCTTGATGGGTATTCTTTCATTTAACTCAATTTTAAAAAAAATCTATTTTGATCTATTTAACCCATAGATGGGACCATAACAGGTAGTACCACTCCGGGTCAGAGTGCACCTGGGAGTAATGGCGGTGTACCACGTGCGTGCAACCTCGTTGCTTTTTGCTTAATTGTTCATTTTAATTCCTTAATGAATGCTATTTTCAGTCATCAGGCGGTGGTAGTTGTGTTCGGTAACGCTTGCTGGCAATGAACAGTTTATCGTAATTATTTTACGCCTTTTCGTTTCTTTTATTTTTTATTTTATTTATTTTTTTTTTTTTTATAAATAAATGTTCACCTTCTACGCATCGAGAATAGCTCTTTTAACGAGAAAGGTGATGGCAAAATAACATCAGCTGCAAACGAATTCTCGTTTTAAATCTCGTAAAAGCGAGAAACAAAAACAAAAATTAAAAAAAACAAAAACACATACACAAACCAAAAAAAAAAAACATCTTATTTAATTTTCCGGTGATTATGACAGCCACAAAAATTATTGCGGTAAAATTCGGATTTAAGATCTTTCTTTGTTTATTTCTTCTTTTAAGTCCTAAAACAAAACTTAAATCAGTTTTATTTGAATATAAAACACACTTGTTCTTTCTTCTCCTCAAGAGCAGATAGGGTATAGTTTAATAATATTTGTCCCCCATTTTGTACAATTAAAATACAGGATTTATAGGGGAAGGTTAGCAAACTTGAAAGCAATAAAAAAAAACATGATCATATTCAAAGATAAAAATCATTTTAGTTTCAGCATATTATTCATAAAAAATACTATTCGCTTGATTTTTGAATTAAACCACCCACGCGTATTCCCTTTCTTCCTTGTTCTCACCAATATACCGATAAGAAATATTATTTCATTCCTTCAGAGTATTTAAAACTATTTTTTTCTGGTGGTCTTTCAGTGTATTTTGAGAGACAGCAAGTCTCCTCAGGTCTCCAGTACTCTACTGAGTATTGCATCATCATCATCATTATCATCATCATCATCATCATCCACTGTATGCTGTTGTTGTAGTTTCGAACATCCTACAGCTGAATTCAGTCGTTTCTTCTTGAGAACCCACTCTACACACTCCTTTTCGAACCTCGGCTCCCTCCGTTACATCCCAGATCTTAGGGCTCCCAGTCCTGAATTTTGGAGGCCTAATGTCTGGCTGATACCGACATTAGGCCATCCCGACGAATTTCCTTTTTTTAATCCGACCTAGGTCTAGCCTAGCCTACTTTTTTATGTTAGCCTATGTGATCGGTATATTTCGGTAAATTATGAAACTTAGCCGTGGCTAGCCTTGTTCTTTTTATTTTAACCTATGTAATCGGTATATTTTGAAAATTTTTAAAGCTTAGCCAATGTTATTAATACATTACTTATTTACCGGGGCCGGGTTAGCTCAGTCGGTAGAGCGTTCGGCTAGAAACCACAAGGTTCCTAATTCGATACCGGCCTCTCGCTAACTCAGCGTATGAGTAGCACAGGGATCTGTGCGGTAAAGTAAGGAGCTGATGGTAGGTGTGGCGCTCCACCCCAGACGCTAAAATAATAAAATAGTAAAAATAGTAAAATAACCATAAAATGAATAGTAAAGTAATCATAACATGTAAAAAGTAGCTGCAAATATTTCAGTATTTACATATTTTTGGAAATCGACATATTTTCAAAAAAAAGTTGAAATAACGTAAATAATGGTATGTCTATATTCCTCACTAATAGTAATGATTCATAATCCAAATAATTTATACACAATTATATGAATCTAAATTCTAATGATAATAATCATCATCGGCCGTGCTGGCAGCAAGGATATCCACGACTCTTTCCAGCCTACCCTATTATCATCTTCTATGGAAGGTTCCCCGCACAGCATCGCCCCAATGTCCAAACAATCAGCTACCAGAGTCCAACATGACGAAACTCCAGAGTCGCATCGGCCTTCATGCGGCTCAAAAAGATGTACCTCCTACTGTGGATATAGCTCTGTTCCCAGTGTCCGAAAATCAGTTACAGGTCTTAGGAATGACGTAAAACTGGGGAGTGTGGAGTAATGTATTGCTATTACTTCCAGGTCCACTCTGACCTGGAGTCCTAGTAACTGTTAGGGCCCAGGTATTTGTCAAATAAACCTGTATAAAAAACTGCGTCTTGTGTATGACATTAAACTGGATCTAGTGGTGATGTTCCAGTTCTGGAGCATTGGGGAAATGTAGAACACTTCTTTAGTCCCGTTTCTCCCAGTTCCACACTGACCCGGAGTGGTAGTACCTATTAGGGTCCCAGCTATGGATTAGGCTGAAGGTATTAATGTTCTGGGTATGACGTTAAACTCCATCTAGTGGTGAAGTTCCTATTCTGGAGGCTGGTGAGCGTGGAGTACCACTTTAATGTCATTAGATAACCCCGTCCCTCGTGGTGGGGGTCCAGTGGCTTCGGCCCTGGATCTTTACAAGTTAATAGTGTCGATCCCAAGGGGCTATCCCCCTAGGCAATACCTGCCCCCTTGATTTAAAGGGTAGGGCTGGGTTTATTGTCCAGTGCCTGAGGCACCCCCTTGAGGGGAATGCTGACGGGATCGACGCAATTTTTCCACCTACCACCCATAAGCTTCGACTTGTGGGTGGACCCACATAAAAATGTCCTTGTGTCAAGCCCTCATAAGTGGGATGAGCGGCAAATATCACCCCTTTAATGTCATTGATTCCAAGTCTTAGGTATGATATTAAACTGCATCTACTGTTCGGAACCAGTTTGGGGATGAGTTAATTAGATACAAATAAAGACTTTTAAAACTAATTTAATTAGATTACGACAAGAAAGTTCCCGAGTTCGAAAAGAAGGTTCCCGAGTCCGAGAAGGTTCCCGAGTCCGACAAGAAATACCTGAAGAAGGCCGGAGGGCATATCGGCCGAAATGTTGTACAAATAACAATGAAGATGGGGACAATAGTCTGAATAATGCAGATAATACTAATTTAATTTTGATGTAAGATTTTATGATGTTTACAAGTGAAAAGGATAAGTAAAAAAAAATGAATAATTCAAAACGGGAACTTTTTTTTTTAATGGAGGGCAAAATACCCACTTGAAGACTTTAGAAATGTCTGTCTGTAGTCAAAATTTTAACTTGTATTCACTTTGACTTTTACAAAATGTATTCTGCTTGTTGATAGTAACAAGTGCCATGTGTATCGCTGAGAAATATGGATTATTAAAGATGAAAGAATAGGATTGAAGATTTTAAAAAACAGACCATAGGAAATTGAGCCTCACTATGGGATACAGGATTAAATATTTGTTTTATATCAATGGTCATTTTTATCATTTGCTCTAGGTATGAAGAGCAGATGGGGGATACTTTCAACAGTAATATTCGTCCTTAATCACGTAGTCGAATAAAAACAGGACCCGGATGTAAGAGTTTTATGGTTTTCAACAATAGTTCTAGATCTCAGGAAATAGAGTCTCACCATCCGATGCAGTAAAAATATTTATTTTCTACCAATGGCCTATTTTTGCATTTGCTCTAGGGGGATAATCTTGAGAGTTATATTCATATTGAATCACGTAGCCGAATAAAAAAGGACCCGGATAGTTTTATGGTTTTCAACAAGAGACAACGATGACATTTTGAATTTTGATAACTGGTCGTTGGACGGCGCGCCCCCTAGGGGAAAGGACAGACACTGCGTAGATTTCTACCTAATTTTTACTTAATATTCGCATCATTGCCGGAATTTGGTAACAGTTATCTGGTTTGCATATATCCTTTGAGAAAGTAGAAATCGATTGAGTGTTTCCTGCGAGCCACCGCCATTAAAAGTGCAGTCGTTTCTGTTGAAGGAAACCACTTTTAGCGGGAAAAAAATCTCTCGTTGGTTCTCTTTGAGAATCGGTAGATAATGGAAATAAATTAGGTTTTATGACGCGACTGATAGCGTTCAAATCCTTCTTTATCGTAAATTGCTATTGTGCCGGGGGGCGGACCGGCGATTAGAGAGGTGAAAATTGGACAATAAATTGCAATAAATGTAGAAAATACATAAGGATATTAGAAGGGGGGATATCAAGGAGAGGGTGTCAGAGGGAGTATCAGAGTGGGGGGCGTAGCTGGGGGAATCTAGAGCAGTCAGTAGTTTGATGTACAGGCACGAACATCTATCTATCAATATGTCTATGTATCTCAATCAACATGCCAATGTAGCTCACTATCAATATGCTATGTATCTTACTATCTAAAATAAATAAATACATAGATAAAATGAATACATATACCACTATATATATATATATATAATATATTATATATATATATATATACACACACACATATATATATTATATATATATGTGTGTGTGTGTGTGTGTGTATGACCACCAACAATTTTTCTTAGACCACACACTTATTTAGTAACATGATAATTTCCATTTGATCTCAACACACAACAGATTATCACACTTTACCTATTTAACCAACATTTTTCAACAATAATAATATATTTTTGATAATAATTATATATAACAACATAATTATAACCACACTAACACTATTTGCATAAACATTCACTAGCACACAATTGTCATCAGAATAATCATAATGATAACATAATAATAATAACAATAATTTAATAATAAGAAAAATTATAATAACAATAACAATAATACTAATAATTATAATAATAATAACAACAATACAAATATAAATAATAATTATAATAATAATAATATTAATAATAACAATAATTATAATAATATAAATTACAATAACAATAATAACAAAATTACAATAAAAATTATAATAAAATAATAAATATAATATACTATAACAATAATTATCATTATAACAATAATATTTAAAAATATATATAAAATTATAATAATGTATTTAAATATAAAAAACTATAATAATAATAATAATAATAATAATAATAATAATAATAATAACAATATTTCATTCACTTATACATAATTGTAATATTGATATATATTAATCGTCAAATAATCAGTACCAACTATAAAACAACAATACAAAACTCTTTCTAATAAAAAAAACTTTTTATTTTTAAATCCCCCACACACACACTTTTCTCTCTTCTCTTAATATAAAACACAAAAATTTATTTTCATGACATCTCTCCCTTACCTCTTACCAATATACACACACACCTCTCCCCTACCTCTTACCAATACACACACACACACACAGACACACAACCTTGAATTTCACTTCCGCTGTCGTTTATCGCAACAGGAAAAATTTATACACACACACACACACACAACC
>CM042167.1:57763063-57780563 GCA_023376005.1 Doryteuthis pealeii | reverse complement strand
TGCCAGGCAGAGAAGATGTACTGCCTTAACTGGAGCTCACTGCATACGCGCGTTATGTTAGTTACATGAAATGTTTAGTTAAGAAATAAAAGTTTAATTAAATAATATGGTTTTGTGGTTGCTGAATGTCTTAACAACGAGAATGACCTAGAATACCAGATACGAAGTCCCCAAGACTAGTTCCTGACGCTGGAAGAAGAACGTAGGATACCAAAGATGATAAGAAGAAAAATAGAAGTAAGAAAGTAAAAAAAGGATATACAACATTTTTATTGTGTCATATCTATCTTTGCTTTGATATAATCTGTTCTTATGACATTGTTTGTGCTGAATTTTTGAATGATTCAGGTTCTCTCATTTTTTTTAACCATGTGCATTCATGTGAAATTTCCCCAAATTGTCGTTTCAAGTGTTGTATACCCTTTCTTTACTTCTATTATTCTTCTGCTCATCTTTGGTATCTTACGTTCTTCTTCTAGCATCTGGACTTCGTCTTTCTCTGTTCTTGCTAGTTGGTCGTCCTTGATTCATTTCTTCTTCTAGGTCAGTCTTGTTGCCAAGACATTCATCAACCACAAAACCATATTATTTATGTAAACCATTATTTACTTAACTAAACATATTTCTCTAACTAACACAACGCGCGTGTGCAGTGAGCTCCAGCTAAAGCAGACATATCTTCTCTGCCTGACGTTCAAGCTGAAACTGAGAGCCAACCAGGTCCCACGTGACTTCACGTATTTCACGGGTTTTCTGTAATATTCCATGGAAAGTCCCGCTCGTGATATGAAAATACAGGGGGTTGACAATAATCTACGCATAGATTATGTAACACATGTACCCATATAATTGTTTTTCTTCCTATTTCTGTTTTTTTTGTTTTCCTACTTGTCCATGTGTTGCAGCTGCTGTTATTTGGCTGCTATAAGTAATCTTTCTTTGCTCTTTTTTATGTATTCTTCGAGTCCTTGGATTGTGACATTTACGCAATCCTATATGTTGGCAATACCTCTTCCACCTACCTTTCTTGATGCATATAGCCTGTCTGTATCATCTCTTGGGGGTAATGCCTTGTACATTGTCATTAATGTTATTTTCTTTTGGTCTATCTGTCCTCTTTGTACATTTTAAGAACGGTCCAAGGTATCTCATAATGGGGACAGCCCAGCTATTTATTCCCTTGATGAGATTTCTGCTGCAGAGCAGAGCTTGGTTTCTAGTTCGCTTTTTCCTCTGCGGTATTTTTTTCTAACTTTTTCTTTCATCTCTGTTTGTTTGATGGTGTCCGCGTTTTTTAAATTTTTTTATGTGTTTTTCACACCAGAGTTAGCTGATGGTATTTCACTGGAGTCCGAGTGACATCGCCTCCTCAGGGCTCCAGGACACTTCTGAATATACTGGCCGATTGTAGCAATGCCGTGGTCTGTATGGTCTCAATTTTTCCTCTGATTTCCAGTTCCTCCAGTCTTTTTCCAAGCCTTTTGAGACCGGTCCAAGGACACCAACTACAATTGGTGTCACTGTCACCCTCATATTACACAACTATTTCAATTCTCTGGCAAGGTCCAGGTATTTGCCTTTCTTTTCTTTTCCCTCATCTTCACCCTGTGATCTGCTGGAACTGCAAAGTCTGCCAGTTGCCAAATTCTCTTCTTTTTTTTGTTAATCAACACTAGGTCTGGTCTCCTGGCTGGGATAAGGCGATCCGTTTTTATCTCAAAGAAACTGGCGAATTCCAAGTACTAACAATGATCTGATGAACAAATAGGCAATAAACTGGCAGTTCACGAATGCCGATGACTATTTAAATAAGCTATTCAAACACACACAGACAGATACACCCACACCCACAAGCACACAAACACACACACACACACACACACACACACATATATATATATATATATATATATATATATATTATATATATATATATATATAAAGAGAGAGTGAGTGGGGAGAGAGAGATGTTGTGTTTGAGAATGTGTAGTTAGATATATTATATTAAAATATTCTTTATAATTACTGACCGGTTTAATATTATTAATATTAATCCTCGTGTTATTTAAAATATGATCGCTATCATCTTGCAAGTGGGTTGCATTTCCTATGAGGATAACCATTATATAATATATATATTATATATATATATATATATATATATATATATATATATATATATTACTCACATTTTAGTAATCTATTATCATGATAACTTCTTCTACAAAATATGATAACAAAAACAGATCTCGCAATCAAACTTTCAACAAAAATGACGATTCTATCTCAATTTCTGACGGCATTAAATGACTCACTGTGATTGATGTGTCGTAAAACAATTAAAACTAAACCAAACGTATGTATGTAACCGTAATATTGCAAAAACGGCAAGACTTAGTGAGATCTTTATAAGAGCAACTGACTTAAACATGTTCGGACCATAATACCTTTAGGCACCCCTTTTTGATCTCGATTAAGAAAGGACATGTTTTTCATTTACACCATCAATATCCAGTTCTTTTAACAGATGATTTTTAGATTTTTTTAAATTATAAAACTAACCCCTAACCCTAACCCCTAACAAACAACTGATATTGACGGTGTAAATGAAAAACATATCCTTTCTAAATCGAAATCAAAAAGAGGTGCCTAAAGGTAATATGGTCCAAATTTTTTAAGGGAATAAAGGTATTTCCAGTCCAACCTGAAATTGAATGATAATATTGCTGCGTCTACATTCGCGCCGTTGGTCATATTTAATTATACAATTTTTTTTATTTAACGGAGTAAAAGGAAATGCTTATTAAATCCTTCCTAAACAGAAGCATCAATATAATCAAGGACCGCCGTTACTACGGGGAACACAATTTTTACATAAGGATTTGGCATCTTTGTTTAATGGCATATAAACCTGTGTGGGTTATTCAATGGCAAATCCATCTTTGTTGCAATTCCTGTAGACAACAATAGGGAAAATATTTCGATACCGTTGTGTCTTATAGATGATAATGTCTCCAACCAATGAATGGAAATGAGGGAGAAGATGGCTATACACGTGGAAAGGCAGAAATAATGCAGACGCTTGCACCATCGAATCTCTATAAAAAAAAAAGATATACTCTTCAAATAAAACGTTAAGCTTTTTGTCTTTAGTTTTTTCCCCTCCATATACGAAGGAATTGAAAAAAAAAAGTTACGGTGAAAGAATTTGCAGAAAGTTAACAACCAAATTATAGAGAAGACCACGCAGAATTTGCCACAACCCAACCGGAAGTTGAAAGCCGGCGCAGCCTGAACGCCCGCGCATGCGTCAGAGTTGAATCCATTCCGAACTTCGCAAATGGACCTGAAAAAATTCGTTTTTCGTGATCGTCGGAAACGTGTTTAGACCAATTTAGTGCAAAATATATATTTTTTTACACCCCAGCTGCCACACATAGTTTAGTTTATTTTATGTATTTTTTTTAGATTATACTTTGTCTATATTTTATGTCGCTCCATTAGTTCACTATGCGATCGCCGTGGTTTTAGCCCATGGCATTAAATTGGGTAGATTTACTGAATAAATGGTTTTATCTTGCCTCTTCCAAAAAAGCCGATTGCGAAACAGCCACAAATTATTGGTTGTCGAAACGTTCCATTTTAATATACACACACGCGTGCACACACACACACACACACACTCTCTCTCTCTCTCTCTCTCTCTCTCTCTTCTCTCTCTCTCTCTCTCTCTTTCACACACCACACACACACATCTCTCTCTCTCTCTCTCTCTCTCTCTCTCTCTCAACACACACACACACACACACACACACATATATATATATATATATATATATATATATATATATATATATAATCACACAGACATATATATGTATATATATTTACTGTGAATTTATGTTGATAGGTAAGTGTGAAAGTATGTATGTAGATAAGATGTGAACACAAAACGTTATGGGCTCTAAACCTTGTCTGCAAGGTCTTTTTCATGGTTATATTTCGAATTGTAGCAAAAATATTAGTAACTACCAGCACAACACTACGATAAATGTATCATGACAACCTTTGATAAATTCACTTAAGAGTTATTGCGAATGACTTCAATATGTAAAAAGTATAATAATCTTGAGGTAAATCTCCCCCTCTCTCTCACAATATTTTTTTATTTCTTTCCTTCTTTTCATTTATTCATTATGTCTGATTAAAACAGATTTGCGTTATCACTTCCGCGTGCTCACACAATCTCTCTCTCTCTCTCTCTCTCTCTCTCTCTCTCTCTCTCTCTCTCTCTCTCTCTCTCTCTCTATCGTTTCCCTACTTTCTTTCTTTCTTTCTTTCTTATTATATATTTTCTGTGTAGCATTCCTTTTTATTCCTTTTCTCAATAAAATCTAAATGGTCTATTATTTAGCTGAAGTGACGGCACTGATTTGGAAGGTCTCATTTTGAACTTATAGTGAATAAGTATAAAGATTTTCGTGAAAATTTGATAAATTCATGTTTAGAATCGTTTTTCCTTAAATATTTTTAGGAAAATATTTTTACTAGGTCTCCCTCCCTACACCTTATTTCATTTAATGAAATCTGAACAAAATTCATTTTATTCGTACGACTTTTGAATTTGTCTATACAGATAAGAGTTTGAATAATTAAATCATAAATTTCTAGAAACGTTTAGAGAGTCCTTAAAAAGTCCGTAAAACAAAACAAATATCTCAGTGGAGCGGAGTGAAAATTATGCTTTTTAAGTAATTATTTTTTTAAAAATATTAGACGTATTTATTTCATTTATTTCATTTCTCCCACACAACCCTCAGGATATATATTTCAAAAATGTATTTTACATCACCCAGAGGGCGTTTTTTTGTTGCTTGTTTATTATAATGAAACGGTCTGTACCTAAAACTCCGTCACCATTGATGTCATAATTTTCTTAGTTATTTAATCATATATCCAACTATTATGAATTGGTTATAGTTATGAACTCCTTCTTTTTGGAAGTTTGTTGTGTAATGGTTATCGTCGCATGACATGTATTCGGACACTCAACTTCAAATACTGGACGAGGCTCATTGCATTTCGTTTAGTACTAATACCCTTGGTCTGGTTGGTTGGTTGGTTGGCTGGTTGGTTGGTTGAATGGTTGATTAGATTTTACGGCATGTCAACCCCAGTCAGGTTATTTTATGCCGATGCCATTTTGTTTTATTCAGTCTTGTTGGGTATTGATTTTTTTTTCAAATTATTATAATGAAGATTATGTAACTGTCTGTCTGTAACCAAAACTACACCATCACTGACGTCACGATTTCCTTAGTTATTTAAGTTATATTTTCAACGATTATGAAATAGTCATAGTAATGAATTGCTCCTTTGTGGATGTGCGTCATATAATCAAATACTGGAGGAGGCTCTTTGCCTTTCATATACGACTAATACCCTTGGGAGATATGTCTGGACTGGCTTGGCCATGTCAGGAGGATGGACAAAGGCCGCATCCCAAAAGATCTACTGTATGGTGAATTAGTAGAAGGCTCCCAACCGGTAGAGAGACCACGACTACTCATTAATGACGTCTGCAAAAAGGATATGAAGACATGCCACATCAACACCAACACATGGGAGGTTGGTGCAGAAAACCGAGCGGTCTGGCGCCTCCTTTTCAAACAAGGCTCGAAAAAGAGTAAAAAAAGAGAGAAAAGATTCCACCACAAAAAAAGATAGCCAGAAGGAATGACAGAGAAGAGCAACTCTAGCAAGTATCCCTTTGTTTGCAGTCACTGCACCACAGATTGCCATTTAAAAATTGGCCTGTTCAGCCATTCGCGCAAATGCAGTAAAAAGAAAGGTAATTCATGAGGAAGTGCGTCCCGCTCTCCTGCCTCAGAAATTGCTACCCGCTGACTATTAAAATAACGTCCCCAGCTATGTCGGTGTTACTTGAGAGAAAACAACCAACTTAGGGCGTTAAATGTATTTTAGAGGGGGGGATTCTCTTTTTGGTGTAATTCTTATTTATTTATCGTAATTTGTCGTAATTCTTGTTCATTTATAGAAATGTTGTCGTAATTCTTGTTTAGATATGAAGATGGATATATAGTTTGGAATAGACTGAGATAGATAGATAAACAAAATAATATAGATAGATTTTTGTCGTAATTCTTGTTTATTTAAACTAAAAACAAGACATTAAACAAACATGAATAAAAGAAAATCTGAGCCGACATAGCTAGGGACGTTATTTTAATAGTCACCTGGTAGCAATTTCTGAGGCAGGAGACCGGGACGCACTTCCTCATAAATTACCAAAAAAAATAATAGACACTACGCCATCGTCTTTAGTAGACGAAAGGATACCAATCAAAAAGGATTTGTCTACTGGCTGAGCTCGTTAGCAATCAGACTAGACGAGACATCTTAATAATTTTGTCTCTCCGTTCTGATAAAAATTAATGATATAATGATACTTCTCTTTGTATCGTGTCTATAATCGTATTCTAGCATTTCTACGAATTCACAACCAGTTTTATCCAAATGTTTTGTTTTTTTTTTGTTATTTTTTTTTTCAGAATTTAAATATACTCCAATGCATTAAATAAAGGGTTCGGTTCGAAGTTCCATGAAGTTTATCGATTACGACAAGAGGGCTCCCGAGTTCGACAACAAAGTTCCTGATTTCACTAAAAAATATTTATATTTGTTTAATCATTAAAGTAAATGAAATTATATTAGTATTTGTTTTATAAAGCTTACCAGTGATTCTATTGGTTAAATAATAATAATAATAATAATAATAATAATAATAATAATAATAATAATAATAACAAACAACTACAAAAACATACAACAAATTTGTATATGCATAAACCAGAACCTGTTCTTGAGAATGAAAATTCTCTGGGACTTTGAGATAAAGAGGGATCACCCTATCCCAGCCAGGAGACCAGACCTAGCGTTGAATAACATAAAATGGTGGACTTTGCGGTTCCCACAGATCACAGGTGGAACCTGAAGGAAAATGAAAAGATGGATAAATTGCCTGGACATTGAGAGAGAATTGAAGAAGCTGTGGAATATGAGAGTGAAAGTGATACCAATTGTAGTTGATGCACTTGGAACGGTCCCAATAAACTTGGAAAAAAGACAGGCGGATCTAGAAATCAGAGGAAGAATTGAGACCATCCAGACTTCTGCACTATTGCGATCGGCTAGAATACTAATAAGAGTTCAGGAGACCTGAGGGGAATTGTCATCACTCAGCCTCCAGTGAAATTAAGCTAACGCTGATGTGAAAAACTCAAAAGGAGTGAAAATAATGATAATAATTTAGAAAACTTAACAGACGTGACGTAAAATTTCACTGACCAAAATGCAGAAAAACGTAGTTTAATTTATATTATAATTAAGAAATCATCTATTATTCTAAATAAATGAATGACAATCAAATTCAAAATATTCCTAAAGTTGAAAGTTTATGCTGAATCTTCAAGTATAAATGTTCCATGGAAATCTTATGTAGAATCAAATTTCACAAAACAGGTTAAATCAAAACTTTAAGATTGGTTTTCTTATCGGAAACTAAACTTTAAAAATACAACTTTGTGTTATAACCACTTTACTCGGGTGTATGTATGTTATATACAGTTAGTAGACTCGACAAAGAACACGGAACACGTGTATATATAAAAATATAAAGTTACCATTTCATTCTTCGATTGTGTGTAGACTGAGAGTCGTCGGTAGAGAACTGCACATACACAGGAGCATTCGAGAGTTCTGATTGCGAGCGATTTTGGTCTCGATTTGCTCAACCCTGATTTCGAAGTTTTTTTTAAATAATTCTTTAACTGTTTTTAGGGTTTTTTTTTTTCAAAATTTAAAGCAACCTCTTTGTTCTAAAGCCCTTTACTCGGGTGTATATATGTAATATACGGTCACTGGACCCGATGTTATATACTCATCAATATCCACATCATACGTTGGGTATATAATAGACAGAGAGATAGTTAGATGATAATAGTTGATAGTCTTACTTTACATTCTGCTTCATCATCTACTCGTCTGGATGTCATGTTCTCTGGTTGGGCTTCTGTTAAGATTTGGTACTTCTTCGGACCTACGTAAATAGTAGGGCAAATTGGGCTCTTTTACCTTGGCTAGGTAACCAGTCTAGGAGAAGGAATATACTGAATTCAAACCAGTTAAACTCCAGTAAAGAAATTGACCTTGTGTATCATCCTGCCCATGCGGAGGGATGGGTATAATATTTATTTTTTAACATTATAAATTTCTTTCGTTCATTCTGTCATTCTCTCTGAATATCATATGGGCGATAAACTGGCATTAACCAGGTGTCATTGACTCCATGTCCACGCTAAATTAACTTATATATAAATAGTCGATCAATTATATAGAGAACTTTTTGTTTATAAATATAGTACTCATAATCTTATTATAATGGAGATTGTGTGTTTTTCTGTCTGTAACCGAAACTATATTCCTACTCAAGTCACAATTCTCTGAGTTATTGACATCACATTCTCCATGATTTTGTTTTTATCTAAACCTCAATTATTAATAAAATTGTCTTACATTATTAATACTGTTAACTATGTCTACATACTGACAACATGCAGTTATATTTATATATACAACAAAATAGCGGTTTACAGTGTGAACGGGAAGGCTAATTTGCATATTAATATTAAAAAATCGAATTTAATAAATATGTGCTTAGTATTATTGATTTCTAACTGTTTGGTTTTATTTTAATGAATATAAGCAAAAATCTCTTCAATGAATCTTAAATGAAATCCATAAACAACATAAAATAACTGTCATTTTATTCTTTACTTCCTCTTATAACTCAATACTTAAATTAGAAAAAATAACAATGAAAGACGAGAGTGATGGAAGAGTAAGTTTCAGTTGTTCCATTTTTTATTGTACTCCCTCTGTTTCAAATATTTTATTATACTCCCTCCGTTTCAAATCTTTTTATCTGTATTCTTATTTAGTTTCATTAGCCTTTCTAATTTAATACAATATTTTATTACATTAAAACTTAAATACTTGCACCCGGAGGGTGCATATATTTGCTAGTATCTATAAAAAATATATAAGGTGTATCAAAATATGTTCGCTACTTTTTTGACACACCTTGTATTCTAAGAAAAATGAACGTTACCTTTATTGTTCATTTCTATCTTGGTAAATATAGATTCAATCTCGATACATATCTTGTATATACAAAAATAAATGATTTGGCATTAAATTGCCCACAACGGTTGACAGTAACCATGTGCTGTTGAATCCATGTCCACACTAACTTAACCTAAATATAAATTATCTATCAATTATAGTGAAAACTGTTTGCTTATATAATACCCATGATGTCTCTTAGAATGTATATACAAATATAAATGATTTGGCATTAAATTGCCCACAACGGTTGATATGCCATTTAAGAAAATAACAAAGCAATCAATCTGGAAGTAAATTGGATTCAGCTAAAACCTTTTTTTTATTTTTATTTTGCCCAGCTTCAAACTCTGTACTTTTTGACACACGTTGTATTTTGAAAAAAATCAACGTTACATTCATTGTTCATTTCTATCTTAGTAAATACAGCTTCAATCTCGATACTTTTATGACACACCTTGTATTCTGAAGAAAAATAACGTTCCATTCATTGTTCATTCCTATCTTGATAAATACAGCTTCAATCTTGATAAATACAGCTTCAATCTTGATACTTTTTTGACACACCTTGTACTCTGACAAAATCAGCGTTCCATTCATTGTTCATTTCTATCTTGCTAAATACAGCTTCAATCTCGATACTTTTTGACACACCTTGTACTCCGAAAAAATTAATGTTACATTCATTGTTCATTTCTATCTTGGTAAATACAGCTTCAAACTCGACACTTTTATGACACATGTTGTAATCTTAAAGAAATTACCATTCCATTCATTGTTCATTTCTATCTTGGTAAATACAGCTTCAAACTCGGCACTTTTATGACACATGTTGTAATCTTAAAGAAATTACCATTCCATTCATTGTTCATTTCATCTTGGTAAATACAGCTTCAAACTCGGCACTTTTATGACACATGTTGTAATCTTAAAGAATTACTATTCCACTCATTGTTCATTTCTATCTTGGTAAATACAGCTTCAAACTCGACACTTTTATGACACATGTTGTAATCTTAAAGAAATTACCATTCCATTCATTGTTCATTTCTATCTTGGTAAATACAGCTTCAAACTCGGCACTTTTATGACACATGTTGTAATCTTAAAGAAATTACCATTCCATTCATTGTTCATTTCTATCTTGGTAAATACAGCTTCAAACTCGACACTTTTATGACACATGTTGTAATCTTAAAGAAAATACCATTCCATTCATTGTTCATTTCTATCTTAGTAAATACAGCTTCAAACTCGGCACTTTTATGACACATGTTGTAATCTTAAAGAATTACTATTCCACTCATTGTTCATTTCTATCTTGGTAAATACAGCTTCAAACTCGGCACTTTTATGACACATGTTGTAATCTTAAAGAAATTACCATTCCATTCATTGTTCATTTCTATCTTGGTAAATCAGCTTCAAACTCGCACTTTTATGACACATGTTGTAATCTTAAAGAAATTACCATTCCATTCATTGTTCATTTTATCTTGGTAAATACAGCTTCAAACTCGGCACTTTTATGACACATGTTGTAATCTTAAAGAAATTACTATTCCACTCATTGTTCATTTCTATCTTGGTAATACAGCTTCAAACTCGACACTTTATGACACATGTTGTAATCTTAAAGAAATTACCATTCCATTCATTGTTCATTTCTATCTTGGTAAATACAGCTTCAAACTCGGCACTTTTATGACACATGTTAATCTTAAAGAAATTACCATTCCATTCATTGTTCATTTCTATCTTGGTAAATACAGCTTCAAACTCGACACTTTTATGACACATGTTGTAATCTTAAAGAAAATACCATTCCATTCATTGTTCATTTCTATCTTAGTAAATACAGCTTCAAACTCGGCACTTTTATGACACATGTATTCTGAAAGAAATTAACATTCCATTCATTGTTCATTTCTATTTTGGTAAATACAGCTTCAATCTCGATCCTTTTTTTATACACCTTGCTTGTAGAAAAATAAACGACTCGGCATTAAATTGCCCACAACGGTTGATATGCCATTTAACAAAATAACAAAGCCACCAATCTGTAAGTAAATTGGATTCAGCTAAAACCTTTTTTCTTCTTTTATTTTGCCAGACGATATTCTCAGAAGAATAATTGCTAAATATTTATTTGAAAACGACCAAAAGAAAAACAACAACAACAACAAAATCAAAACAATAAAGCCAAACAAAAAAGAAAAATATATTTTCGTCTGAATTGTCAAGTCTGGCTCTTTCGTAGCAGACATTTTTGTAATTGTCGTCTACTTAAGTGAGGTGTAGTTTATATGGATAAATCACTTTTCAATTAGGTTCTCTGAATGGATCGAGTATCTTTATTTTATTTATTTATTTTTCATTTCGTTTGGTGCAATTGAATATATAGATAAATTGTGTTTATCAAAAATAATAACAGAAGAATCGAAATAATTACAATCCTATCTACACCTCTTTCTGATAAAACGATAATTAAATAGATCTAATGTTGTTTTTTTCTTCGAGGCAGAATATAGCAGATATTTAAGTAAATATCTGCGATATTCTAGGCTTTGTTGAAATAGACGGTTTGAAATAGGAACCAGGTGGTGAGGTTCGAACACACCAACAATGGCTAGTATAAAATTATACGTGAAAGCTTGGTTGGTTTGTTGAATGGTTAGTTAGACTAGAAAGAATATAGAAGGACTAACAAAACACCTATAAAAAGATTACATTTATATATATTCTATTTTAATTGGTTCCTATATAAACAAAATATATGATTGCCTTTTATAAATTTGAGAACAAAACAATAGTATTAGAAATCAATAACACCAAGTAATTATTTCTTAAACTCAGTTTTGTTAAAACCAGTGTGCAAATTGTTAAGTATGTAGCAGATATTTACTTACCTGGGATTTGTTGAAATAGAAGGTCTGAAGTAGGAATCAGACAGCGAGGTTCGAACACACCAACAATGGCTAGTATAAAATTATACGTGAAAGCTTGGTTTGTTTGTTGAATGGTTAGTTAGACTAGAAAGAATATAGGACTAACGAAACGCCTATAAAAAGATTACACTTATTTTTATTCTATTTTAATTGGTTCCTATATAAACAAAATATATGATTGCCTTTTATAAATATGAGAACAAAACAATAGTATTAGAAATCAATAACACCAAGTAATTATTTCTTAAACTCAGTTTTGTTAAAACCAGTGTGCAAATTGTCAAGTATGTAGCAGATATTTACTTACCTGGGATTTGTTGAAATAGAAGGTCTGAAGTAGGAATCAGACGGCGAGGTTCGAACACACTAACAATGGCTAGTATAAAATTATACGTGAAAGCTTGGTTTGTTTGTTGAATGGTTAGTTAGACTAGAAAAAATATAGAAGGACTAACGAAACGCCTATAAAAAGATTACACTTATATTCTATTTTAATTGGTTCCTATATAAACAAAATATATGATTGCCTTTTATAAATATGAGAACAAAACAATAGTATTAGAAATCAATAACACCAAGTAATTATTTCTTAAACTCAGTTTTGTTAAAACCAGTGTGCAAATTGTCAAGTATGTAGCAGATATTTACTTACCTGGGATTTGTTGAAATAGAAGGTCTGAAGTAGGAATCAGACGGCGAGGTTCGAACACTTTAACAATGGCTATGATCACATTGTATGTGAATGGTACTCGGATGCATATATATATTTACCAACCCTTCCGCACGAGCAGGATGTGACACAAGGTCAATTTCTTAAGCGGAGTTCAACAGGTTTGAATTCAGAGTTTTCCTTCTCCTAAACCGGTTGCCTAACCAAGATTAAAAAGCCCAGTCTGCTCTACTATTTTACCCATAGCTGGAGGGAGAGTAGGATTCATACCTTTCCCAAGGGTATTAGCGCTTAGTGAAATGCAATTACCACGTCCAGGATTTGAACTCGGGGCGACGAGTCCATTTCCCATGACTTTAACCATTACACCACGCGCTTCCGGATGCATATAGATGATTTTATAGTTCCTCTAATTTGTTTTCTATGCTTTTAGGAACGATTCGATGTGCACCAATTACAACTGATATCACATTCACCCTCATATTAACACCAACACATGGGAGGGTTGTGCAGAAGACCGTGCGACCTGGTGCCTCCTCGTCAAACAAGGGACATAAAGGAGTGGAAAAAAGAGGAAAGAAGTTGTTACGGAAAAGAGAGCCAAAAGAAAGGAGAGACAACAACAACTCCAACAAGTAACACTGTTTGTTTGCATTCACTGCACCAGAGATTGCCATTGAAAAATTGGTCTGTTTAGCCACTCATGTAGTTGCAGGTTTTTTTAAAAATGGACACTACGCAATCGTCTTTAGTATACGGAAGGATGGCAACACAACACTATCAAGGTCGAGGCATTTGTCTATCTTTTAGTTTTCTTTCATCTTCTCCCAGCGATCTGATGTACCTGAACAACATACCAGTTGAGAAGTTAACAACCCATAGGAAATCAGAATTCAGCGGAAAGCAATACCAGATAATCAGGATTTACATGTTTTAATTTTATGTTTGAAAGGTCTCATTTTTATCCACAGTGTGTTTCAAGATGATAATGATCGGAAGATTAAGAAACAAAAGAATATATATATTTACCAACTCCTCCACACGAGCAGGATACGACACAAGGTCAATTTCTTAAGCGGAGTTCAACAGGTTTGAATTCAGAGTTTCCCTTCTCCTAGACTGGTTACCTAGCCATGGTTAAAGAGCCCAGTCTTCCCTGCTTTTTACCCATAGCTGGAGGGAGAGTAGGATTCATACCTTTCCCAAGCGTATTAGCGCTAAGTGAAATGCAATTACCACGTCCAGGGTTTGAACTCGGGGCGACGAGTCCATTTCCCATGACTTTAACAGTTACACCACGCGCTTTCCCAACAAAAGAATATATAGATAATTATTATAAATATCATTACTATTTCTATTAATATCATTATCATTGTTGTCATTGTTATTATTATCACCATCACAATTACTATTATCATTATTATTATTTCACTGCTTGTGAGTTTCTAACGCCAACGTTAGCTGATGGTCTTTCACTGGAGTGATAAAACGTCTTCTCAGGTCTCCAGAACTGTCCTGAGTATTCCAGTTGATTTCAAAAATGCTGTTGTCTAAGTTTTGGGGGACCGTTCCAAGTGCCCCAACTTCTATTCTTATGTCTTTCACCCTCATATTCCACAGTTCTTTCCCTTGTCTAGAAAGGTCTAGGTATTTATTTATCTTTTCATTTTCTTTCATCTTCATCCTGTTGTTACATAATTATTGGATCCCTAATACTTATATAAGTTAGTGTAGAAACATAATGGTGATTAGTGCAGCCCACGGCCTTGAAGGATGAGTGACAACGCTTGACCTCACTCTCACCTTGCCTTCCGGGGATAAATCGTGAGAACCGGAAGGCATAGAAGACCCTGTCTTCCGATTGAAGGATAGTAACTCTCAGTCAGTTAGCAAGTAGGAGCCGAGCTCGTAGGATGTAAGAATCTGCGCAGACGTCTGGTTTGGGGATTAACAATGAAATAAGATCAAAAGTAAATCGAAGTCTTGTGTTTATTATCTAAAAACTAACAATGACACAGGGCTTTTGATAACGAGAAATCCCCATAGAAGACCAGACCCGAAGTCCCCAAGTCCAGACCTTAGAAGATTCCAGACCAAGATTCAAGATGTTAGAAGATAGAACCAAAGCCGGCCAGAAGAATAGATGTCCAAGATATAGAAGAAAGTAAGAAGTAAAGAAGTAATGAAGGGTATACAGCACTGTGATCTGTTGAAACTGCCATATCTACCAGTTGAGAAGTACCCTTATTCTTGTTAATCGCTACTATGTGTGGTCTTCTGGTTGGGATAAGGTGATCTGTCTTGATTTCAAAGTCTCAGAGAGTTTTATGCGTTTCATTCTGAAGAACAGATTCTTGGTTAGACATATAAGGAGTGTCAAAAAAGTATCGAGATTTTGTGACTTTTTGGCAAACCTTGTATTCTGAAAATTAACTTTCCATTCATTGTCCATTTCTATCTTGGTAAATACAGTTTCAAACTCGGCACTTTTATGATACACCTTGTTTTCTGAAAAAAATAACGTTCCGTTCATTTTTCATTTCCATCTTGATAAATAGAGCTTCAATCGCGTTACTTTTATGACAGATCTTGTATACCATTTTCGGGTATAGTTAAGATTTAGTTTTTTTACATAATTCCCAATTGATCACCTTTCCAAACCGGTCGTGCCGAGCTTTGTATTCTCGTTGTGCTAGTTTGCTGCATTCAGTTAATACATGGTTTATTGTCTCATATCTGTCACTACGTACCCTATAATTGCTGTTCTGTTGTGTCCTATCAATTTTTGCTTTGATATGATTTGTTCTCATGACATTATATTTAGTAGCAATTATCATTTTTGCTGCTAAAAGAAAAAAATATTGTGCAATAATTGACATTTTATAAGAAATTGGCACCTTTATGTTTATCTGTATAACATCAATTAAAATCACAAACTCTTAATAGAAGAATCCTCATAGTATAGTGGAATCATAGATAGTCTTTAATGTATACACGAAATAAACTTTTGAGTAAAATGAAAAAAGTGTTGATACATTCTAAAATATATAATAATAATATTAATGATAAAGTGGAGTCTTAGATAGGTACATAGTATAAACCTTTGTTTATACTATGGTTTACTTCTTTGTTTATACTTCAGGTTTACTCTTCGTGACCGTGACCAGCTCTTTTCGTGTGCAATCTCCCCAATTTGATATAATTTTTATTTTTTATCTTCCCATTTCTGTTTTCTTCTTTTTGTTGGTTTTTTGCTTGTCCATATGTTGCAGCTACTATTATTGGCTGCCGTAATTAATATTTCCTTTCATTTTTTTGTGAATTCTTCGAGTCTTTGTATTGTGACATCTACGCAATCCTCTATGTTGGCAAAACCTTCCTTTCTTGATGCATATAACCTGTCTCTATCGTCTCTAGGGTGTAAAACCTTGTATATAGTCATTTTTTTTGTCTTTTGGTCAACCTGTCGGAGTTCCTCTTTTGTCCATTTTAAGAAAGGCCCAGAGTATCTTATACTAGAGAAGGTCCAGATATTTATCCTCTGGATGAGATTTCTGCTGAAGGGCTTGGTTTCTACGAGTTTTCTTTTCCTTCTGAGGTATACTTTTTAAACTTTTTCTTTCATCTCTGTTTGATGGCGTCTGCTTCTAAAATTCCTAAGCATTTGTAATTTTACTCTTTTCCAAGATTTCTTATATTTTCCTGATTTGCTAGTTGTATTTCATCCATTGTTTCTCTTTCCTCCTTCACATAACATGACACCTTTTTTTTTTCAATTCTGAAGTCCATTCCTGAATGTATATTCTCATGGTTTGTACAAGGGTTTCCAGTTTTTTTTCATTTTCTGCAAAAATCTTTCAATCATCCGGGTGATTTCTTTAACACCTTCCCAACCCGGTTGTGCCTAGCTTTTTTATTCTCGTTGTGCTAGTTTGCTGCATTTGATTATTATTATTATTATTATTATTATTATTATTATTATTATTATTATCTCTAGAAGGAAAAATAGAGGGGGAAAAATAAATATTTAACTCAATAGGTCTTTGTTGGGGGGGGGCAAAAAGAAGCGAGTCCAATGCCTTCTCGCAGGTTAAAACACCGACTTCGTCACCACAATCCTTAGCAGGTAATGGTCGTCGTCGTCGTGGTAATCCTTGGCAGCTAAAGTCGCAACATTCGTTACTGCTGGCGCTCACATACGGGACTGTGGCATCTCGACTCCGGTGTCCGCGCCAATGTGTCGGCCTTTCGCATTCTGAAGGACGCGGGTTCGATTCTATGTCAGTCCTACACGTGAGGCAAAGCCTAGTCCGCTTCCTTCGAGAATACGGCAAGTCTTCACGCCCGCCACTCATCTCGTGTTCTCTGTCACACCATGTTGCACGAGGTAGGTCTCTTCTCTCACTAAAAATTATTATTATTATTATTATTATTATTATTATTATTATTATTATTATTATTATTATCACTTCTTTTGAGTTTTCACATCAGTGTTAGTTGATGGTATTTCCCTGGAGGCTGAGTAACAACAAGTCTGCTCAGGTCTCCAGAACTCTTCTGAGTATTCTAGCCGATTGCAGCAATGCAGTAGTCTGGATGGTTTCAATTTCTCCTCTAATTTCCAACCATCCAAACACTTTTACAATCCTTTCGGGACCGTTCCAAGTGCACCAACTAC
>CM042167.1:57735563-57758063 GCA_023376005.1 Doryteuthis pealeii | reverse complement strand
TAAGACCCCCCCAATGGGTTCAACAGTTGGCTGTGAATGGCGACTCGTGATGCTTAAGGATGGAACTCTGATGGCGGAACAGACCATGACAACACTCTGCTTTGGCCTTTACTTAGGCTAGACGAGTGGTCGGAGAAGCCCCCTCCAATCAGTCGGTTGTTTACGTCAAGCCCTAACACCTATATAATTGTCACAACCCTATTTTCTCTAGTTAGAAGCCCCAAACTTTTTTATCAATATATTTGCTAGAAGGGGAAGGCTGAGGTTCTGAATGTCCTGGGTATCATGTTAAACGCTATCTAATTTTGAGGTTTCAGTTCCAGAGCTCTGGGGATTGTGGAGTACCACTTGATCACCATTATTCCTAGTTTCACTCTGACCCGGAGTGGTAGAACATGTTAGGGTCCCATCTATGAGCTAAATAATAAAAAAAAATGTTTTAAAATGTGTTTATAAAAAATTGAGTGAAAAAAATGAATACCCAGCAAGAATCAATAAAACAAAAACAAATGTGACATAAAATAACCCAATCAGGGTTGACATGCCGTAAAACCCAACCAACCAATCAATCAACTTACTAAACTCTTAGAAAATACACATCTAGGAGGATCCATATTGAGGATATGTTTGGTCTAAGATTTACCGTTTTATGAAATAAACACGGTGAGGCTAGTTCAAATCTAGGACAATGACTGATGATTAATCGGTCGGTTTCATCCCGGCTGGAGGTTGCCTACTAATGTCTA
This sequence comes from Doryteuthis pealeii, assembly GCA_023376005.1. Taxonomy (NCBI): domain Eukaryota; kingdom Metazoa; phylum Mollusca; class Cephalopoda; order Myopsida; family Loliginidae; genus Doryteuthis; species Doryteuthis pealeii. The sequence continues at coordinate 57,757,317 of CM042167.1, read as the reverse complement.
GCCACACCGAAGTGACATATTCATCAAAATACGGTGTCTGTTGATGGCTTTATATATATATATATATATATATATATATATATATATATATATATGTTTGTGTTAAACTCTACTGACGATTCTTGTCGGACGAGTTTTTGTTCGATTCTTTCTAACTGTCTGGTCATCTCAGGGTAGAACTGGTGAAGCAATCCACCAAAGGTTTCTTCACGAGCATTTTCAGCATGTCTATCTGCCATCTTCATGTGTGAAACTGATGGAATGTTTCAGGTGTCTCGTTTTTCCCGTGAAGAGAGCTTTGGTGGATTGCTACACCAGTTCCACCCGAACATTAAAAAGATGGCCAGACAGTTAGAAAGGATCGAATAAAAACTCGTCCGATAAGAATTGTCAGTAGAGTTTTAACACAACATATTTAAAAGAAAAAATGTTGCCTATATATATATATATATATATATATATATATATATATATATATATTATATATATATATATTATCGTTGTATGAAATATATACTGGGAGACGAGTTCAAATCTAGGTCGAGGTATTTTGCATTTTACATAGCGCTAATACACTTGGAAATTATATGAATCCAACTATTCTCCCTCCTGCTATGGATAAATAGTAGGGCAGACTGGGCACTTTGACCTCAGTTAGGAAACCAGTTTAAGAGAAGTGTTGTATATCCACTGAAGTCTGGGTATATATTATGAAGGGGGTGGCCGCATATTTAAATCATTACTTACTTTATTCTGCAGTCCGTAGTCTGTAGTATGTAGCTATCTTCATGGATTCTTCTAACTTTTGTTGACTAGTATGGTTCTGTATAGGTTTGTTCTTTTAAGATGCAGGTCTGCTTATGCCAAGGTTGTCATTAGTTCTTAGAGACAACGTGAGACATATTTTGTTGAGATCACATTTTTTATTAAATTCAGAATGAGAACTTTTTCAACCGCGCGGGGAGCGAATACGGTCCGTGCTTACATTAGGACCTTTAACAGTTTTGACTGACTCTAAGACAACTAAACCTTCTTTCCTACAGTCTTCCTAACCGACAGAAGTCGGGTCAGCTTTTGGTTACGGAATACCAATCACCTAACGGCTTAGATTTTAATTTCAACAACCTAAAATCAATTTGAACTTAATTAGTAAATATTTTTTTCAAAATTAGTTTAAATTATTAGTGGAATAGATCACCAATTAGGACTGAACCTATTCTAGTAGTGACCACCCCGAGCGGATTTAGCAGGTTTGAATTCAGAGTTTTCCCTCTCCTAGACTGGTTGCCTAACCAAGGTTAAAGAGCCCAGTCTGCGCTACAATTTACCAATAGCTAGAGTGAGAGTAGTTGGATTCATACCTTCCCAAGGGTATTAGCGCTATGTGAACTCTAGCTTCGTCCAGGATTTGAACTCGGTTCGACGAGTCCATTTCTTACAACTCAAACCATTACACCACGCAACTCCAGAAACTGTTTCTACACTAACCGTCTAAAAAACGACGGTCCCCATCTATACATATATAAAGGGCAGTTGTGTATATGTGTATGTCCGAAGGAAACTTCGAAAATAAAACAATTAACGGCAAAGTAAAAAAAAATATATACATTCACTATCACTAGTGTTTGGTTTTTGAGCAAAAATAATGGACATTTTATTCATATTTGGGAAGATATTTAAAAAATTAAATTTGTATAGTAACAGAAGGTAATCGAAATATGATGTTGATTGATTGAATTAATCGCCTCATTTATTTTTTTTATTGTAAATTATTGAATTACAATTTCTTACTATATCGTTATATATTTATGTGGGAATTTTATGGGGCATCCAGTGAGGATCTAACTTGTGATAAGTAATGATGGATCTGCGAGACTAACTTTTTAACCCCCTGTCTCTACCCAAGCGATGCCAGGTAGCCACTTCTAGTCAATATATAACAGAAGGATAAATCTAATTCAAACCTGTTAACAAATTAACATGATGCAACAAATTAACCACTTAACAAATGAAACTTATGTCACATCCTGCTCGTGTTGAGCGGTTAGTAAATATGTACATATTGAGGATTTTATAATTGTTTTTTTCAGGAAGTTAATCGTCCTGTCGATTAGTCTTAGAAGATGCTGACTATCTCCTGCATAGTGGAATACCCACCATTCAAATGGTCACCATTGGTGATTATACATTTGCCAAGTTCGTACTTTTGATGGTGGTGAGACGGTTCTGGGTGCTCTGGGTATAACGATAAACATCAGCTAGTTTGGTGTGCTTCCAATTATCGAGTCTGGAGCTCCTGTGAGTGCTCGAGGAACGTTCTAAATAGAGATGGCTATGAGGCAGAATGTTTCCATTATCTTGCGTAGTCGTAGTTGTATTTCATTATGGGTAGTAATAGGCATGAAATTCATGAGCTCCATTATTCCACACTAGATGAATTAGGTATCCTCACTGTCATTTTACTCCTAAGTTCATACGGATAGGTTATGTGTACACCAACCTTTCGCACGTTCAACCAGCAGAGTTACAACGCCCTTTCTAATTCTCCATTGTAATGTAGTAATGTGATATCTTATGAGGCTAGTTCGGCTCTTAATCGATACAAATACATCCATCGAATGGAATATCAACCGATTATGTTCTATCCAAAACTTACCTTTTGTGATAGTGGATGTGTATACATTAAGTGCGTTCATCAGTTTTACCATCCAACATTATTTACTGTCGAACTCGCTGATATGTAATAAACTGTTACTTTTGTATTTAAACCTATTTTTTATTTAATCTTCCGCAAATTAAGTCATAAACAAAGGATCTCTTATGTTGTCTTAAAGTTAGTGTTGTTACTAGTGTGGTCACCCAGTTTTAAGTATTGAACAGGGCCCACGCTGCTTTGGTTGATCTGCGAAAACTGGCTGTCTAAACATACACTATATTACCACTATTTGTAGACGGAATTATTAATGATTTTTTTTCTGTGCAACCAGAATTACAGTAACATTGATTTTGACGTGCTCTTAAAAATTATTTAGAAGAGTAGTGAGAAAAAAAAGCAATATGATTTATTGTAAAAAGGAAAATTGAAATGATTTTAATTGTTGATTTATAATTTTTTGATAACTTTATTGGTATAAGATTGTTTTGCTTCACGACTAAATATTGTTTTAACAATCAGCATGCTTTAGCTTCATGATCTAACGGGAACCGTAGTGCGAGCTACTAACAATTACATTGTATTGGGCCACATTTTTTAAATTGATGATTTTTTTCAGTTGCTTTTGCTAATACTGATTAAAAGTAACATCAAGACTGTTTTGACGTTTTCGTAAAAAATTATATATTTAGAACGGAGAAGCGATTTAAAAAAAGTAAAATATTGAATTTATATTAATTGTGATGGGAAAGAATGTTTTGATTTTAATTGTGATTAACATTTTTTTGATTACTTATGGACTAACCTTGTTTCAACAATCTAATCGATAGCCAATACAGTTCGAATAATTCCGCCTTCGAATTTCCGGATGTAAAAATCGATTCCAAAATTGTACGTGATCTTTTTAACTGATTAAAATGATTGCTTTTTCTCTGCGTTAAATTGAACTTAAATGACCTGAAAACTAAAAAGAGAAAAGTGATTTTTTTAATTAATGTAATTTAATTTAAATAAAATTAAGAACAAAATAATCTTTTTGTGATTACTTATGTGCTAGCCTCGTTTCAGAATTTATATAACATACTTTAATAAAAGCGGCTACCCAACGAAGCCTAGAGGGTAAAAAGGTTTTATAATTACCTAGTTTAGGCAGATCCATTAATACTGAATAGCACGTTCGATCCTCGCAAGAGGCCACATGAGAAATTAACTTAAATGTCTGCAAAACTAAGAAGAGAAAATTGATTTTTTTAATTAAGTAATTTAATTTAAATAAAATCAAGAACAAAATAATATTTTTGTTGTATACTGGATCATACAATATTCAGTATACTAATACATCCAAATCTTTCAATAGAAGAAATTTATTTATCAATAGTAGGTACAAGTTATAAAGAATAAGTAAAATAAAAACTTTATTTTTGTTAAACTACTATTGAAGGGAGGCCATGCCTAATAGCGTGAAGCTAAGCCCATGGACATGACCACCCTTGGACGTTCACAGGAAACGATACAAGACACACCAGACAACACAAACATATAAATATATATCATGAGAAAAATTAGCCGTGTGAGAATCTAAATGCAAATCTGTTTATAAGAGGCAATAAAATGCTTTTTCAAAAGTTTTTTTAAGGACAAAATAATTTACCGAAACAAGCTTCACCTTTTCCTCAAACAATACCGACTGAACAGAATTCCAAGAATTAAGTGCATTAAAACGAATCGAACTATGCCCAAAACTAACAGTGTTGATGATAGGGAAATTAAACAAACCAGTTTGGTCAGCACGAGTGACCTGAGCATGGGTGAAATCAATGCAATTGATATAAGCGATCTGTTTGAGAATACTAAAATGGAAGACATTTTTATTGAGAGAAATGAAAATATATGAAGAAAAAAATAAAAATACGGAATCTACAATTTATACCAGTAAAGAAAACTTGAGTATCAACGTTTATCTCACACACTAACATGTTTTTTCATAGGGGGTGGCATTAGATAAGTCACTGGCTTATATAACATTAAACAAACCAAACCAAATTAAGTTAATGTTGTATACCGGATCCAACAATATTCAGTATAATAGTACATCCAAATATAGTTTGCGCCAAATATGGAGTAACACGCAACAGAATGCTAAAACATTAGGGTAGACGGTTCGCGTAATAATTCCGTAATCTTCGTTAGTCTCTGTAATCCCACTGATGTTCTAAAATAGAAGTGTACAACTAGTCTTGGACTAGCTCATTACTCTCAACGAAAGGTAATCTAGGCTAGAGCACAACATTTTTTGTGCTAGCATTGTTTCAGAATTTATATAAAACTAGCAAATATATGCACCCTCCGGGTGCCAGTATTTAAGTTTTAATATGATAAAATATATTAAATTAGAAAGGCTGATGAAACTGAATAAGAATGCAGATAAAAAGATTTTGAACAGAGGGGGTATGATTGAAAAATAGAACAACTTTGAAACTAAGTCTTCCATCATTTTACATTACTCCCGTCTGTCTTTGTTAAATTTTCCTAATCTAACTATTTAGTTAAGATAGGAAGTAAAGAATAATATTACAGTTATTTCTTCTTGTTAATGAATTTCTTTTAAGATTTATTCCTGAAATTTTTGCTCATATTCAATAAGATAAAACCAAACTATAAGAAATCAATAATACTAAGCATATATTTATTAAAATCAATTTTTTATGATCAATATGCAAATTAGCCTTACGTTCACACTGTAATCCGCTATTTTGTTGTATATATAAATACAATTGCATGTTATTATTATGTAGATATGGTCAACAATCTTAATAATGTAAAACAATTTTATTAATAATTGGGTTTTAAATAAAAAATAAAATCATGGAGAATGTGATGTAAATAACAAAGGGAATTGTGACTCGAGTAGTAATATAGTTTCGGTTACAGACAGACAAACCCACAATCTCCATTATAATAAGATATTCTTTACTAAAAGCGGCTACCCGGCGATGCCGAGGTGAAGGAGGGAAAAAGGTTTTGTAATTAGCTAGTTCTGCAGATTAATTAATACTGAATAGCGCGTTCGATCCTCACTAGATGACCCATAAATTCACCTAGTAAAAAAACATTGTGTTAATTCAGCTTCGTGAGAGGTCTCCGCCAATGTAAGCCAAGTTTCTCTGAATGTTTGTCTTCACCTAACTACCTTATCCACTAGGCCATGTGTCCAATTGGACACATGGCCTAGTGGATAAGGTAGTTAGTATAAAACAGTTCTAAGTGACAGTTATCTCTGGAACCTGAGTGAAGGCAGTTAGAAAAATAATTAACACAACTACTATCCCAGCTATGGTTAGCGGAATGAGAACAGGATACCCCCGTGGACTAAATAAAGGGTTAGGTTCAAAGTTCCGTGATGGCTCCCGATTACGCCAAGAAGGTTCCCGAGTTTGAAAAGAAGGTTCCCGAGTCCGAGAAGGTTCCCAAGTCCGACAAGAAATACCTGAAGAAGGCCGGAGGGCATATCTGCCGAAACGTTGTACAAAAAACAATGAAGATGGGGACAATAGTCCGAATAACGCAGATAATAATAAGCCAAGTTTTCGTAATATTTGTACAAAAAGTAAGAACCGGTTAAGAAGTACGGAAGACGTGACCAGCAGTTCAAACGTCGGTAGACGAATTGCAAATGGCCACTTACCGGCTCTATTTCTACCCATTCTAACAAGGGCAGATCACTCTCTTCAGAACAAAGGCAGGGACAGATCACTCTACTTATACACCGGTAATGTTTAATGTGTATATATTTTATCTTTATTGTTAATTTTTCTTCATTAGTTCATCCGCACATCCAGCTACCCAGCATTGCCTGTGTGATCTTCAGACCAAACTTAGTCTGAAAATAGCATAGGTGAGAAACTCTCAGAAACCAGTTGTTCACTCGATCTCCGCGCTAAATTAACTCAAATATAAATGCTTTATCATTGATATTGTGAACTATTTGCTTAGAAACATAGTACCCATATAAGCAACAATATATATATATATATATATATAATATATATATATATATATATGAGGAAAGAGGGTTGGAATAAATCCGACAGAATGTAGTAGAGATATGAGAAACACAAGGACAAAACTCAGACAAATGTATGTAGGATATATTTCGCTAGAGCTTTGAGCTCGGCATCATCCAGTCGTTTTATTGATTATCAAAGGTGTCATACAAGTGTTACTCCCTTTACTGCTTCTTTGGATCAAATTTCTCTCCAAGAAAACTAACCCACCTCCGCTACAAACTCGTCCTTTGCACAATGTATTTTCCCACTATCACTCTGATTATCCTCTCTCTTCGCTTTCAATCTCCTTCCCTTTCTTCCCAATGATTCCCGTCTGACCAATCAAAATCTTTTCCTCACAAACACTAACCCATCCACTTGACTTCTTCTCCCATCCACCCCCTCCTATCCACTTCCCCCTCTATAAAACACTTGTATGATACCTTTGATAATCAATAAAACGACTGATGATGCCGAGCTCAAAGCTCTAGCGAAATATATCCTACATACATTTGTCTGAGTTTTGTCCTAACATTCTTCATATCTCTACTACTACTACTACACACTCACACACACACTGATATATATATATATATATATATATATATATATATATATATATATATATATATATATATATATGTCACAGGATTAGACGTGGAAGCAGCACCCCACGAGAAAGCAGCTGTACGGCCACCTGCCACATATCGCCCAAACCATCCGAGTAAGGCGGACAAGACACGCGGGACACTGCTGGAGAAGCAAGGACGAACTCATAAGCGACGTCCTCCTGTGGAATCCAGCACATGGGCACGCTAGTGTGGGTCTACCAGCAAAGAAGTACATTGATCAGCTGTGCGCGGATACAGGATGCTGCACAGAGGACCTCCCGATAATGATGAGCGATAGGGACGGATGGAGAGAGAATGTCATGGATATCCGTGCCAACAGCGCGACATGATGATGATGATATATATATATATATATATATATATATATATATAATATATATATTATATATATATTGTTGAAAACGGAAGCGAATCCGACGGTAGGTTGAAATGAAAAATAAAGGAAAGAAAATGTTGAATGGATAAAATAGGATTTATTTTATTTTATTTTACTGGCTCGTGTTTCTGCAATAACAATAATAGAATAAAAAACTATGGAAATTTTTAGTGTACAAATAAATAGCGACCTTCGTCAAAGTAAATCCTTATTGTTTTAAATGAAATCGGTTGAAATACGGAGAATTTCCGAGATGTTTGAAAAAAATAACTTTTTGGGAAATCGCTTGAAGAAAGTGTTCTAACCCGATGGAGAAAACAGTTATGCGACGGATTTTGAAAAGGAGAGAAGATGGCTGGAGAATATAAGGAAATAATATATATATATATATATATATATATATATATATATATATATATATATATATGAAAATAAAGTAATGAGCCTTCATAGTAAAAGACAAGATTTGTGATAGAAGGTTAAAGAGCAAAAATGTTATTTATTAAGTGAGGTTCAAATGTCTGTGGCCACATTAATGGTGGAAATGACTTAGTATCGATAAATGTGAAGCCCCTTAGGCACTCAGGTTAAGATATTGATTGTAAATAGTGTATGCTCCATAATTAAGGTTGGACACCCACAGAATTAGATGATAATGACTGACAAAGATAATACCCATGTGTCCACTGGTCTCCCTTGAACCAAACGTGAGAAATGTCTTTTGTTATATAGCTGTCTAATTCAAGATGGGTGAGGTATTCTTTTTTTATTCCGTTTCATAACATACGGATTCCAGTACTGCGCCCCATCGTGCTGTAATGGTTAGGAAGCCAGTCTCGCAGATCCATTATTAATGAATACCGAGTTTGATCCTCTCTTGGATGACACATACTTGTGACATTGTGTTGTGATATACACTCGCTGGACCTGACAAAGAACACGGAACACTAGTATGTATAAAGTAAAAAGTAAAGTCGTCGGGGCGGCCTTAAGTCGGTATCAGCCAGTCAGCGAGGGAGTCTATCCTCTTTTCGATAGCGCTAAACCAAGGAGATTGTTTTTTGGCATTTGAGGTGGAGCGCCACACCTACCATCAACTCCTTACTTTAGCGCACAGATCCCTGTGCTACTCATACGCTGAGTTGGCGAGGACCGGTATCGAACTAGGAACCTTGTGGTTTCTAGCCGAACGCTCTACCGACTGAGCTATAAAATGATATTTTTATTTTTGATTGTGTGTAGACTGAGAGTCGTCGGCAGAGGATGCACATACACCGGAACCTTCGGGAGTTCTGACTTCAAGCGATTTCGACCTCGATCTCTTCAACCTAGAATTCTGAAGGCTTTTTATAAATGTTCAACTCACAGGGTCACGCCTCTTTGATCGTGACACCTACGCAGTTTTTCTGTAGACACCCTCTCGCTCACGCAGCCTGTTTTGATTGGTTATGGGCGACACCTACACATTTTCTATGCCTACGCAGTGTAAAAGTACTCCTGTATTTTCCGGGTGCCAATGGATATTTCTCTGCGTTCTAGGCCATATTCTGTTTTTGTTTTCAGACCCATGTTTTACACCCACGCATTTCTTGCGTGCAGCACCTGATTCCCAGTGAGAACACATTGACCAGGCAATATATTACAGTGTAACATCCTACCCGTAATGAACGGGTTGGGTAAACAAATCATATCATCGTAGTGTAATGGTTATCCAGTTAGTCTTGCTATCCAGTGGTCTCGCTTGAACAAAAATTGAGATTTGCCTTTTGTTATATATATATATATTTACCAACCCCTCCGCACGAGCAGGATTTCTTAAGCGGAGTTCAATAGGTTTGAATTCAGAGTTTTCCTTCTCCTAGACCGGTTGTCTAACCAAGGTTAAAGAGCCCAGTCTGCCCTACTATTTACCCATAGCTACTATTTACCCATACCATATGCCTTTTGTTATATAGCAGAGAAGTTCAAGAAAAATTATGTCTATTTTTCCGTCTAGTAACAGACTGACTTATCGTAGTGTAATGCTTACAAAGCCAGTCTCGCAGATCCATTAATACTAAAGAACGAGTTCGATATGCGCTAAATGACCCATACATGCATCCATGTGTCACATTCTACCAGTAGCGAACTATTTAGATAAAAGGATATTCAGTTGTGAGGCAAAGGTTAGCAAGCTAGTTTCGCAGATCTATTACTACTAAATAGCGAGTTCAATCCTCGCTGCATGCCCCAATCTTGCCACCTTGTGTCACATCCTACCCGTGACGAACGGGTTGAGTAAACAGGTCGTCTCATTGTACTGTAATCGTTAGCAAGCTTGTCTCGCTATTCACTGGTCTTGCTTGAACCATAAGTGAGAAATGCGTTTTGTTTTATATCAGTTCAGGAAGGATAAGGTTATTTTTTATTCCGATTAGTTGGTTGGATTTTATGGCATGTCAACGCTTGATGGGTTATTTTATGCCAAAGACGTTTTGTTTTATTCATTCTTGATGGGTATTCAGTTATTTAAAAACTGAATATTTTAATCAGAATTTTTAAAACTCATTTTTCTATTAGATAGGACCCTATTTGCACTAACACTCTGGGTCAGAATGGATTTGGCTGTAAAGGCGGGTGAAATGGGACTCCACACTCCCCAGAGCTCAAGAATTGGAACTTCACCATTAGATGCAATGCGACGATGAGCCGGTTCAATACTTAGATGGGTGACCATCAGCAGGTACTAAAAGCAGGTACTATAAGCAAACATATCAAAATGACTTAATTAAATGACCCTAAAGGGGTTGATGTACCGTAAAATAAAACAACCAACCTTTAGATACATGAATACATAGGATACAGAATGAAATAATCTGTCCCCCTTGATCAGGGTTGAACTTACGATCCAGATATATCTGTCATTTAGAACAGTATTAACTCAACACCTATATCCACTGCGCCATGTGTTTAATTAGACAATTCAGTTTTAAGGGCGAGAGTAACATAGAATAACAATTAACATGGCTTAACACTTGCCATGGTTAGCAAAATTAGAACACTATTCGCTGTGGATTGAATAAAGGGTTGGGTTCAAAGTTCCATGAAGACTCCCGATTACGACAAGATGGTTTCCGAGTTCGAAAAGAACGTTCCCGAGTTCGAAAAGAAGGTTCCCGAGTTCAAGAAGGTTCCTGGCTCCGACAAGAAATACCCGAAGAGGGCCGGAGGGCACATCGGTCGAAACGCTGTAAACATAACAACATAGACAGGGACAATAGTCCGAATAATCCAAATAAACCAAATGAAATTATGCAAAAAAATGTTCATGCCTGTATATGGACTATCGACACGACGATTTTCATTTGAATATTCACCGTCTTTAGCATATTTTTGTTACAATAGCAAAATTTATTTTCTCTTTCAGAATTTTTCTTTTCTTTCTGAAAATTTGATTAATTCTCTTAGTCTTTGTTAAAATATTTTTCAATATGTTTTTTTGAGATGTCGATTTCTTTCTTTTTTTTTTTTTACACCTAATTATTTTTGATCCTCCATCCTCAGTTCGCACCCCCCTACTCTCGACCCAGGATCAAAGTCCAAACAATTAATCGCTCTAACATTCAAACAAGACAAGCAACTATTTCTCTTTGGTCACCTCAACACCGAAAACAAAAAGAAAGAAAAAAAAAAGAAAAATAATGACGTCTTTATTAATAAGAATCAAATACAAAAAATACAAATGAGAAAAATAACTTTTGAGGTGGGTGGGGGGTGCGGTGGGTAGTGGCTTAAAATGTCCACTTGATTTGAATAAGTGGCTTCATTAAGGTTCAATATTAAAAGGATCAATTCGCTTTTCCGGAACCGCGGTTCGTCTATTACATCCGCTTTGTTAAGGCACTTGAATCACAAAAAATATCCCAGATTAGCTCAAATGACCCCCCCCACACACACACACACACATCAAAAGAAGAAAAAAAAACAGAAAATAAACAAGCCCCTAACAACAACCTGTGATCTCTGTCCGAATTTTATTTCCCTCCAGCCTCTTTTTAACAAATTATTTTAAACTAAAGAGCACCAAGAGAGTGGGCAAAATGACCTTTGAAGATTTTAAAGGCTTTTCTACTTCTTAAGGAACAAAAGGCAATATTTTTCACCAACATTTTCTCAGAGGGATTTTTAACAGCACAGTCGATAGGGAATCCACTTAAGAAAAATGCTAAAATTCACGTTCAAAATGCAACATCGTGAAATGACACAATAGCGTTCATTTACTGCGAAACTGTTTTCAACGGTTATAATTGCAATATTCACTTCCGCAATTGGATGTAATTAATCAATATCTGGATTAATTCATTGGAATTAACCCTGAAGATCCTTATGGTGAAACTCGAGTAGGTTATTTCAATAGGCACAGTAATATTAAATCTGCTCTACTAACGTATTGAGCACTTTATATTTGTTATAACACTGACTTATCCGGTTAACACTTGTATCCGCCATTAATATTGCTATTAACACACTATTTTCCCCGGTAAGTCATTCCATTAATCATACTAGTAAATATATGCACCCTCCGGGTGCAAGTATTTAAGTTTTAATATAATAAAATATCATATTAAATTAGAAAGGCTAATGAAAATGAATAAGAATGCAAATAAAAACATTTGGAACAGAGGTGGTATAATCGAAAAATAGAACAACTTTTAGACTAACTCTTCGATCATTTTCCATGACTCCCTTCTTTCATTGTTAAATTTTCCTAATTTAACTATTTAGTTAAAATAGGAAGTAAAGAATAAAATTACAGTTATTTCTTCTGGTTAATGGATTTCTTTTAAGATTTATCCCCGAGATTTTTGCTCATATTCAATAAGAAAAAACCCCAAACAATTTGAAAACAATAATAATGAGCATATATTTATTGAAATCAAATGTTTTAATATCAATATGCAAATTAGCCTTCCCATTCATACTGTAAACTGCTATTTTGTTGTATATATAAATACAATTGCATGTTATTAGTATGTAGATATGGTCAACAGTGTTAATGATGTAAAACAATTTTATTCATAACTGAGGTTTAAATAAAAATAAAATCATGGAGGATATGATGTAAATAACAAACGGAATTGTGACTTGTATACTAATATAGTTTCGGTTACGGACAGAAAAAACCACAATCTCCATTATAATATATATATATATATATATATATATATATATATATATATATGGAATTTACTGCTAGATATGAGCAAAGTATTGGAAAAGTGAATATAGAACACAAACAATTAAATTCAATTAAGTCTTCGCTTCATCAGGATGAACTTTATTAATTTAGAATAGAAAAGTATATAGACGAAATATATACCATTCTATTTTAAGATAATGAAGTTCATTCTCATGAAGCTTCTATAAAAAAACAGAAGCGAAATATCAATTAAATTTAATTGTTTGTGTTAGTTAACCACTTTTCCAATATTTTTCCTCACATTTTGTCAAGTTTTTGCTAGTCCATTATTTTCCTCATATATATATATATATATATATATATATATATGTGTGTGTGTGTGTGTGTGTGTAAAGTGAAAATGGAAGTGAATCCGACGGTATGTTGAAAAGAGAAATAGTAGTGAATGGATAAAATAGGATATCTTAATTAATTTAACTGACACGTGTTTCGGTCAGGAGTTTATCCATGTGTACATTATTCAATCTATTATTTTTAAATAACAAAATGAAATAATAATAATAATAAAAAAATGTAGAAATGTTTCACACACAAAGAAATATCGACCTTCCTCAGAGTAAATCCTTATTTTTTAAATAAAATTCGTTAATCTATATATATATATATATATAATATATATATATATATATATATATATATATATATATAGTCATCCACATAGAGTTTCACGACTCATCAGTGTGACTAAATACGGCAAGACATTTCAGACCGGGATCGAAACTCGACAGATTTTTTTTCAGACAGAGTTCTAACTTACATGTCATATACACACCCACTTTTAAAAAAGAGAATTTCCTATTATAAACATAGGACACAATGACTGCTCTATCCGTTTTACGGTGCAATGCAATTTTTACGAAATTAGCTCCCATCAGAATATTTCACTCACACACACATATGTATATATATATATATATATATATATATATATATATATATATATATATATATATATATATATATATATACATACATATATATATATGGTATTCAATTCTCCCTCCAACTATAGGTAAATAGCAGGGCAGACTGAGCTCTTTAAACATGGCTAGGTAACCAATTTAGGAGAGTGAAAACTCTGAATTCAAATCTGTAAACTTCGTTTAGGAAATTGACCTTGTGTAGCATACTGCTCCTCTGGAAAGGTTGGTATATATATATTTAATTAATTAACAAATTAGGTATGACTTTAATTAAGCACATAATCTTCCAAAAATTGTCGGCCTTCGCCATTTTCAAACACATTGTTTGATCACTTCATATATATATATATATATATATATATATATATATATATATATATATATATATATATATATATATATATATATATATATATATATGGAAATACGATGAGGAAATTAATCCGAAGAAAATATTTAAAAAATATAACAAACACAGGATGTTATGATTAGGGGAAACAATTGTATGTGTCAATACTTAAGCATTTCGGTATATTGTACCATCTTCAGGACACTGTTAAGTAATGTTTATGTGAGGGACAAAATGAAAGATGTTAAGTGTATAATGAATGTGTGAATATGATGCTATTAACCGTTAATTTTTATATGCGCGTTTGTTTACGAAAGCCAATGACGTGATCATCGCATATGCAAAAATGGTAGGCGAAGATCATCACACATTCACTATACACTTGACATCTTTTATTTTGTCCCTCACATAAACATTACTTAACAGTGTCCTGAAGATGGTACAATATACCGAAATGCTTAAGTATTGACACATAAAATTATTTCCCCTAATCATAACATCCTGTATTTGTTATATTTTTTAAATATTTTCTTCTTATATATATATATGCTTTGGTGGAAGCCAGCTAGTGTAGTGGTTAGAATGTCCGCCTGTCAGCCTGACAGGTAGGGTTCGAATCACGCACAAAGAATTACCCTGTCTATAGTTCTGCTGATGAGGCCTAATGGGCTGAAATGTACATACAGAGATGACTTTTTCACGATTTGTTTACGCTTTACATTTAAACCGATATGCACGCCTAATTCATTTAGTTATAATTAATTGAGTAACAAAATTAGGTAT
Source organism: Doryteuthis pealeii (assembly GCA_023376005.1). Taxonomy (NCBI): domain Eukaryota; kingdom Metazoa; phylum Mollusca; class Cephalopoda; order Myopsida; family Loliginidae; genus Doryteuthis; species Doryteuthis pealeii. The sequence continues at coordinate 57,742,316 of CM042167.1, read as the reverse complement.
GACTTTAAATAAGCACATAATCTCCCACAAATTGTCGGCCTTCGCCATTTTCAAACACATTGTTTGACTACTTCATACTGTCGTGCCATAAGTCACCCCAAAAAGTGCGATATATATATATATATATATATATATATATATATATATATATATATATATATATATAGATAGATAGATAGATAGATAGATAGATAGATAAACAGAATCAGATAGATAGATGGATAGATAGATATATTGGTATATATATATATATAGGTAGATAGATAGATAGATAGGAACAGACTCAGATAGATAGATAGGTATATATATATATATATATATATATATATATATATATATATATATAGAGAGAGAGAGAGAGAGAGAGAGAGAGAGAGGTGCAGATTCAGGTAGATTGGTAGATATATAGATAGGTATATAGATAGGTAGCGCGTGGTGAAATGGTTAAAGTCATGGGAAATGGACTCGTCGCTACGAATTCAAATCCTGGACGCGGTCACTGCATTTTCACTTAGCGCTAATACCCTTGGGAAAGGTATGAATCCAATTCTCCCTCCAGCTATAGGTAAATAGTAGGGCAGACTGGGCTCTTTAACCTTGGTTAGGCAACGGGTCTAGGAGAAGGAAAAACTCTGAATTCAAACCTGATGAACTCCGCTTAAGAAATTGACCTTGTGTCACATCCTGCTCGTGCGGAAGGGTTGGTAAATATATATATATAGATAGATAGATAGGAACAGACTCAGATAGATAGATAGATGGATAGATTGGTATATATATATATATATATATATATATATATATATATACTAGCAAATGTATGCACCCTCCGGGTGCAAGTATTTAAGTTTTAATATAATAAAATATAAGATTAATTTAGAAAGGCTACTGAAACTAAATAAGAATGCAGATAAAAAGATGAGAAACAGAGGGGGGTATAATCAAAAAATAGAACAACTGAAACCTACTTTTCCCCGCCCCCGTCTTTCATTGCTAAATTTTTCTAATTTAACTATTCAATTAAAATAGGAAGTAAAGATTAATATTACAGATATTTCTTCTTGTTAACGGATTTCTTTTAAGATTTATCCACGAGATTTTTGCTAATATTCATTAAGATAAAATCAAACAATTAGAAACCAATAATACTAAGCACATATTTATTAAAATCAGATTTTTTAAATCAATATGCAAATTAGCCTTCCCATTCACACTGTAAACTGCTATTTTGTAGTATATATAAATACAATTGCATGTTTATAATATGTAGATATTGTCAACAGTATTAATTATGCAAAACAATTTTATTATAATTGAGGTTTAAATAAAAATAAAATCCTGTAGAATGTGATGTAAATAACTAAGAGAATAGGGACTTGAATAGTAATATAGTTTCGGTTACAGACAGAAAAACACACAATCTCCATTATAATAAGATTATATATATATAGATAGATAGATAGATAGAGTTGATTGGCTGGTTGGCTGGAATTTACAGCATGTCAATCCTTGGGTTGTTTCATAGTAAAGTTGCTTTTGTGTAATTCATTCCTGTTGGCTTTTCAATTTTTAAAACTTAATTTTTAAAACTTAATTTTGATCGCTATTAACCCATAGATGATACCCTAACAGGTAATACCACTCTGGTTCTGGGTGGACCTGGGAGCAATGGCAATGAAATTGTACTCCACACTCCCCAAAGCTCCGTATTGGAACTCCGCCATTAGATACAGTTTAACGTCATACCCAAGACACCAGATGGATAGATAGATATATAGAGAGAGGAGAGAGAGGGGGGAGATATGTAGAGATAGAAAGAGAGAAGAGAGAGAGAGAGGGGGGTAGAGATGGATAGACATACAATGAGAGAAAGAGAGAGAGACAAGGGTTAAAATAATATCCTATATAAAACAACACCTCACATGGTGTAATGGTTAGCAAGCTAGATTTAAAGACAATTGTTTGTGAGTTCGATTCTCACTGAGTGCCACATACTACTGACCTTGTGCCACATCTAACCTAACCTTAGTAAATAACTATACTTATAGATAATTAGGGCACCTTACTTGCTGTAATGGTTAGCAAGCTAGATTTGCAGACCAATGTTAGTGAGTCCGATTCTCACTGAGTGACACATACTACTGACCTTGTGCCATATCTAACCTAACCTTAGTAAATAACTATACTTATAGATAATTAGGGCACCTTACTTGCTGTAATGGTTAGCAAGCTAGATTTGCAGACCAATGTTAGTGAGTCCGATTCTCACTGAGTGACACATACTACTGACCTTGTGCCATATCTAACCTAACCTTAGTAAATAACTATACTTATAGATAATTAGGGCACCTTACTTGCTGTAATGGTTAGCAAGCTAGATTTGCAGACCATTGTTAGTGAGTCCGATTCTCACTGAGTGACACATACTACTGACCTTGTGCCATATCTAACCTAACCTTAGTAAATAACTATACTTATAGATAATTAGGGCACCTTACTTGCTGTAATGGTTAGCAAACTATATTTGCAGATGATTGTTAGTGAGTTCGATTCTCACTGAGTGACACAAACTGACCTTGTGCTACATCTAAACTAACCTTAGTAAATAACTTTACTTATAGATAATTAGGCACCTTACTTGCTGTAATGGTTAGCAAGCTAGATTTGCAGACCAATGTTAGTGAGTTCGGTTCTCACTGAGTGACACAAACTGTCCTTGTACCACATCTAACCTAACCTTAGTAAATAACTTTACTTATAGATCATTAGGGCACCTTACTTGCTGTAATGGTTAGCAAGCTAGATTTGCAGACCAATGTTAGTGAGTTCGGTTCTCACTGAGTGCCTCATACTACTGACCTTGTGCTACATCTAAGCTCAGATTACTAAATAACTATACGTAACAAAAGGATTTTTTAAAAGGTAATATATGCATTAATCGATCACTACAATTTCCTTTGTTAATAGATATTTTTTTATTTTTAATGTTTTTACACCTTTAGTGATCTGTGGTTTTGAGTAGAGATCAAGCAAGAGCTAAATTATATTAGATGCTGCAGTTGTTAATCTAATATCTTAATAGGAAGAAGATGATATAGAGGTGGTTGCACCATGACACGAATTAAAGGGGGTGGGTGTGGGGGTTCATGACGGCTGCGGCTTGATCTCGTGTAATATCAAATGATATTATTCGTGTGAATATTCATAAGCCCGGTAACTAGCATAGTCATTTTCTTTTTCGAATATTTTCACTCTTTATTCAAATAATTGTAATGGACATGATCCGATAATAATAATAAAAAAAATCTTTCAGTATTATTCCTCTGGAGAATTGATTCAACTCTCAGATTTTTATCTTTTTTTAATATTTAATATTTTATTTTTATTTTCCATTCTTTTGCATTTAATTATCCTTTAAACGATTCTTGATCATTAATCTCAACCTCAAATATTCCCCTCAGAATTAGATATTAAAATTAAGACAATACAACAAAAAAAGTCGGATCAATATGATCTTCGAAACAACAAAAAAGAAGTTGAAATAAATCTGCTATTTTGTGATAATAAAAAATTCAGATCACCTAATTTAAAGCGGAAGACGATATGTATAGCTAACAAGAACATAAGAATTATGCTGTGGTATAAGCACTCCTTGCTCTTTTTAGTGTATTCTTCGAATGCTTAGATTGTAGCATCTACTCGATATGGTTTTCGATACCAAAAAAAAAAAAAAAAAAAAAAAAATTAGAATTGTATCTTAGTTTGTTTTGGTTTGTTTTGTTTTACTGCATATCAACCTCAGTGGGTCATTTAATGCCGATAAAGTTTTGAAATAAATTAATTCTTAATGGATAATACAATTTTTTTATAAATACATTTTTCTATTTAATCCATAGATGGGACCCTAACAGGTACTACCACTCCGGGTCAGAGTGGACCAGGGAGCAATGGTGATGAAGGGGTGCTCCACATTCCCCAAACCTCCAGAACTGGAACCTCACCATCAGATAGAGTTTAACGTCATTCCCAGGACATGTAGACCTGCAGCCCCCACCTTCTAGCATCCATATGATAAAAAGGGGTTGGGGCTTGCCATAAGGGCAATAGGGTTGGGAAAATCATATAGGTGCTAGGGCTTGACGTGACCAGCCGATTGATCGGAGGGGGCCTCTCCGACCGTCCGTCTAGCCCAAGATAGGGCCAAAGTGGAGTATTGCATGTCATGAACTGCTCATCCACTTGGACTCTATCCAGAATTGTATCTGCTATTTTGAGATAATGAAAAATTTAGATCACCCAATTTAAACCGGAAGACGATACCTATGTATAGCTAACAAGAACATATGAACTATATTGTGGTATTATCTCTCCTTGCTATTTTTTGTCTATCCTTCGGTTCCTTGTATTGTGGCATCTACTCACAAGGAATTGCATCTGCTATTTTGAGATAATAAAAAGTCCAGATCACCCAATTTAAATCGGAAAACGATACCTAGATAGCTAGGTATAGCGAACAACAACATAAGAACTATGTTGTGGCATTAATCTCTCCTTGCTCTTTTCTATGTATTCTTCGATTCCTTGGATTGTAGCATCTACTAAATCCCCTACGTTGGTGAAACCTCTTCCACATTTCTTTCTTGATACATATATTATGTCTCTTTCATTTCTCGGATGTAATGCTTCGTGCTTTGTAATTAATTTTCATGTCTTTTGGTCTATCTGTCGGTGTTCCCCTCTTGTCCATTTTAAGAATGGTCCAGAGTATCTTATAACGGGGACGTCCCAGGAATTTTTCCCTTTGGTGAGATTTTTGCTACAGAGCTTGGTTTCTAGGAGTTTTCTTCTTCTCCTGAGGTATTATCTTTTTGCTTTTCCTTTCATCTCTGTTTGCTTGATGGTGTTTGCTTCTATAATTCCTAAGTATTTGTACCATTGTAATTCCAAAAATGTGTATTTAGTGTCCTGATTTGGTAGTTGTATTCCGTCCATTAATTTTCTATCTTCATTTTTTTCACCATTAGCATAGCACATTTTTCAATTCCGAGTTCCATCCCTATATCCTGGAAGTATATTATAATAGTTTATATTAGGGATTCTAGTTATTTATTATTATTGGGGCCAGTTTAAAGCGCCGTACTAGGAAACACAAGGTTCCGAGTTCGATAACGACCCTCACTAGCGTATGAGTAGCACAGGGATCGCTGCGGTAAAGTGAGAATCTGATGGTAGGTGTGGCGCTCCAACTCAGACGCCAAAACAATATCCTTAGTCTAGCACTAGTGAAAAAGGGATAGGCTCACTTACTGCCTGGCTGATACCGACTTTAGGCCTTCCCGACGACTTACTCCCCCATTATTATTATTATTATTATTATTATTATTATTATTATTATTATTATTATTATTATTTACACCTTTTGAGTTTTCAAATCAGCATTAGCTGATGGTCTTTCACTAGAGTCTGAGTGACAGCAAGTCTTATCAGGTCTCCAGGACTCTTCTGAGTATTCTGGCAGATTGCAGCAGTGCAGTGTTCTTGATGGTATCAATCCTTCCTCTGATTTCCAGATTTTCCAAACCCTTTTCCAATCCTTTTGGGACCGTTCCAAGGGCACCAACTACAATTGGTATCACTTTGACTTTCATATTCCATAACTTTTTCAGTTCTCTGGCAAGGTCCAGGTAATTGTCCATTTTTTCATTTTCCTTCAGCTTCACCCTGTGATCTGCTGGAACTGCAAAATCCACCAGTTGACATATTCTTTCTTTTTTGTTAATCAGCACTAGGTCTGGTCTTCTTATGATCCGTTTTTATTTCAAAGTCCCAGAGAATTTTATGCGTTTCGTTCTCAAGAACAGATTCTGGTTTATGCATATACCATTTTGTTGTATGGTCAAAATTTAATGTTTTGCATAATTCCCAGTGGATCACCTTTACAACCCAGTCGTGTCTAGTTGTGTACTCCCGTTGTGCTAGTTTACTATTATTATTATTATTATTATTATTATTATTATTATTATTATTATTATTACATCATCAGTAGTAGTAGTAGTAGTAGTAGTAGTATATAACAGTTCTATATATTAATTTTAACACTTGCAAATATAGAGACATGTGCTGAAATATGTGCTAAACCCACAGAGACTGTTGATGTAGTTTGAAGGTTTATATTTACACCTGACCAATAACTTCTCAGACATAACCATAGACTTGGCCAATTATGCCACTGGAACAAATAATTGTGACGAGTATAAACCAGAAATAGTTACAGAAAGAATTCTAATGGTTTGGTTTCTTAGTAGTGAGATGTTTTCGTGGTTCTTTTCAAACAAATAGTGTAACAGTAGGAGTTAGTAGGAGGATGAATCTAAAAAGGAAAGAAAAAGACAAAAAAATATAGCCAGACAATTAGAAAAGAAACTCGTCAGACATGAAACGTCTGTCGCGATCTACCAAATATGTAGGAAGCGCGTGGTGTAGTGTAATCGTTAAAGTCATGGGAAATGTACCCATCGCCCCGAGTTCAAATCCTGGACGTGGTAATTGCATTTTACTCAGCGCTAATACCCTTGGAAAAGGTATGAATCCTACTCTCCCTCCAGCTATGGATAAATAGTAGGGCAGACTGGGCTCTTTAACCTTGTTTAGGCAACCGGTCTAGGAGATGGAAAACTCTGAATTCAAACCTGTTGAACTCCGCTTAACAAATTGACCTTGTGTCACATCCTGCTCGTGCTGAGGGGTTGGGTA
>CM042167.1:57723063-57730563 GCA_023376005.1 Doryteuthis pealeii | reverse complement strand
GACTTATACGCTTACCAAAGGATTCCATAACATAGGACTTTCTTTAAGCCCTTTTCAACTGGCCAAGGATGGCATTTAAAAAACTTTAACAGGGTTGTTCTTTATTCTATGTATAGACGATTTCGGATAATGTGATGTAAGTAGTGCGTAGTTTCGGTTACAGACAAATGAAGACCGAATCTTTAATTTCATTTGATATATATATATATATATATATATATATATATATATTATCAGACGGTAGAGCAGCCTCTAAGGAAGAGCAAGATTCCTGGTTCGATACCGGTCATTGCCAATTCAGCGCATGAGTAGCAAAGATTGGGTAATCTGATCTATGCGGTAATGTGGGTCGCTGATGGTAGGTGTGGCACTCTAGCACAGAAAAATAACCCCAGGTCTAACGAAAAGGGAATAGACTCCCTAGGCCACTCCTCCAAACTTTAATGTAACGAAATTTGTTTTCTTCTTCTTTTTAGAAGTCTGTCGCTGACGACGTTAATGTCATCACATGACGTTCATCAGTTGTGGGGCCTTCTTGTGGCTAGTTAGTCCAATTCTGGACTTGCAAATGCGGTCACACACATTGCATGGGAAATGTCAATCTGCATTTGGTGGTTCATGACGATGAAGACGTATTTTACGGAGGAGTCTGTCTGTTACATAATTAGTGGATCCCTAATGCTTTTATAAGGTATTGTAGAAATCATAATGGCGATTAGTATAGCTGATGGCCTTGACAGTGAGTGACAGCGTTTGACCTCACTCTGACCTTGCGTTCTGGGGATGAATCGTGAGAACCGGAACCAATAGAAGGCCCTCTTCCGGTTTAAGGATACTAAGTAAGTAAGAGTCAGTTAGAACTTAGAAGCCGAGCTAGCAACATCTAAGCCTCATCTGCGCAGATTGTCTGGGTGGGGATTTGGAATAAAGTAACATTAACATAAATCAAAGTCTTGTGTTTATTACTAAAAACTAACAATGACACAGGGCTTCTGATAAGGAATGATCCCCAACAGAAACCAGACCCGGAATCCTCAATAGAAGACCAGACGAGACCTTAGAAGATATACCAGACCAAGATAGATGATAGACGATCAGAAGCAAAGCCGACCGGAAGAATAGACGACAGAGTAAGAAGTAAGAAAGATATATAACGTTATATAGATTTGGTATCGTGAAAAGACCAGTATATAATATATACCTATTTAGTGCCGGTAAAGAAGGCGCTATGCAACATGTCTGCAGGCATACGGATGGCGTGACTGAACCATCACCGTTGGTATTGAGATATGATTGGATTAATTAAATTAGAAAGATTAACGAAACTAAATCAGATTAGACTTTATTTCATTTTAATTGTTGTCTATATAGGATTATTCATAGGAAATCTTTTAATTAGTTTGAGATTAAAAAAATAATATAAGAAATCAATAACACCAAGTACTTATTTATTAAACCCGGTTTGTTCAAACCAGTATGAAAATTATCCATACAATATACTATGTAAACCTTTATTTCTTACTGATATGTAGGATTTTAAACGCGCCAATAACATGGACTTTTGTTTGCCAAATCTAACACAACGAGTCTTTATTTAATGATCATTAAGAATACTAGCAAATATATGTACCTTCTGGGTGCAAGTAGTTTAGTTAAATTTTATAATAAAATATGATATTAAATTAGAAAGGCTAATGAAACTGAATAAGAATGTAGATAAAAAGATTTTGAACAGAGGGGGTATGATTGAAAAATAGAACAACTTTGAAACTAACTCTTCCATCATTTTCCGTTACTCCCGTCTTTCATTGGTAAATTCTCCTAATTAAAATGTTTAGCTAAAATAGGAAGTAAAGAATAATATTACAGTTATTTCTTCTTGTTAAGGGATTTCTTTTAAGATTTATTGAAGAGATTTTTGCTCATATTCAATAAGATAAAACCAAACAATTAGAAATCAATAATACTAAGCATATATTCATCAAAATCAATTTTTTAAGATCAATATGCAAATTAGCCTTCCCATTCACACTGTAAACCTCTATTTTGTTGTATATATAAATACAATTGCATATTATTAGCATGTAGATATGGTCAACAGTAAGTAATGTAAAACAATTTTATAAAAAATAAAATCATGGAGAATATGATTTAATAACGAAAGGAATTGTGACTTGTATAGTAATATAGTTTCGGTTACAGACAGACAAACCCACAATCTCCATTATAATAAGATAACTTGTAATAACTAAGCGACTTGTGTCATAGTTTTGGTTACAGATAGAGTGACACCTAATCTACATTATGACAAGTTATGAATTTACATCGAGACGCACAAAGGTTGAAAAAATGACCAAATGTTCTCATTTGGAAAAATGAACAAAAAGGTATTCGTCATTAAAATGGTAACATGTTTTAAAGAAGCCTTCAATAATCATTACACAAGAATAGGAGTTATATCTATTCATAATGAAGATTCGGTCTCTATAACCGAAACTACGCCACTGGTCACGTCACATTCCCCAAAATCAACCTTATATTATATACACTCAAAATTTGAGTATGCAAATTTAGACGGTCCTTATTGTCTTATAAAACAAGTTTTAGTAAACACATGTCCATTATTATATATTTACATATAGTTTGTTTTATTTTGATATATATTTAAATTTATCTAACGTATAAAGTTTAACGAGAAAATTATTCACAAACAAGAAATGGTCATTTTTCCAGTATCAAGAGGTTAACCAAAAAAGTTTATAAATAAATAAATACCTACGATTTAAGTTAACATTTTAAGAAAATTCAGTTTTAGTTTGTTTTCACTCTTTCAACAGAACAGTTTGGGACCCCTGGATTTTATAGGTGAGGCTTGATATGTATAATGTTGATTTTTCGGACTGTTGTCCTCATCTTTATTGGGACAAGCTAATATATGTACCCTCCGGGTGCAAGTATTTAAGTTTAAGTTTTAATGTAATAAAATATTATATTAAATTTGAAAGGCTAATGAAACTAAATAAGAATGCAGATAAAAAGAAAAAGGTATATAACCGAAAAATCGAACAACTGAAAATTACTCTTTCATCACTCCCGTCTTTCATTGCTATTTTTTCTAATTTAACTATTTAGTTAAAATAGGAAGTAAAGAATAAAATTACAGTTATTTTTGTTCTTGTTAATGGATTTCTTTTAAGATTTATCCCCGAGATTTTTTGCTCATATTTATTAAGATAAAACCAAACAATTAAAGATCAATAATACTAAGCACATGTTTATTAAAATCAGATTTTAATATCAATATGCAAATTTGCCTTTCTTTCAAACTGTAAACCGCAATTGTTTTTATATATAAATAAAATTGTATATTATCATTATGCAGATATGGTCAACAGTATTAATAATGTAAAACAATTTTATAAATAATTAAAGTTAAAATAAAATTAAAATCATGGAGAACGTGACGTAAATAACAAAGGAAATTGTGGCTTGAGTAGTGACATAGTTTCGGTTACAGACATACAAACACACAATATCCATTATAATAAGATATGTTAATTTTCATAATTTCGGTCGCTGTATCCTCCGACCTTCTTCGGATGAGCATAACAATGACCCAAATCTGGGTAATCATTTTGAATAGTTTGGCTGTTGATCAAATGACTTTCCAGGTTGGGACATTGCTAAGCTCATCTGAGGAAGGTCGGAGAATACAGCGGTCGAAACGTTGTGATTTTACATACCATAATAAGCATGAGGACAACAGTACGAAAAATCAAAATTATACCTTTCTGGATTTATTATTATTAGGATTACTTTGTTACTGCTGCCCCTGACCAGGATTGAACCTGCAGTCTAGAGATAACTCTCACTTAGAACTGGCTTAACCCAACGCATTTACCCACTATGCTATGTTTCCAATTGGGCAGCAATAACAGAGAAGAAGAATTAACACAGCTTAACAACTGTACCCTAGCTATGGTTAGCGAAATGAGAACAGGATACCCTCGTGGACTGAATAAAGGGTTAGGTCCAAAGTGCCGTGATAGCTCCCGATTACGACAAGAAGGTTCTGTGTTCCAAAGGAAGGGTCCCGAGTTTGAGAAGGTTCTCGAGTTCGACAAGAAATACCTGAAGAAAGCCAGGGAAGGGAGCATATCGGCCGAAACGTTGTACATATAACAATGAAGATGAGTACAATAGTCCGTGACATCCAAATAATACTAATTTCCATGCCTCATCTCAGAAAATTCAGAGAAATACCTCTGGATTTATCTATCTTTTGGAAATAATTTAAAGTACACGGTGTACAAAAGCAGACATTGGTGGAAGTAATGAATGCTACAAAATGTCGATCATCAGGAGGGAACCATATCTTCAAGCAGGATTTTATCGTAAGCCCTAATTAAATTACATGTTGACCTAGAAGATCATCCGATTACATTAGTGGCTCCTTCGTTGCGTTTCCGGAGGGTAGTTGGCACTAACTCGTCTACTCTGGACGTAGAATCTGAAAGTTGTACGGAGTTATATGGAGCTGAAAGCAAATATGTGGGTCTATGCCCCTTCTCGCCCCCACCAGGGGCGTTAGTATGAAGTGAACACAAACCACTTCAGACACAGTGTTGTTCGACATTTCCCCTCCCTGAAGGGGCAAATCTGGGCTTTTCTCTCATACCACTTCTCCGTTGTTATTTCTGTTTTTTTTTTTCTATACAATTATTTCTTTTTACATTTATTTCTTTTTACACACATACACACAAATACACAACACAGCACACACACACACACACACACACACACACACACACACATATATATATATATATATATATATATATATATATTATATATATAGAAGAATGTGAGAAAACACTTTAAATTTGGTTTAATCGAGCTCTCACAAAAGAGGACTCCAAGACTAAATATATGTATATATTATCATCCACAGACACCGTGTTTCAATGTATCACGTCTCATCACTGTGGCTAAACTTGCAAGCTACCTCCGACCGGGATTGAAATCCGACTGATTTTCCGTTCTAACTGCAGGGATGACGTAGATTCTAACTGCTAAATACATACATGTGTATTTTTGGAGATATGTGCTTAATTGAAGTCGTACCTAATTTTGAAAATTAATTAGTAATGATTAATGAATTTAGGCGGGCATATATGTTCAAATGTAAGGCTAAACAAATCAAGAAAATGTCAATCCCTCAATGTACATTTCGACCTAAAAGCCATATCAAATAAACATATTGTTTGTTTACTTACTCTCATACATGTGTATATACATATATGTTACAGCCGTTAGAGAGCTCACATAATGCTATAGGAAAGCCTTGCCATTTTAGCTTAATTTCCGACCGACAATCAATTTTACTCCAGAGAGCTCAACCAACTAGGAATTGGGATCATATATATATATATATATATATTATATATATATATATATATATATTGGGAAACATTTTGTTGTCTTCTTTTTATGGAAAAATTAAAGAACAGAATCTAACTTATTAATATTGTGTGCTTAATCTATTCATTTTTCTAATATTTCAAGGTACCTCTTTCTCAAAGATTTATTTTTAAATCTAGAGTCTAAAAATAAGAGTGAGAGAGAGAGAGAGAGAGAGAGAGAGAGAGAGAGAGAGAGAGAGAGAGACAAGAAAGAGGACAGATCATAATGTCCCGCTAACAGTCTCGCTACCAGTCGGTATCCCAGATCTGATCAAAGTAATTCATTGCTGGTCAGCTCAATCTGATATGTCCATCAATATGAGCGTACAGAGAAGGTCACTTATGAGTTCGTTGCTTTTTTGTGCAGCTTCCAGAATTTGTTCTGAACAACATCATTGTGTACTTCCCAACTGAGCCCTTTAATCTTGGAGAAGGAAAAGTCTGAATTCAAACCTATCAAAGTCCGCTTAAGAAATTGACTTTGTTTCACACCCTGTACTGTCAACATTTCCATATGGAGTATGGAATTTTAGGCCCAATCAGAAAGAAGTATTTCAACGCAAATAATATGTTTGAGAATACTAGCATGGATGTAATTTTATCCTTCTTAAGAGAAATAAAGATATATCGAAAATTATGAATCAGATATAAAATATATCCACGATGATATCTACAAAAATACACATGTAAAGGAAACTTAACAACAAACGTTCATCTTACACTCTAGAGTTTTGGCATTAGATAACCTAAAGGGTTTATTTGTCATTAAAAAATCTAACCAAACCAAACCTTTACGGAAAAAAAAATTTGCTTTTTGCACATAAATTACTTGCTTTTATTGAATAGTCCACACACACACACACACACACACACACACACACAATGTATATATATTATATATATATATATATATAATATATATATATATATATATATATATATATATATATAATAAATGGCTTACCGCGTGAATATGGGCACGATCGTTGGAGGTGAAGAATTGGGGTTACGTCCGCGATAAAACAAAACAAAGTGCTCAATACAAAGTAGAGCAAATTTAATTAAAGAAACTGGATACAATAGAAACCTACTCGAACTATTTACCATTAGGGATCTTCAAGTTTAATCCTGAATTAATGAGATGCAACAGTTCTCGATTAATTAGTGGATTTAACCTGACATCCAATGGTGAAACTCAGTAGGTTTCTATTGTATACATTTCTTTAATATATATATATATATATGTATGTATATATATATATATAATATATAATATATATATATATATATATCTACTAAGTTCTGCCTGATTTTCAATAACCAACATAACATGCCATTTCAGATGATGAAGCTTCCTCAGAAAAGTAATATCCATTAGGTTATGCAAGAATTTATTTTTTACATGCCTTAACTTCAAAAGCTACATATACACATTTAAACCTATCTATGGTTCCGCTATACTCTTGATATTATATATATATATATATATATATATATATATATATATATATATATACTTTTAGTAAATTGTTACGATTGCCTGTTTATTTTTATTACATACCGATGCTTTATCGAAAGCTAGAATCACGTGCTCACGTTCATAACTATATCGATACTCGTAGAAATAGCTATTCCTGATTAAATGTAAAAAAAAAACTGCTATTACAATTTAAATCTTATTTTTTAATTATCTTCATGAACATGCATCTAATCATTATTTTTGCTCAAAAAGCATGATTTGGTGATAGTGAATGTGTACATTTACTTTGCCGTTAATTGTTTTATATTTGTAGTTGCAGCGGGACCTACATACATAGATACATACATATATGTATCATAATAAAAAAAATGGACTCTTTCGTCGATTTTCGACGTATGAGTGTTCATCCAATAAACAACCCACACAGTGGTTTGTTTATAGTGGTGAAGGCTTGTTTTGGACCATTCCTCACTTTTTGGCCCAGTCGATAGAATTGGTGCGCAAGGAATGCCACATAACCCAATCAACGACTGACCTCAGGAATATTGAATTCAGAAT
>CM042167.1:57693063-57713063 GCA_023376005.1 Doryteuthis pealeii | reverse complement strand
TAACTTGTAAAGATCCAGGGCCGAAGCCACTGGACCCCTGGCGTTGGACAGGATCTACATACTAATAACATGCAATTGTATTTATATATACAACAAAATAGCGGTTGACTGTGAACGGAAAGGCTAATTTGATTAATTGATTAATTGATTTTGATAAATATGAGCTTAGTATTATTGATTTCTAATTGTTTGGTTTATTTTAATAAATATGAGCAAAAATCTCGGAACAAATCTTTGAAAAAATCCATTATCAAGAAGAAATAACTGTAATTCTATTCTTTACTTCCTATTTTCACTAAATAGTTAAATAAAGAAAATTTAGCAATGAAAGACGGAAGTAAAGGAAGAGTAAGTTTCAGTTGTTCTATTTTTCAAATATACGCTCCTCTGTTTCAGATATTTTTATCTGTATTCTTATTTAGTTTCATTAGCTTTTCTTATTTGATATAATATTTTATTACATTAAAACTTAAATACTTGCACCCGGAGGAGAGTGCATATATTTGCTAGTATATATAAAAGTAAATTTAGGTCGGTGGATTGTCAGCAGAGTGTCCTTCTGTTGCTTGGTTGGATTTGACACCATTTCAACTCCTGAGATATTTTATGATAAAGAATTGTTTGATTCATTATTGTTTGGGTGTTATATTTTTTTTAATTCAATTTTTTAGGCACATTTTCTTAAAATTAATTTTTTCGTCCTGTTGGTGGGATTGTAGAATACGACAGCTCTTCTGTTGAGGGGTAAAAAAAACAAAGGGGCCACTTGTTGGCCGTGGGTGGTGACCGGGATGCTTAAGGATGGTATCTTGGTGGATGTGCAGTCTAAGGCATGCAACACCCTACTAAAGCTCTTACTTAGGCTAGGCGGGTGGCGGAGAGCCCCCTCAGATCAATCGGCTGGTCACGTCAAGCCCTAGCACCTATATGATTGTCCCAACCCTATTGCCCTTATGGCAAGCCCCAACCCTTTTTATCATATATATATATATTTTACCAACCCCTCCGCACGAGCAGGATGCGACACAAGGTCAATTTCTTAAGCGGAGTTCAACAGGTTTGAATTCAGAGTTTTCCTTCTCCTAGACCGGTTGCCTAACCAAGGTTAAAGAGCCCAGTCTGCCTTACTATTTACCCATAGCTGGAGGGAGAGTAGGATTCATACCTTTCCCAAGGGTATCAGCGCTAAGTGAAATGCAATTACCACGTCCAGGATTTGAACTCGGGGCGACGAGTCCATTTCCCATGACTTTAACCATTACACCGCGCGCTCCCTTTTTATCATATAGGAGCTACAAGGCGGTTGCTGTGGGTCTTTATGTCCGGGAAATAACGTTAAAATCTATCTGGCGGTGACATTCTAGTTCTGGAGGTCGGTGGAATGTGGGACAGCCATTCATCACCATTGCTCCCTGGTCCATTCTGACCCTTACTACCACTGCGGAATAGTGCACCTGGGGTAATGCCGATTAGGGGATACTTCCCGCTCATTAGAGCTCCAGAATTGGAACCGCCACTCGATGCAGTTTAACGTCAAATCAAGGACACTAAGCCCCTCAGCCACTGCCTCCTAGCACATATATGATAAAAAATGTTGGAGATCTACCATAAGCCAATGATGTTAGAACAATCATATATGTGATGGGACTAGACATTGTTAAGTTTTTAAGAGCCATAATTGGCCAGTTGATTCTAGGTGGAGAGTCCTCCAATTTGGTTCCTTTGGTAATCCTCTCAGGTAGAGAATCCTTAGGTTCCCCCGTTGAAGGTTGCCAGTAGACTGAGAAAGAATCAGCGCTTAAGTAATATAGCGATTGGCTAAGGAACAGACCACATGATCTCGACTAGTCTATAAGTATATGTGGGGAACTGGCACACACCTTATATCAATAAAAAGTTCAACAGACATGACCAGTCGATTGATTGGACCGACCGACCGACTGACCATCTAGCCAATCACCAAGAATCCGTTCTTAAACATCACGGACCGTCACCAACAGCCAACCAGTGTCCATATTGAAGACATTTTACCCCTATTCTTAGGTACAGTCCCTGCTACATAGTCTGGAAAAGGCAGCACGGAACACCGGTCTGTATTTGAAATTCGATAAAACAGAGTCCATGTGTTTTAAAGGGAGGGTTGGTGTCTTAGTTTGAAATGGGCAGGATTAGTTTCTTTGAATGAGACATTTCAAAATAAGACACCAACCCTCCCCTCCCCAAATTGATAGATTTAAAAGGGATGTTACTTTGGGAAATAATCAATGAAGCAAGTTTAGAGTTTTTCCTTTATTTACTGAATATATATATATATAATATATATATATATATATATATATATATATATATTTATTTATTTATTTATTTATTCATAATTATAAAGTCGGTCCTACCATTGGTTTCTGAATAACACTTTTTCGGTGTTATTCGTCTTCAGAGGCGTTTGACTTTTGAAAAAAATGGACAGTTTTAAACTCCCGGCACGTGTCCACGCGATCAGTTAATAGCTCCTGCATTTCGCTTTCGTCATTCAACGGCATCACTATTTGTCGCCATTGTTCTTATGGTGATTTTAAATTTTTATTCGTTTTTATATTTATTTTAGTTATGTGTGTTTTTTATATATGAATTCTTAATTATGGCGGTCTGATGTTTTGGTTAGTCCAATTCCATATTAAGATTTTTTCCTGTGTGGGCATGCTCGAAAATTTCTGTTTTGCTGTTTAGGAAATTTTCTTCGGAGTTTATTCCTTGAGAATACGGAATTTTTCTGTTGTGCATAATGAGCATTTTTTTTACCATTTATGTATGGCTTCGATTGGTCTAGTATTTTCCATTCTAATTTAAATGTTTTTTCTTGTTTTTTATACTGCCATACTTTTGTTGGATAGTGCTGTCACTTTCGTCTTATTTCGTGTTTGAAGGATGTTAAATGGTTATAGTAGTGTTGTTTAAAGCTACCCTATCCCTATGTAGCTTAATTGTTGCCTTGTATATTATGGATTCTGTGTTGCATCTTTGTTGTAAAGGACAGTCTTCTTTACTTCTGCATGTGCATGTTGGGTCTATATATATATATATACATAAAATGGAAAATATTTATGGATCTACCATAATGACGATGACATTGATGAAACCTTTACATATTGAACTATATTCAAATATTGCTATAATTAAACTATCATAGCTTGTTATATCTACAGATCAAGCTAGTATTCAAAATGATCCTTGCAAATATTTACCAACCCCTCCGCACGAGCAGGGTGCAACACAAGGTCAATTACTTAGGCGGCGTTCAACAGGTTTGAATTCAGAGTTTTCCTTCTCCGAGACTGTTTACCTATCCAATGTTAAAGAGCCCAGTCCGCCATAGAATAGCTGGAGGGAGAATATATAGACATACCTTCTCCGAGGAAATTAGCGCTATATGAAATACAAACAGACTCCTCCAGGATTTGAACTCGGTTCGACGAGTCCATTTCCTACGACTTTAACCATTACACCACGCACCTCCGTTCAAAATATATGCTTCCATATTGATGTTTTTTTTTTTTTTTGTTGTTGTTTTTCTTTTTTCTTTTTCTTTTCCGATATATTTCCAAGGTACATATCAGGTTTTAAAAAATACACGTCTTGTTCTATCGATTTTTCAAGAGAAAGTTTCACACTAAAATCTTAGATCGCTAGTCGACATCGTGACTTTGGTACGTGTTTCCCCCCTAAAGAACCGGAAGTCTCTTTTCCCGCCGTTTTAAGTTTATTTTCTCACAGAAACTTCAACACTTATGCATTTTGCGCTCTTGTGACGAACCGAAGTTTTTTTTTTACATTAGATTTTCCGTGTGCACATGGGTATGCGTGTGTGTGTGTGTGTGTGTGTGTAAGAGAGTGAGTGTGTCTGTGTGTGTGTATGCGTGTGTGCATGTGTATACATGTGTGTGTATGTGTGTGTGGGTACATGCGTGTGCTGTGTGTTTGTGTGTGTGTGTATACATACATGTGGGTGTGTTTGTGTGTGTACGTGTGTTTATATCGTTCTTTCTTTCTTTCTTTCTTTATTCAATCTACTTCAACCGGGCAGGTTTCGTGGGGCGAAAAAGTCGACAATCTGGCGTTTTTATACCCGTTTCATTTTATTATTATTATTATTATTATTATTATTATTATTATTATTTTTCTAGATTTGGTTGGTTGGTTGGTTGGTTGGTTGGTTTTAGGTAATGTTAACCATCTGTTAGATAGACTTCTTACCTCTCTGTTCTTACAGCCCTGTCGCCTGGGGTTTTAAAATACACAACTGCACCTCTCCAGAAAGGGTAGACTCCCCCCAATAGATATTTACCATGTACCTCACGTGTATGGGTCAGGCACAAGGCCCTATTAATGTGGGACCAACTATGAACAGATGTTCATGGGAGGTGGGTGCAAAAATACGTTGATCCTGTCGGCAACCCCATCAAGGGGGAGCCTCAGGCACCGGGCTGGTGTTGCCAGGGGAATGGCCCCCTGGAATTAACGTTGTTAACTTTTACGAAGCCATCGGAAGTAAAATATAATAAACTCCTCTTAATAGTGTTACCTGTTAACCGTGGCAACCCGTGCTGCTTAAGGATAAAACCCTGGTGGCTAAGTTTTCCATGACATGTCACACTCCACCTTGTCCACTTTTACTGTCTCGATGGCCAGATAATTCGGCTGGTCACGTCAAGCCCTAGCACCTATATGATGGTCCCAATCTATTGCCCTTATGACAAATGTCCCAACCCTTTTTATCATATACGTGTTAGTTTGTTTGTTTGGTTGTTTTGTTTTACCGCATATCAACCTCAGTGGGTCATTTAATGCCGATAAAGTTTTGAAATAAATCAATTTTTAATGGATAATACAATTTTTTTATAAATACATTTTTCTATTTAACCCATAGATGGGACCCTAACAGGTACTACCACTTCGGGTCAGAGTGGACCAGGGAGCAATGGTGATGAAGGGGTGCTCCACATTCCCCAAACCTCCAAAACTGGAACCTCACCATCAAATAGAGTTTAACGTCATTCCCAGGACATGTAGACCCGCAGCCACCGCCTTCTAGCACCCATATGATAAAAAGGGGTTGGGGCTTGTCATAAGGGCAATAGGGTTGGGAAAATCTTATAGGTGCTAGGGCTTGACGTGACCAACCGATTGATCGGAGGGGGCCTCTCTGACCGCCCGTTTAGCCCTATACGTGTTAGAAGGCTGTGACTGAGAGTTTTATTGTCCTGTGTATGACATTAAACACTATCTGATGGTGAAGTTCCAATTTTGGACTTCCGCGGGAGTATGGAGTACCCCTTCGTTATTATTACACCCAGGTCTACTCTGAACTGGAGTAACAATCTTATCATTTATCTTATTTTCTGTTTTTAATGTATCGAATTCAGTTATAATTATATGCGTATCTTATTGTTAAGTTGTGTTCAATGGCTTTTTTATGATTGGGTGTTGTTAGGTTATTTTATGGCGAAGACGTTTTGATTTATTCATTTTTGATGGTTATTTAATATTTGCTTAGACTCAATTTTTAACACTTTTTAAAAGTATTTTTTCTATCTAACCTATACATGGGACCCTAACAGGTACTACCACTCCTAATTAGTGGACCTGGGAGTAATGGTGATGGATGGGTACTCCACTCTCCGCAGAGCTCCAAAATTGAAACTTCATACAGTTTAACATTATACTCAGGACACTAAAATTATCAGCCGTTACACACGTTACGTGTGTAAACCATGACCAATAAAAAACAAGGTACGAATAGGCGTGTCTGCAAGAAAGTTGCGTGAGTACTAAACTTGAAGAGGCGTGGCCATGTGGGTTGTCTGGGATTTTTAAGACTATATAAACTCTAGAATTTTGGCTTAAATTCAGTTTTTATTTTCACTCGCTGTACAAACTCTCGAGCGCTCCCTTTTATGCACAAGCGTCACCATCGAATAATAAAAATATGAGATTGAAATTTAATATATACGACTTCCTTGTTGTTTGTAAATCGGCAATCCATCGACAGTAATCAACAAAACTATCATAAATGAAAATTGCTTCTGTAATTTCTCTTCATAGAAATGGTTTATTTGATTATTTAGCAAAGAAAAAAAAGAAGGGGAGGAAAAAAGAAAAAAATGCTAAAAGGTAAAAATCGTGCCGACAGTATGGAACTCTATGACTCTTCCTCGCCATCCGTCCCTATCGCTTATCGATCCTGGAAGGTCCTCTGCATGGCATCCAGTATTCGTGCAAAGCTGATTGATGTAGGTTTTTGTTGGCCGACCTGCATTCGTGTGTCCATGTGCCGGTGCCCGTAAGAGAACGTCACTTATGGGCTCACCCTTGCTTCTCCAGTAGTTTCCAGCATGTCCTGTTCGTATTACCTGAATGGTGTAGAATTATCTTCCCTTGCTTGCTATGGTTTCTCGTTAGGTGGCATTGCGACCTAAATGTTTAAAGACAATTCCCGGGATTCTCCAGTCGAGAACTCAGGGTGCAAGTATTTGGGATTTAATGTAATCAAATATTATATTGAATCAGAAAGACTAATGAAACTAAACAAGAATGTAGAAAAAAATTTGAAACAGAGTGGGGTATAATCGAAAGATATAACAACTGAAAATTATCTTTCCTTCACTCCCGTCTCTCATTGCTAAATTTCCTAATTTAACTATTTACTTAAAATAGGAAGTAAAGAATAAAATTACAGTTGTTTTTCTTGTTCATGGATTTTTTTAAAAGATTTATCTCGGAGATTTTTGCTCATATTTCTCAAGATAAAACCAAACAATTAGAAATCAATAATACTAAGCACATGTGTATTAAATTAAAATTTCTGATAACAATATACAAATTAGCCTTCCCATTCACACCGTAAACAACTAATTTGTTGTATATATAAATACAATCAGATGTTATTAGTATGTAGATGAGGCCAACAGTATTAATATTGTAAAACAATTTTACAAATAATTGAGGTTGAAATAAAAAGAAAACATGGAGAATTTGACGTAAATAACAAAGGGAATTGTGACTTAAGTAGAGATATACTTTCAGTTACCGACAGACAAACACAATCTCCATTATATTAAGATAGTGTTATCTTATTATAATGGAGATTGTGGGTTTGTCAGTCTGTAACCGAAACTATATTACTATATAAGTCACAATTCCCTTTGTTAATTAAATCACATTCTCAATGATTTTATTTTTATTTAAATCTCAATTATTAATAAAATTGTTTTACATCATTAAGACTGTTGCCCATATCTACATACTAATAACATGTAATTGTACTTATATATACAACAAAATAGCGGATTACAGTGTTAATGGGAAGGCTAATTTGCATAGTGATATTAAAATTTTGATTCTAATAAATATATGCTTAGTATTATTGATTTCTAATTGTTTGGTTTTATCTTATTGAATATGAT
The DNA here is from genome assembly GCA_023376005.1 of Doryteuthis pealeii. Lineage (NCBI taxonomy): Eukaryota > Metazoa > Mollusca > Cephalopoda > Myopsida > Loliginidae > Doryteuthis > Doryteuthis pealeii. The sequence goes on along the minus strand of CM042167.1, from coordinate 57,705,603 downwards.
TAAAAGTCTCGGGGATAAATCTTAAAAGAAATCCATTAACAAGAAGAAATAACTAGAATATTATTCTTTTCTTCCTATTTTAACGAAATAGTTAAATTAGGAAAATTTACCACTGAAAGACGGGAGTAATGGAAAATGATGGAAGAGTTAGTTTCAAAGTTGTTCTTTTATTCAATCATACCCCCTCTGTTCCAAATCTTTTCATGTATATTATTATACAGATTCATTAGCCTTTCTAATTTAATATGATATTTTGTAATATTAAAACTTAAATACTTGCACCCGGAGGGTGCATACATTTGCTAGTACTTAGAATATTCAATCCTTTTTTTGAATTGATATTTGTAAAAATTCTACACATTGATACTAAACATTTATATGAACCTTCCAGGACGACGAAAAAGTCAGTACTAATCTTGTTTTAGCTTTATGTCTGATGGTGTTGTTACGAGATGAGCTTGTTGCAGTTGAAATGACAGAAAAAAAGATTGTTTAGTCATTTATTCATCTGTAGTGCTCGTTTACATATATCGAGCTCTCACTATGAAAGAACACCACATGGAATGATCATCAACCCTAAGAATATATATATATATATACATATATATCTGTGTGTGTGTGTGTGTGTATGTGTGTATGTCTTTCCAAGCTTTCTGGTCAACTTTTTTTTATATTTGGATGGAATCTGTGGATTAGTCCACCGAAGTTCGTATCCCGCCTACTTTCGGCACTTTGAAGTGCCATAATCAGGGGTGATGTGATCCAGTTTATTTTAAGTTAGTATATTAATTGATGTGGAGGAGAATTGATTGGAAAAGTGTTATAGGCATATTAAAATGTGAGTACTGCATTGAAAATTAATTTTTATTCAATGTATAAAAAACTTGAAAAGATCACCAATAAAATTGTTAAACAGGAGACGTGCCTTTTGTTTAATTCTACACACACACACACACACACACACACACACACACATATATATATATATATATATTATATTATTATTATTATTATTATTATTATTATTATCATACTAAAGCGGTCTTTTGGTACCCTAAGGTTTTTTTTCTATTTAGTTTAATGGCACAAAACACATTACAAAGTATTCCTTAGATTTAGGATTAAATTATGTTTGAAAAAAAATCTATTTTATTTTATTCTAATTAGTCATAATTTGTAATTAAGGCAAACACTGACCCGAACCTCTCTCAAATGTCTGCCTGTCTTTTTTCCACCTGCCTAATATGTTAGTTTTATCTGGGGAGTTAAGAGAGAGAGAGAGAGAGAGAGAGAGAGAGAGAGAGAGAGAGAAGTGTGTGTGAAAGAAAAGAGAAGCTTTTCAGCAACCAAAACGAACAGCCAGAGAGAAGGCCTATCTACCTCCCACACCTTCAATCTTCTTTCTCTCTTTAAAAGCCACAGAGAAGAGAAATGTTTTGTTTTGTTTCATTAATTTCCCGGTCGTTTTTATTTATTTATTTAATTTGCTTTGCAAAATAACTTTCTTTCTGATCAGTTTAAAGTTTGTTCTGATATTTGAATTTCGAAAGTTGTTTTCACTAAACTTTCAATTTAGAAAACATAAAATAAATGTTTAATTTCTAAAAAAAAAATGTAAATAAGATTCCTACACAATGTGTTTAAAAATTGTTTTCTTGGTTGTAACAAACAAAATAAAAAACAAAAATTGAATATCATGTTTTAAAATAGATTTTTTGAATTATTTTAATTATTAATTTTTAGAACGTATAGGGTAAAAGGTGTAAGCACATCAAATATGTTTAGTAAACAGTTAGGAAGAGGCTATTAAGCTGGTTTTGGTAAAATATAAAAACCTACTTGCTAGCCACTGTCAAAGTTGCCGCAAAATCCTTATTTTGCAAAATAAATTTACCCCCCCCCCTCCCCACCCACGATTGAAAGAAACTCACTAAAAATCATAGAATTATCCGGTTTTAATGAATTTTTCAGTTTTGATTTATCAATGAATGAATTTTATATCAGTTATTTCATTTCAAAATTTTCTGATTTTTAAGGTCAATTACCTTTGACCTTATTTTTGGGCGTAAAATATTAGTGGGGTTAAATAAAGTTGAATCTAATTACAATATAAATAAAAAAGATTTTTAAAAACCGGAGTGAATAGAAGGAAAAAAATAGGGGATTTATCCTGGTAGAAAATAAGTACCGAAAATCGAAAAATAAATTTTAGATAAAACTAAAAAAATAATTTCGGAGATCTTTTTGTTTTACTCTTTTAGAGAATTATTCATTAAAATCAGATAATTCCAGCATTTTTGGAATTTTTTTCAATTGGGGTGGGGTAAGTTTATTTTGTAAAATATGGATTTTACATCATATATGGCGACTATGTTTACGATATATTTGAGCAAAATTGACCGAAAAAATAGTTTAAAATGTATTAAAGATACATGATATAGAATTGTCAGGTCATTTCTGCTTGGGACTATTTAAATTAATTAAAACAAAATACATTATCACGACGATAGGATGTAAAGAAAATATCCTATCGTGACGATCCCAACGGTCAGGCTTACTCTGATTATATCGGTTTTCTGAATCAGCTCTACAAATGTATAGATCTCTTTTATATTTATTCATAATTACGACTTATTCGGTTAAATAGTTTTATCGACAGTGAACATTGTGCCTCGCTTGATTTTTTGCCTTCACCATTAAGTTACCTATTTTTCACACAAACACACACACACACACACACACACACACACAAACACACACATACACGCACACGCGCACACACACACACACACACACACACACACACACACATATATATATATATATATATATATATATATATATATATATTATTGAGAGTAAACAAACAGTCAGTTTGAGATGGGATAGCGACAACTTTTGGGAGAATATGTGCTTAAATGAAGTCATACCTAATTTGAAAATTAATTAGTTGATAATTAATGAATTAGGCGAATATATCTGTTCAAATGTAAGGCGTAAACAAATCGAGAAAAAGTCAATAATAACAGCAGACGACTTTTTATGTAGTTTAACAATTATTCTATGATACGGATAACTATCTAGCGACTGTTTTTGATGCATATCTGTTTTGTAACGGCTAATTTTTGTGTGAGACTATAATTGTATTAATCACTTCCGTGATTGTTTTAATTAACCATTATCCTGATTAAGTCATTACGATTAACCCCGATGATCCATTTTTGGTGAAACTTAAGTAGCTTATCAATGTATATCTTTTTACTATATACATATATATAACAGACAACTTCAAACCACATTACACACTAAACCAACACATACGCACAACTAACTTCACTACAAATCATCTCACCCACAAACACCTCAAAGACAGCCTCCCCTACTCACTAGCTATAAGACTGAGAAGAATCTGCACCGACGGCAATGAGCTAAGACAACAAATAAATAAACTAAGACAACAGTTCTCAGCACGTGGATACTCCCACATTTTAATAGATAGCCAGGTAGCCAAAGCTATCTCCATCCCTAGACAAGAAACCCTAAAATCAAAACACAAAAAGAAGACACATCGCATCCCCCTAATAACAACATTTAATAACACCCTCCCACCACTTAATCAAATAATCAAAAAACACTGGAACATCCTGAAAATAAACCCTGAACTGAGAGATATTTTCCAAGAACCCGGTATAGTGACCTATCGGCGACCTCATAACCTCAGAGAAATGATAGGAGGTAACAACATACTAAAAAATAAAGTAGTCAACATGAGACCCATAATTAACTCCACAAAATTCTGTCGGCTCAACAACAAAACAAACCTTTAAAATCTACCATGAATCAAACTGTAAAAGCAAAAACGTGATTTACCTAGTAGATTGTACTAAATGCAAGAAGCAATATGTTGGGAAATCTGAATGGGAATTTTACTTTAGGCTTAATAACTACAGACACCGAATAAAAAATACTGACTACAACAAATCATCCCAATCGAGCAACACTTCCGACTGAAGGACCCAGACTTTGACAGAGACGCCAAATTTACCCTCATTGAAAGAATTCAAAGAGATACCGACACCAAATCTGTAATCGAAAACCACGAGTACAGATGGATAAAAAAGTTAAAAAAGCTTTCATCTGTTTGGCTTTAATCAGAAAACAGGCCCACTTTAACATAGGGCAATAAAACTGTCTACACCTACGGGGGTGGCCGATGTCACATAAATAAACAAACACTGACCACCAGGCATCAAACAAGCCACTTTTGACCCAATTAAAAATCTAGAAGTCACGCACACAGTACCGAGATACATACACACACCCACATTCACACACATATATGTAAACACACACATACATTTATATGTATACACATATAGTAATATACACAACTCCCATGAACCTTCCCTCACATATATAAGAGCATTAAAAAATAACCCACCTCATAGAGGTTCTTCACGGAACAAATGGATTTGCTACTACTAACACACTCGTCTACCCGGATTTTAACAGCATGTCAAACTCACAAAAACACTTCAACTTTTATAGTTCTTCCATAATGCTCCCTTTCTAATAATCTATCAGCAATTTCTTCAAATAAGAAATTTTCTCCTGACGATGACCTACATTCTCTCGGGTCGAAACACGTGTCGGATCTCCACTAAACAATTTTTTAAAAATTCAACATTTTCTTTTCATTATTTATTTATTTTTTCAACATATTGTCGTATTCATTTCCATTTATATATATATATATATATATATATATATATATATATATATATATATATATATATATGACTATAGATAAAAGGATATGAAAACACCACAATATGCTGTTAAAGTGAAAAGATTTTATAACATATTCATAGCTGATATTGAACAATATTTCGATTTTTAAAAACCATCTTCAGAGCTTGTTTATACTCTGGACTTATCAATAGCGGAGACGAATTATTATTATTATTATTATTATTATTATTATTATTTTATTATTTTCGTCTCCGCTATTGATAAGTCCGGATGTTTTTTAAAAATCGAAATATTGTTCAATATCAGCTATGAATATGATATAAAATCTTTTCACTTTAACAGCATATTGTGTTGTTTTCATATCCTTTTATCTATACTCATACCGTCGGATTCATTTCCTTTCTCTTAACTTATATATATATATATATATATATATATATATATATATATATATATATATATATACAGAAATGATGATATTAATATTTTCCTGTATCCGTAGAAAATATTCTTATTAAATCTTAATCTTTTCTCAGTATTATGTTCACGAATTTGAGTTGGCGGAGTAAAATTCCTGTATAACTTTTGCTCTTTGTATATTTGCAGAATGTGATCGGAGATTGCACCATATCTCTTAACAAATCTCCCAAAAGCAGTCGCATTTGTTGGTCTTCGTCTTAATAAAGGCAACATTGAATCTATTTCTAATTATATCTCAACAGAAACTGTAGTAAAATCAATAGACGTCAGCCGAGTTGAGAATGGAGATGATTTTAAATATCTCATCTCTTGGATTATACTCGCCGGAAAAGATTTGAACACCTGGAAAGCGCAACACAGGGTCACCCATGTAAGTGGATAGAATCTTGGGAATCTATACAGCATTCTTAAGATCAGCACCTCTCGAGCAGTCTCCGACGGTATTCTTGGAAAGGGTATAAAAATCTGGACAGTTTCAGAAAGAAAAAAAAAAAAAAAAAACACTCGATGGCACTTGCATCTTATTTCTATTTGAACCTGTAAGGTTGGTGGGTTCGTTCGTTCATTCGTTTTACGGCATACTGACCGTCTTCGGGTCATTTAATGCCGAATCAAGTCATTTTGATAAACAAATAACTCAGGTTCGTTGTGTGTTTTGTTTAACGACATGCCACCACTTTCCGGGTCATTTAATACCGAATCAAATCATTTTTTATAAACAAATGACTCAGGTTGTTTGTTTGTTTTGTTTTACGACATACCAACCCTTTCCGGGCTATCTAATGCCAAATCAAGTCATTTTTTATAAACAAAGGACTCAGTTTGGTTGGTTGTTTTGTTTTACGACATATCAGCCCTTTCGGGTCATTAATACCGAATCAAGTCATTTTGATATCAGATTTGGGTCGCTTTTCTACGGTCAGCTTACTGTACATGCTGTTACCCTTCCAAGTATTGAACAGGTTCATTGTTGCTTAACTTCGGTGTTTTAGCGTGAAGCGGTGCTTTCAACGCGACTTGGCCATAGGTGGTGTTAGAAGTTTAACATCTTTGAATTCAGAGGTTTTGTTCTCTTAGACTAGTAAAAGTAAATTCAACAGAGTGGTCTATTGATGGCATCAGCGGGACAGCGAGGGAATCTATACTAGCGCTAGACTAGGGAGATTTTTTTAGCGTTTGTGGTGAAACGCAACACCTACTGTCAGCTCCACGTCTTACTGCACAGATCAAAGCTGTGCTACTTATGCGCTGAGTTAACGAAGGCCGGTATCAAAAGACAAATTTCATTTCATTTAATCGTTTTTTTTGGTTTCTTTGTTTAATGGCATATAAACATTTGTGGGTTATTTAAAGCTATCCTTGTATATACAACAACACCTTCCCACCGGTAGGATGTTAAGATATATTTCTTACGTGGAATTTAACAGGTGTTTTATTTAGTTTAGAGTTTTCCTTCTCGTGTGTGCTGATTATGCCAATAAATTGAATCCAGTTTTGAGGTTACAATTCTAAAACTTTAGGGGATGTTGATTCAACTGTTCTTTGCTATAACATTCGTGGGGATTAGAATAAAATCAAAATTAATTGATTGTTAGCAAGGTTGGTTGGTTGGTTGGTTGGTTGGTTTTTGGCAAATAAATATATTGCGTTATGCCGAAGACATTTCTGTTCTATTCATTCTTTTTGGGTTTTGAATCTTTTAAATTCATTTTTCTAGCATTTTCTTAGTTAAAAAAAATGTTTTTAACTTTTACACTAACTTCCTAGCTACACTACATGTTGTACCGGCCGTTCCTACAGTGGAGAATATACACCGGTTCTCACTATAAATAGTGAGATACCGAGTGAAAAGGTTGTACTGTTACCGTTTAGCGGCAAGCTAGCCGTTCTTGTACCTTATTGCAAATACACTTGTCTCATTTTACCCTACCTCGACTTGACTTCTTTTTTACTGTTGAATTAACATCACAACACTACATAAATTAACTACATAAAAATAACTTGATTAGAAATGGCTACAAAATGCTTTGTATTCTCAGTTGGAAGAAAATTATGCAAAAAAATCTCCCATTTTTGTTGGACTTTTTTTAATGAAATTAGCGATGGAAACGGCTGAGAACTTTTTATGTCTTGCTGAAATGTCCAGCAAGAATTGTTTTAACTTTAAACCATTTTCATATTTGGTGGCAATCTAAAATAGTTTATATTATACAATATTTTTGATAAATTCATATATCTGTAAATCTGTAAAAAAAAAAAAAAAATGTTAGATATTTAATGCAAAAATAAAATTAAAAAAATGGTAATAGAATCTTTGTTGACAATGAAATTATAGTTAATAAAGAACAGGTTTGTAGATTTGGAAGGTTTATAAGGTCTGACTCGTGTACTGACTCCGACTCCTAGTGTACTGACTCTGACTTTATCCAAAACTCCCAACTCCCTACAACTCCAATTTCAACTCTGCAACACTGGTTATAATAAAAGTAGGTGTGGTGCTCCACCTCAGATGTAACGACAATCTCCCTGGTCTTGCACTAGTGAAAAGGGGATAGACTCCCTCTCTGTCCAACTGATACCAATAATAGGCCTGACTACTATGCTTTTAAAAGTGATATATAGATAGCAGAAGATCAACAGAACCACTTACGGTAATATGATTCTACAATTTAATCCACATTCTTTCCATCTATATAATAATACGTTTGTTCCTAAATCTTCCATCCATTATCATCCTGAAACACCCTATTGAAAGAAAAAAAATTAATTTGATTTTCAAAGATGCTTCAGTTTTGTGTAAGACTAGGTTAAGAGCTGTAAAATAAATTTGGGTGAATTCTTTTTTCATTGGGTGAGTCTGTGTGATTAACTACCGTACACAATGACCAATTATGTAAGACATATATTATTTCTTAAACTCTAGGCATGATATAACCCTAGACGGGTTGATATTCCGTTAAGATTTATCAAGCAAATAACCAACGAACTAATCAACCCGTTTTTTTCGGTTGATGTCTTTATAATGGCTTTTTTGTTAGATTAATTTAATCCTAGTAACGTTCCCATGCATTCATGAAAAATAATTTGAATGTCTCACAGCTACAATCAAATATCAGCGTGATCAAGAATTTTAATTGACTTCAAATCGATTTTCATAATTAAGACCTCCTGAAGAAAGAAATGCTAGAATCCCAAGTGACGGCACAATTTATTCAAGCATGTTACAACGAGTTGATGCCGACCTCAACAAACCAACAGTAATCTTTCCCACTTAAAAAAAAAATCAAAGTTAAAACAAAAAATCATTTTAAAAAAAGCAATTGACAAGAAATCATTGTCTAATGGAACCTTAAATCTGAAAAAAACATTTTTGTCTCAGGGGATTTTCCTCATCTGTGCATGTAAATTTCATCGACACAAAAAGGAAATGTTTTATTGTCGCTCTCGTTAAATCCTTTTAAATCACTTAACCAAGAAGTTTTATTCACTTAGATCAATAAATCTTATTATAATGGAGATTGTGTGTTTGTTTATCTGACCGGTATTTAAGCCTTTTTCTTTACATGTATTCAATAATTAGAATAAATCAGAGTAAAATGTTTGATATTTGAAATATCAAATATTTCAAATATCAAACATTTTACTCTGGTGAATGCTGTTATTCTTTGTATACTTAAATATTCTATAATTTTCGATTATTATTATTTTATTTTATATTTAAAATGATAATTATTAGAATACATGTATACATGAACAAACCCCTGGCTAGAAACACGTGTTAGTAACTCATATCAAATCTATTTTATCCATTCAACATTTTCATTCTTTTATTTATTTATCATTTCAACACACACCCGGATGTGTTTGTTATTATTCACTAAGCGCCTCCCTTGCCTCATATGGTAGAGACGCTAGTATCATTAATAGGTTAATTTCGCAAGGATTTCTCGGTGCTGTATCGTGGCTGAAACAGTATAGTGTCTAAAACTATCCTGCTGAAGTCCCGGTTTCGATTTCTGTCGGAGGGAAATCGTTAGTATATATCACTGATGAGACTTAATAAAGTTGAAACAGTCTGTACGATATTCTACACGCCGAGTAATTCTTTGCGAAATTCACTTGTCATTGTTATCTTCTATAATTATCGAATTCATGTGATATTCGCATTGTAAATTCCTTCAAGCAAAAATATAAAAAATATTTAATATATATAATTCATATATATATATTGTCATCCACTGACACCGTGTTTCGACATACCATGTCTCTTCAGTGTGGCTAGCGATTTGTAAGCTACCTACAGCCGGGATAGAAACCCAATCGATTTATCCTCAGGCAGGCTGCTTATAACCGCTCGGCCATCGTCACCTAGAGATTGTGAAGGGGATTTTAACTGATAAATACATACATCTGTACGTATGTAAAGGCCGACAGAGAGTTCTCCATCCTTTTTAGAGGATATACATATATATATATATATATATAATATATATATATATATATATATATATGGGTATGTGTGTGCGTGTGTGTGTGTGTGTGTGTGCATTTGCCCAGTGCAACCTGAGATGGGCTAGGCACATGAATTGACCTGGTGATGACAGCCTGCCAAAGCAGATTCTGTATTCTCAACTGAGAGAGGGATCACTCGGAATCGGTTGACCAAAGCTCAGATATAAGAGACAACATCAAGGGAAAATTGGAGGACTTGAATATCCCCATAGGCTATTGGCAAGACGCAGAAAGACATCGAGTAAAATGGAGTAAACTTTGTGTTCATCAGATGCGATGGGCAGTTAGTAGTAGTAGTAGCAGTAGTAGTAGATCAGTAATGTGCGTATACTTGATGTCGGGAGGAGAACTTTCTAGGAGCCATGGACAATAGGGAAATTTAGTTGCATAAACCTGTGTTAATATCCTTAGCAAAAAAAAAAACGGTAAAAATATTTTTTGAAAGTTATTGCCTCAGGTGGTGGGAGTTTGTTTTGTTTTACGACAGACGACAATGCTTTTTAAGAATATACTCATTCTACAAAATCTTATTAAAATTGAACTAATATCTTAATTTTACTGTAAAGAAAAAATATTTTTCAGAATTTAATCGACCTACAAAAGTAAGTATAAAAGATTTTTTCACGCTCGTTCGTTAAAAAATATATAAACAGATCTTTGAAATCTAATATTCTTTTTTAACAATCGACATAAAAATAGTTTTTCTGTCAAAATTCAAATAAATATGTTTTCTTTCTAATAAATTGAAAATTCTCACAGTTAAAATCAAATTAATTCAAACAAGGTTGTTCTTTATTCTATGTATTGATGATTTTGGTAAAGCTGACGTAATCAGTAACGTAGTTTCGGTTACAGACAAATAGAGACCGTATCTAATACTAGCAAATATATGCACCCTCCGGGTGCAAGTATTTAAGTTTTAATATAATAAAATATCAGGTTAAATTAGAAAAGCCAAAGAAACTGAATAAGAATTCAGATAAAAAAGATTTGAAACAGAGGGAGTATGATTTAAAAATAGAACAACTTTGAAACTAACTCTTCCATCATTTTCCCTTACTCACGTCTTTCATTGGTAAATTTTCCTAAATTAACTATTTAGTTAAAATAAGAAGTAAAGAATGAAATTACAGTTATTTCGTCTTTTTAATGAATTTCTTTTAAGATTTATCCCCGAGATTTTTGCTCATTAGCCTTCCCATTAACACTGTAAACCGCTATTTTCTTGTATATATAAATACAATTGCATGTTATTAGTATGTAGATATGGTCAACAGTCTTAATGATGTCAAAGAATTTTGTTAATAATTGAAGTTTAAATAAAAATAAAATCATGGAGAATGTGATGTAAATAACTAAGGAAATTGTAACTTGAATAGTAATGTAGTTTCGGTTACAGACATAAAAAACCACAATCTCCATTATAATAAGATAGATATAAAAATTAAGAGAGATCTTTCTAAGATCAGGTTGTTTTGTTATTATTGTTGCAATTGTTATTGCTGTTGTTGTTTCTTTCTTTCTTTTTCTTTAGCAAATATTAGCATTTTCAACTTTGTCCATTATGGCCTTTTTACATAATCTATGCGGTTGCATAAGATTATCGTCAATCCCCTGTATTTCTAAAGGATAGCCCTTTTCATATCACGGGCAAGACTTTCCATGGAAGATTACAGAAAGCCCGCGAAATACGTGAAGTCACGTGGGACCTGGTTGAGTCCTCAGTTTTCAGTTGGACGTCAGGCAGTGAAGATGTCCTGCCTTAACTCACTGCATACGCGCGATATGTTAGTCAGATGTTTAGTTACATGAAATGTTTAGTTAAGGAAATAAAAGTTTAAGAAAAATAACACGGTCTTGTGATTAATGAATGTCTTTGTAATAAGACTGATCTAGAAGGAGAAATGAGTTAAGTGCGACCGACCAGCCAAGACGAAGTCCCCAAGATGTTAGAAGAGACGCTAGAACAGAAGAAGAAGAATAGAAGAAAGTAAAGAAGGGTATGCAACAGCCTTTGCTTACTAACATCACTTTTCATTCCTTTTGCATCATCAACTGCCTTTATCGCCTCTTTATTTTTCAGAAAAGTCAAAATCGTCGGTTTCACCATGCCATATTGTTTTGCAAGGCCAAAGACTCGATCCTCAAACTTGGTGATTATATCTTTCTACAATTCTATCGTTGCTCTCAAAACTTTCTCGTTTCCCATTCTAGTAGTACCTTTTCTTGTTCATGCAAGTTAGTTGTTTTGTCTTTCATAACCGTATGTTCAGTGTAAGTGCATCCATGGATGCACATGCATTCTAAGCACCAGTGTTGGTTATATAACAATAAGCACATAGAGCGATACTTGTTGTGTAAGGGTTATCGTCGTTGAAAACGGGTCGAGTTCAAATCCAGGACGTGGAAGTTTGAATGTCACATAGCGTTAATACTCTTGGGAAAGGTATGAATCCAATTAATCTCCCTCCAGCTATGGGTAAATATGGTGTTTAGTATTATCTGCATTATTCGGACTATTGTCCCCAACTTCATTGTTATTTGTACAAGGTTTCGGCCGATATGCCCTCCGGCCTTCTACAGGTATTTCTTGTAGGACTCGAGAACCTTCAAAGTTCCGTGATGGCTCCCGATTAAGACAAGAAAGTTCCCGAGTTCGAAAGAAAGTTCCCGAGTTCGAAAAGAAGGTTCCCGAGTCCGAGAAGGTTCCCGAGTCCGACAAGAAACACCTGAAGAAGGCCGGAGGGTATATCGGCCGAAACGTTGTACAAATAATAATGAAGATGGGGACAATAG